>JAKSZU010000024.1:19135786-19442002 GCA_026018925.1 Tupaia tana | reverse complement strand
CGAAAGGACCATGGAAAGCAGTGAAGCAGGGCAGGTGACAAAAGAAACTCTGCATCCTGCCACTTCTCTGGATCCACTGAGCCTATTCCTGGGGCCCAACATCACTAAGTCACGCAACCTGGAACCAACCCGCTGCCTTCCCCCGATTGCATGGGGAGCTGCTTCACATCCTATCGAATCCCATTTCCTGCAGTGCTACTGCAGCCCCCCAGCCCAGCTCCACCTGTACCCACCGCATGCCCCCACCCAAGTCCGGCTGCTCCCATGAGCCTCAGTCAGCCCTTGCACTGCTCCCCCCCAGAAGAACACACAGACCTGACCACTGTAGTCCTCAGAATAAAATGTGGATGACTACAGCATACATGGGGACTTCAAAAAGTTCATGGAAAAACGGAACTAAAATATCAGTTCATCTTGGTGCAAAAAAAGTCAATATGTATTAGTTTTGTGTGTGTGTGTGTGTGTGTGTGTGTGTTTTACAACATGCATTTTCTCTCCACCCTTTTTGGGTTAATTGTCAGAGGGTACATGTGCTTGCCAGAGAGACCGAGAATGGGAAAAGACAGAGGGAAGAAAACAGCCCCTAATGGAGCATGGTCACACAAGTCCTTCTGCTCCATTCTCCTGGGAAAATCGTATCCTGTTGGGATTTTCGGACATGCGACGAACACACGCCTGGCATGTTTTTTAAGTCATCAGAGCCAGGATTCATATCTCAATCAGCCATGTGAGATCTGCCTCCTTTAACCCTAAGGTATGGGACCACACCTCGTAACATCCCTTGTCCATGAACTTTTGACGATCCCACATGTTCTCCGCGGTAACACTAAAGAAGCAGAAAGGATATGAAATGTACGTCAATAAGGCAGTTTGCAGAGGCCAAACAGCATACAGCAGGAAAACGCAACACTCTGCAAGGCAATCTCACAGGGGAAGGGTCCAGTTCCAGTCCAGAGACCTCCCTGAGAACAAGACCCTGCGGGGGTTCTGTCTCTTCTTCTCTCTCCACCGCCTCTCTTTCATGAAATTAATTAATTAATTAATTTAGAAAAAAAGAAAAGAGGTGAAATTGCATGATGTGATTTCCCTGTCCTTCCCCTTCCGCTGTCAATGGGCAGGAACATGGAAATGTGGAGAAAACAGGAGAATCCGCAAAGGGCCAAAAACCAACGTTTTATTCAGATTGCTTTCTGGGTTTACTCGGCGCAGCTATATTTTGGGTCCGTTTTTTACAAACTCAATCTGACTTTTAACTCATTAGAAATGACTCTACAAGCGTGGCCGCTCGGGCACTGCCAGGCTGCACTGAGGTATTCATGACTGCTCAAAAGGCCTCCTATCTGAAACAATGCTAGAAGTCAAGCTGAAGGAAATAAAACGATTTGGGGTATTTTGTAAAGCAGTTACTAAAACAGAAACAAATGTTATTTTTAATCGCTGGCTCACTGTAAGCTGACATGATATGAATATGAATTTTACCAAGTCATGTATAATAACGGCTTCTGCTCACCCCAGCCACATGGCGACTGCTCCTCTATAGGTTTCGTGGCCATGTGCTGCGTGGAACGTATCACCTGCATTATCACCTTCACTACAGTCAGGTCACTCTAGCGAAGCGTTGATAATGTGACATCACAAAACATAAAAAAAAAAAGCTTCCTAAGTAACTGTGCTCAAATTTGCTTTTAGGAAAGTCATTGGGAAATTGTACCTTTCCCAACACGTAAGGAACAATATCTAGAAAATGGCAGGATGGTGCCACCACCGGGCATCATGCTGTGGAAAGCAATTCTCAAGACATCCGTCTACCATGAGGAGCATCTGCTCTGGGTCATGGGTCATGCCTTCTAGAGCGTCACACTCCACCCGTGCGCACAAAGGGCACCATGTTCGTTCAATACCGTAGGACAACAGAGAAGTACAGAGGGGTATGGGGCTTCAGGAAAACCCATCTTTTTATGCAGGAGAGGGCAGCATGCAAGACTCTATAAAGAACTGGGCCTGGAACCAGCAAATGGCATAATGGTTACATCGTTGGACTCCCATGTAGTTGATTGCAGTTCAAGTCCCAGACCAGGGGGCTTAAAACTTACACTGGATGCATAGACATGTGTACTCAAAATCTCAAGAGGAGAACAGAGGAGAAGGAATTGAAGTGAGGCTATCCCCACCTGGGGGGGCGGGGGAGTGATTTCTCACTTTCTATCTCTCTGTCTCTGTCTCTCCAGCGAGCACAAGCAAAATTTTCTCTCTCTCTCTCAAAAAAAAAAAAGAAGTAGGCCTCCGGTTGGGAATTCTAAACTCACCTAAGTCTAGTCACAAAGTGAAACGAATCAATTTGTCTCTGGAGTTAGCATTTGCTGGACAACTACGGTGTGTCATGAAGTTCAGAGATGTTATCTCTAAGCTTCCCAACCAGCCTGTGATGACAACTTGGATGTGACATTAAAAAGGCCTATTAATGTTCCCAAGAGTCCTCAGTTCTCAGCTGAACAGGAGTAAGCACAAATCGTATCTATATCAACACAAGAGTTCATCACACTGAGATGACAGACTTACTGAGACCATCACGGGTCTGATCATCATGCGTTCTGAATACAAATATGGTATAAGATGACAAGGATTTGGATGTGTCAAAACCCCCATCATGTAAGGGAAATGACTAGGGTATCAAGAACCTAAGTGGGTGTGTATTCTGACCTCTAATCAGTTATGCAATGGTTTCACTTTAAATTACCGACGTGTATCTCTGCTTTAAAATAGTTACTGGCTCATCCACAGCAGCGTTTTTCAAATGTGACCCAAGAACTTTGTATGTAAAAATGCATCACAAAACAGTGCTCCTTAAAAGCACAACTCCTGGGCCCAGGGACTCTGACTGGTGGGCAAGCCCTCTCCTGGTTCCCACTAGGACTAAGCCCCACGTTAGGGCTCCCGAGCCCGTGTAGAAGCTCCCCTCCACCTGTCTCCTTCTTTCTTTCTCTTACTGGGATGTGTCTTTGCCAATTTAAACGATTACTTTTCACAGCCTCCAAATGTGTTCTGAGTCACACTACATTAACTTAAAAAAATTGCTTCTAAAACATTGAAATTATACCACTGAAAAGAGGTTTTTTTCAAACTATGTTTATAACCCTTTTCCCCCCAGATTTTTGCCACAGGGCACATGCACTAGCTAGAGAGAAACAGAGAGAGAGAAAGTGAAAAACCACCCCTCAGGGGGCATGGCCACACCACAATCCCTTTCCCTCCATTTTCCTCTTGAGATTTTGAGCCCACATTCACGTGTGCTCAGTGTGTTTTTCAAGCTGCCGTGGTCTGGGACTCAAACCCCAGAGTTGGCCATGTAGGATCCAGTGCCTTAACCACCACAATATTAGTCCCAACAGCAGAGATGTGGCACTGGTAAACACACTGAGGTCTGTGGTGGGACAGGATAACAGCTCCAAAGATGCTGCCACCCTAGTCCCCCAGAACCCGCAGACATGTTACCTCGGAAGGGATGTTGCAGGTGTGATTACCCATAAGGCTCTCGGGGTGGGAGGCTTGTTCTGTATTACACAGGCAGGTGCTATGTAACCGAGGGGTACTTAAACGTGCAGGGAGGAGGAGGGGGCACAGAGGCGAACTGACGGTGGGAGGGAGGCGCAGAGAGATGGGTCACTGCTGGAGGGGGAGGACGTGGGAAAGGCAAGAATGTGGACAGCCCTCCAGAGCCACCCCAGGACCCCAGGACCCCAGGAAACCAGGAACCCAGCCTGGCAAGACCCATTGGCTTTCTGACCTACAGGTTGTACACTATGCTGGACTGTGTCCTAAGCCACCGAGTCTGAGACCAACACTTACAGCAGCCATAGGAAACTCACACAGGAGTTTTGAAATACCTGGGTCACCTCTAACACAGGCTATGGCCTCACAGACCCCTTACTTTTTTTCCCCCACTTGCTGGGGAAGAGAGAGAGGGAGAGGGAGAAAGGAGAGAGAAAAAGCACCCCCCAGTGGGGATGACTACGCTGCAATCCCTTCTCCATTCTGCGCTCAGGATTTGGCACATGTATACATATGTGCCTGGCATGATTTTCAAGCCACCAGGTCCAGGACTCGAACCGTGCAGTTGGCCATATGGAATCTAGCACCTTAACCACCACGCCACCTGCTGGCCCCACTTACTTTTTAAAAAAATTACTTAAGTCCTTCTTCCATTAGTAAAAGAGACAGGGAGAAAGGCACCCTCAACAAAAGCACCCTCAACAAAGTTTTCACATTGCAGTGTAACCCCAGCCACAGAACCCTGGCTCATGGCCCATACTCACGGCATGCCAGGGAAGTCTCTGCAAGTGAATCCGGAAGCTGCCGATGCAGGGGCAGCCTCAGAGAGCCTTGTGGCACCACCATCCAGTGCACACGCTGCATCCTGGCCCGTCGTACCAAACACACGGAGGGCCCCAAACAGCCATTGGTCCACACAGGAGGTGGTTCACAGGACTCACTTTCAGAGGGCTGCCACCTTCTGTCCCTCTCTACATCCTTCCCGTTCTGCCCACGGACCTGAGGTCACCTGCCCACTTTCCATCTGGGCAGACTGATTCACCACCTTGGAAACTGAAATGAGAGGGACTCCGGCCACGGGTCAACTCCCTGCCCTACTGACATTGGGGCCAGGCAGTCTTGGAACCGGGGAGCTACCAAGGAGCAGAACACGTGGCCTCTCCTTGCGATGCTCTAATGCCACCCCCCACACCTGTGCCAGCCACACTGTCTTCAGACACGGCCATGCATGCCCTGGGGTTCAGACCCACGTGCGCATGCATGTGGTCTGTGCCCTCTTCATCAGATCCCTCCCAGAGAAGGCAAAGCTCCAGCCTGATGTGCAGGTGGGACATATAAACACATGAACATATATGCACGTATGTACACACACACACTTACAGTGTGCGGGTCTCAAACGAATTTCCTATGAATTCCTTTGACAATGCTGTTGGGCATTTTAAACAGTGGAGTCGAAATTCAACCACAGGCTTTTCTGAGTGGCCCAACTACCCTCATTCTCAGTCACAGGCCAGGACCACAGGGTGGTTTCCCCAATGCCCCCCGCCCAACCCTCCACCCCAGCCTGCCAATGAGCGAGCGCACAGTCCGCCCTGCTGCTGTAGACTCCAGAGGCCAAGTCCTGCTTGACGGTTATGGAGAACTTCCTGCAGCTCACTGCAGCTCCATCAGCAAGACATCACGAACACACACCCTCTCGATTGGAGGGCCTAGACCAGTGTAGTGCAAACCGGCAGGGCCTGGCTCTGACGGCAGCACAGATGTTCTGGAACCAGATCCTGGGACACCGCCACTGTCCTGGAGCAAGACACCAGCATGACTAGAGAAACAGCTCATTTCCTGAGCCATCTCTCTCCAAGAAAATGACTTCAACACACATGCTGAAGAGCCTGTCTGGTGTCGCTCTGCATTCCGCTCAGACTTTCAATTTCAATTTCAGAATAACTAAGCCCTAAAGCACGAAACCAGAAACGTATCTCCTGTTTCACTGAGATGTTTTCACCGACATCCATAGCTCCTAGACTGGACATTAAACTGAGGGGTGCACAGCTCTCTCTGACGGGAGCGACAGCTCAGCCTACGAGGGCGCTGGGGAGACGGGTGACTTCACAGACCATTCTTTCAGGAATGTGAGCACACACACTACGGCCGTGCCAGGGAGCCAATGGCTTTCTAACAAGTCGACTTTGTCCCCGCCCAAGGAAGTGAGCCCTCACTCATCCTCTGCCGTAGAAATTTCTGCTAAGACTTTAGCACTACACATTTTCTCAAAGGTCTTTCTCCAATCGCACAATAATTTCTGTAAAACCTGAAAATATCACATGACTCTGCAGATCTAAGGGGCCCAGGTCCTGAACAAAACACAATCTTTATTGGGGGCTCTGCCATAACTCCCTACAGACATTTGAAATCAAAATGAAGGTGGAGGGGTTGTTCTGTAATGATACTGGCTTTACGGCCCATATGAGACGGGGTGAGTTTGCAGGGAAAGAACACTTATGTATATGTGTGTGTGTTTTATTTCTTCATTTCATGAGAGAATGAAACTCCTCTACAGGGTCCTCATACCCCGATCTACACACAGTCACAGCTGGCCTGAACACACCTGATGTGTTCAGAAAGGATCCAGGACACGAACCCAGGACCTTTCCATGTTTGTGCAGACATATCACCACTGCACCACTCGTATGTAGGCAAAACTGGGACACAGGGTTAGCAGATGGTATAGTGGTTACATCGCTGGACTCCCACATGGCCAACTGAGATTCAAGTCCCAGACCCAGGAGCTTGAAACTCACACTGGGTGTGTGGGCATGTGTGCCCAAGATTCCAGAAGGAGAATAGAGAAGGGATTACAGTGTGGCCATCCCACCCCACCCCCAGAGGGGGTGGTTTCTCTCTTTCCCTCTCACCCTCTCTGTCTCTCTTTGTCTCTGGCAGGCACATGTGCCCTAAGGAAAAACCTCTTTAAAAATACACACACACAATACAGAGCACTGTCAAGAGAGAAGATGACAGGGTGCGGGCAGGGGTAAAAGGAACACATTTATTACTACACATAATACATGTCTCCAATATGCACACGTTCTGGGGTAACCAGTGCTGTGCTGTACACAAGAACATCACGACAGGTACACCACTGCAGCCCGTCTTCCTGCATCCCGGCTGCTCTGAGCAGGCCACTAAATACTAATTAATGTTCCTCCCCAGGGTAGTATGACATTGGTAAGTGTGGGTGAGTTTGCAACTGGCAGAAATAAAGCTAAGCGAAGATTTCTGAAAGATTATTTACTAAGATATACGCGTCCCTTTCGCACGGCTCGTTGAAAAGAACAGGAGGATGTTCTTAAAGGGACTGAGCCACGGGTTTAAGACCCTGCCAGAAGCATCGTCCTGTAACTTTTTACTTCGACAGTCACTCAGGGATACTACATGCGCGTACAAATAATGTACACAGTCGCCCCTTGTTGCACCATGACCTCTGACTGGTTTTAGCACTGATTCTACTCGTCTTCTCAGCTCTCATGGAAACTGAAACATCTCATGCCTTCACATCCTCCATTTTTACTCTCCTCCCCAAAATGAGTGCTCTTTGAAAATCCCACCCAGATAGAAGGACAGAGAAGCATGCACCTCTTAGCTATGTTATGTTTAAAAGTTAAATAATTCTTAATTTTTTTATACTTACTGCTTTATTTCAAGGACTTTGCCCTTATATTATCATCGTCATCATCATCGCCATTTTTTGGAGAGGTTTTCCTATAGAGCGCATGCACTCGCCAGAAAGACAGAGAGAGACCAAGAAACAGAAAGCGAGAAATCACCCCCCAAGGGTGATGGCCACGCCACAATCCCTTCTCCTCCATTCTCCTCTCGGGATCTTGGGCACACACATACACATGCCTGGCGTGAGTTTAAGCCACTGGGTCCGGGACTTGAACCGCTGTTGACTACATGGAAGCCCAGCGACGTACCCATTACGCCAACTGCTGGGCGCCCTCATCATTATTATTTTAAATCACAACTTCTAGTTTATGTATAATTAGTCTTTATCTTTGTGGGCTACAGTATGGATTTTTTGTTTTCTTTTTGTTTTTGTTTAGAGAATTTTGCCTTAGAGTGTACATGCTCTGCTCGCTGGGGAGAGAGAGAGAAAGACAGAGGTAGAGAGAGGGGAAAGTGAGAAATCACCCTCCAGGAGGGATGGCTATGCCACAATCGCCTCTCTTCCATTCTCCTCCTGGGATCTTGGGCACACACGCATGCATATGCACCCAACGTTTTTTAAGCCACCAGGTCTGAGACTCAAACCACAGCTGGCCACGTGAGAGTCCAGTGATACAACCGCTACAGCATCTGCAGGCCCTACAGCATGGCTGTGACAAGGCACGCAGACAGTACATAATACTCAAATTCGGGATGTTCCCATTTTCATCTTCTTTGACCCTGAACGTTACATTATGTCATGCACATCTGTTAATAGTTCTCACAACTGGAGTTTTTTTAATGTATTAAATTGTCCATGCTTTTTCACTCCATCATACACCATCCTGTAACCTCTTCCTCTCATTTCCATGCGTTTTTGTTTCCATTATAAACTGATTTGTAATACTTAGATGAAAGCATTTTTTAGCTGGCCCTGGTTTCTTTTCTCTCTGTGTCATCCTTAGGTCTAAAGTGATGTCTAGTGGTTTCTCTACACAAGAAGATGAGGATACAAAACCAGTAGACTAGGATATATATATATATATATATATATATATATATATATATATATATATCCTAAATTTTTTTTAACTCTTGAGATTGGAATAAATCCTATTTATTTTACTTGTACCTTGCTTCACTCACACAGGGAGGACTGACACATCCGTGCAGAAGCCTGTTGAAGGGTACTCACTCTTCAGGTAAATGTAATAAAAACACATGTCTTTTCCAGCAGCTCACTCTTTTTTAAGTAGCTCAATGTTCACCAGCATTTTTCCCTCAGTGCATCACGGTGAATGTAGGCAAAAGATAATTGATGAAATTCAGATGTAATTGTCTGAAAATTTCTGTCATTGCTCTTCATTCATTCTGTTTTGTCAATCATCGCACCACATTTTCTGTATTTACGAGTGCTTACTTTAAATTGCACACTTTTTAAGAATTAAAGTCATCTGAAAAGTGTTCAGTGCACCCGAATGAGATTTTTTTCCTTGCAACTTTTATCAGTGGCTGCCTATATAAAAGGACCTGCTGTTTGAGACAAAATGGCTTTCCCCAAAAAACCCTAACAGCAATTTCAGATGCGTTTTTCATTTGTCATTTAATTTTTCCAACAGCAAATACACAAAGGGAAAAAAAAAAGGTTTCTTCACTGGGTTGAATGATTTAAATTTTGCCAGTGAGAAATGGCAGAACTCAGGGGCTAGACGGTGGTGCAGCAGTAAAATGCAGCCCTCTGCAAGGCTGACATACACAGGAGGTTCCAGGTTTGCATGTCCGGACCTCTGAGTACTCTGGGCATGTGCGCCCAGGCTCTGGGGCTGGCTGAGGGTGGGTTGGATGGCGGCACCTGCTGGGGCTGCGTTCTCTCGTTCTCATTTCTGAGGAATTGATGTTCTATGACAAAAACGCAAATGGACATACTCTTCTACGGTGGATATAAATGAAAAATGTACAATGCCAATGTTTAAGTCATTTATTAAGATGTTCACTGAGATTCGGCCTTGTTCATACTATAAATTCTCCGGGATCTAATTGAATGTTTATTATTTTGGGAAATATACACTTGTTTGTTTTATTTTTTTTGTTTATGTGCGTGAGGGGGTGATAAGAATTTTTGACAGTTGTGACCCTTCTGCCCCACCCTTCTCCCACTTAGCTAGGACTGCCGGCATCTGACCGCATGGCCGGCCTGTTTTAGGTTGGGCTGGGAACCAAACCCAGGCCTCTCGTGGCTTCAGCCATCACACAGCAGGGCCCTTCCACCTGCACCACTGAGGATGGGCCGTGCCTCACTATAGGTTTTTGAAGAGGCTTTTGCTATAGGGCGTGTGCATTCGCCAAAGAGATAGAGAGAGAGATAGAGAGACAGAAAGTGAGAAATCACCCCCCAGGGGGAGACGGCCATGCCACAATCCCTTCTCCTCTATTCGCCTCTCAGGATCTTGGGCATGCACACATGTCTGGCGTAAATTTCAAGCTGCCAGTTCCAGGATTTGAACCGTGGTCAGCCATGTGGGAGTCCAGCAACGTAGCCATTACACCATCTGCTGGTCCCCCTTCTGCTCCGTTCTTTTTATTTTTCCTTCCCTAATCCATAATGCCTTGAGTTCCCAAATGAATGCTCATCCACTGTACATTTCGGCTTCTTTTTCTAAAACATACATTTCCCCGGGAGGACTGACAGACTAGAATGCGGACATCAGCGTGTGCAATTCATTCATCAGACCTTTCAGGGGTGGTCTCAGGTGATTGTGACGATGGGGTGGGGATGCGCTGTCCCCATGAAAGAAGTGAGAGATGGTTCCAGAAAGGGCAGAAACCTGTTCTCTATCCTAGGCTCCAGCAGCTCATCTTAAAGTGAAGCAGACATGGGGCACGTGTCACCTACGACCGGTGGCCAGTGACAGAATGCATGTGCGGTGTCCGTGCATGGTGCTCCCGGGAGGAGTGACGGTTCCTCCAGAGCCCAGGCCCATCATGAGCTACGTCTCCCAGGTTTGCGGGAAGACACTCTGATGTGTGCACGAAGAAGTCACCTGATGTTGCCTTCTCGGAACCCACCCCATCATTCGGAGGCACACGACGACCACTGAAGGTGTTACTCACTGCTGTGAAGAAGGCGGCCGGCGGGTCCCCTCATTCTCAACAGCCAGAGCGTGGCCTGAGCACTGCCATGGACGTGGGACGCGGGACGTGCCAGAGGACTCCTTCCCTTCCTCCTGGATGACGGAAGCAGCGTGTGCCTACAGAAACAATCCACGTCGTCGTTTTAGGAAGCACAATATCCCACCATGCATTATTTCTTTTTTTTATTTTTTGGAGAGATTTTCACTATTGGGAACATGCGTTCGCCAGAAGATAGAGAGAGACAGAGAGACAGAAAGTGAGAAATCACCCCCCAGGGGGGATGACTACGCCACAATCCCTTCTCCTCCATTCTCCTCTCGGGATCTTGGGCACGCACGCACACGCGCCCGGCGTGAGTTTTAAGCCGCCGGGTCCAGGACGCGAACCACGGTCGACTACGTGGGAGTCCAGCAACATAGCCATTACGCTAACTGCTGGTCCCACCATGCATTATTTCTTTAGAGTGGTGGGAATGACTCCATCAATGAGAGCTAGTGGTCCGGGGACTAAATGACTTCACTGAAAATCTTAAAACGGCGGTATCGGACGAGCTCAAATTAGTGGTCCAGCTAAAAGAGTATGCGAGAGGGGGGAAGGTGGATGAGAGGGCTGCAGAGCCGAGGAGCTAGCTGACACACTCCAAAGACAGGCGACAGGGACAGTGACACTGCCCTCTCCCCTGCTCTGTGGGGACACGCTCCCTGCAGACGCCTGGATCCTTCTTCGGTCCCTACTCCCTGGTGGGAGTCTCTAGCTCTCTGCCTCCCAGCTGGACATGCTGGGAGGGAAACTGGTGCTCAGGACAAGACGACGAGAATCTGTGTCAACCCACAATGCCCCTGATGGACACCAGGTAGCCCTGTGGCACAAGCCGTCTCCACCGTGATTCTGTCCTCCAAAACCAGGGCACGAGACCAGAGGCACGTTTTCAGCATGCAGTGTGGGGTGACGCCATGGGGTCATGGCAGGCTGCCTCTCCAGAGCCGTCACTGTTGGTAGTATTTAGAGGAAAGGGAAGAAAGCTATAGCCAGTGTGACGTGCATTTAAGGTTAGGAAGTAAGAGCCAATTAGCACAATGATTTGGCAGTCCTGCCTCACGCACGTGAAAAAAGATGCACCGTCCATGAACGACAATGCGGGGAGGCTGGGGGAGCACCTAACTTCGACACATCCAAGACACAGCGCACACCTCCGGCCTTCTATACCCACGCGCTCGCCCTCGTTTGGATCAAACAGCCCAGTGAATCCATCACTTCTGTGGAACTGTTTATGTGTTTTCCAAATCCTGATGAGGCCATTAGTCACTGAGCACCCTGCACAGGGAACGCGAGCAAACTGCAATGACGCAACTTCCAAGAACATACACAGAGCATTTACAGGGAGGCCCCAGTGCCAGTGAGATGTGCAATGGAGATTCTTTGTCAGCAGATTTAAGAACAAGGCACTTCAACGCCACCCAAAATAGACAGACGTGTGGCAGGTACAGAGGTGGGGGGGTGAGGGTGGAGGATGATGCACAATGAAAGTGCCAATGTCTACTCTTCTGAACGCAGTAGATCCTGAAAATGAAAGTTCCCTATAAAAAGGCTACCGGTCACCTTTCCCTCTACTATAGTTCCTACAGGAGTCTGGAGTTGAGGCAGCAATCAGAAGTAAAGAACCAGAACTGAGTCTTGAACCCAGCCTCAGCTAGCAGCTGTTCCCTTTCGGAATCCCCCCACTCCACCCCACCTCCAATATCTGGATCTGAACACAGTCAACGTTGGGTCCGGCAGGAAGATGTCCCTTCTTCCCCGTCATTCTCATTTTGTAACCCTGAGATTAGCAAAAAGCAGATAATACGTATGTATGTAGATTTCCCATTCAAAGGCATAAAAAGCATTAACAGAAGAAAGACATGTGCAAAGTTGACACCTGGCAACTTTTACCAGACCCCTGAGCCACACTGACACACACTGCCCACCTACGCCAACGACGATCTTGAGGGAAGTTATTCCAAGAGCATTTGCATGAGACAGGCCGCTCCAAACCTCCCAGCAGGGCAATGAGAATGGTGGACACCAGAACGGCTCAAGGCTCTGGTTAATGGCACAAACCGGACACGAGCCGAGAACCCCCTCGGAGTGCTTTCTGGTGTTTTTCATGGCAGGACGGTTACTTCTCGGTCCTATTAATCGTTGCTTTCCTACTCCTGTTCGTATACTTTGTATGTATTTATTTGCTGAGTTATATATTTGAGCTGAACTTGGAATGACAGCTATTTCTAGGAGGTTGCAACCTGGGTCAGGAGCAACCTCAGAAAACCTGGCTCCCAGTTGCTCTGGTACAAGCAGCCTTGACAGCCAAAACCAACCAGAAAGTTCATGAGATCCAGGTTTCCAAAACACCGGAGAAAAGGCATCCTTTGCTCTCTTCCCTCTGGCCATTTTGGGAAAGAAAAAAAACTCCCTAGCAAAGAGGACTCTTGGGCAACCCAAGGACCCACTTCCCCATGTGTTTAGAGTGCAAATCTAAGTATCTGTGTGTCATTCCCAACGTAAAGCAAGATGCAGCTTTTTCTGTCCTGAACAGGGCCAGGGCCCGGGAGAGAGAAGGCACACATCCAGCCTGGCATAGTCGGGCACCCAACACAGCTGTTGTCTAAATGAATGGCCCGGACTTCCCTGACAGCCTTCCAAAGCTCATCATGGCTGTCAGGAGAAAGAGGGCAGCTTCTCAGCCCCAGTGCCTTTAAGGTTATTTCAACTTTCCACCTCTGTGAACGACCCGGCAGGAACTTTCCAGAGAGCCTCTTTAATATTCCTAAAGCAGAGATGTTCAGAAGAGTTCCCACTCCTCATCGGAGAGCTACGTATCTTGGGGACCATACTCAAGGAGTGTGGGGCTGCCTGAGAGTGTTTGCGATGGACAGACTCTCGGATTTAAGCTTGGGACAAACGAACCTTTCACGGGAGTCCTCACAGACAGACAGTGCTCTGTTGGAACTTCGGAGCCCATTCGAGTGCAAACATGCTTGCCCGCAGAAGCCAAGGGCTTGGCAGAGAGTCCTCTTCTCAGCAAGGCGCGCTGCTGCCGTGGGTGTCACCCCCTGCAGGATCCTGCAACTCGCCTTTCTTCCTCTGCTCCGTCCCCGTGCCCTGAGATAACATCTGTGCCCAAGCTTGCAGGGACGCCGTGGTGCGTCTGCGTGCCAAAGAGCTGTTGGCGCCTGGGGCAGCAGCAAAGTTCACAGTCCCTGGCTCTTCTCCTGGCCCCTCCTGTGGTCTGGCATGGCGGCAGAAAATGGCCACTTTCTGCATCATGAGTCTTTGCTCAGAGGCAGACCACAGGGCCACAGACCCAGCCCACGGGGTCTGGAGTGTGAAGACGCAAGGGTACCTAGAAGCCATCCTCAAGCTTCAGGGACATCAGTCGCTGTATTTCCTCACTGTCTTCCAGGGGGAGATGACAGAAACATCTCCCGACTCATCTCTGCCCTTTTGGAAAGAGCTTAGGATTGTCTGAAAGGGAGCAAGCAGCAGCCCTTGGAGGTGACCAAATCCAAGGCCCCTGCCGTTTTAAAGTGTCCCTTATGTGGTTCACTATGGGAGGCTCAAACTCCTTATGGGATGACCTCCTACTGAAGAGTCAGAAGCAGGCCTAGAGACAAATTCAGTGGCCCGCCCTATGGACTGAAATTGCCCAGCAGCTACTGTAATATCGACTCCAAGGTCTCAAGGCCCCCAGGCCTCATCCGGCCCCACCAAGCCCTGGCCTAAGTCCGTGAAGATCTGCTGAGAGACCTGGGCGCTCCAGGGACTTCTGCAGCCACACTGGAAAACCACTGATATTACCCAACCTCCTCATTTTCCACAGGGCCCAGAGAACTTGGGTTATTTATCAAAGTCCTCACCACAGCTAATGACAGCCTAAGGCTGCAACAGAGTTCGAGGCGTGCCAGAGCAGTGCCAGTGGTTCCACCTTCCTGCCCGAGATTTCTGCACAGTAACCCTCCTTCACGGAGTCTCTGCTGAAAGAGAAATGTACTCTTAATTGAGCACATCACTCAATTTCCTTGACTTTGTCACGTAACCTATACATTTTAAGGTTATTTTAGAATCATTTATTTTTAAATTATTGGTTTTTTTTTTTCCACATGAGTTTTGCCAGAGAAAGACAGAGAGAGAGAGAGAGAGAGAGAGAGAGAGCCACCAGGACCAGGACTCTAACTGTGGGTCGGCCATGTGGGAATTCCAGCACCTAACCACCACACCACCCACTGGCCCCCATTTTTAAGATCTTATTAGCAAGTTAAGTGTCTCCTCTTCTAAATTAGGAGGGTTTTTTAAAATTTTTTTTAATAATTGAGCATTCTTTCTTAAGAGAGATTTTTGCTACAGAGTGCGTGTGCTCGCCGAAGAGGACAGAGAGACAGAAAGTGAGAAATCACCACCCCACCCACCCCCCACCCCTGGGAGATGGCCATGCCACAATCTCTTCTCAATTCTCCTCTCAAGATTTTGGGCACGCACGGCACACGCGCTGGCATGAGTTTCAAGTCTGGGACTCGAACCATGGTTGACCAAGTGAGAGTCCAGCAACGTAATCATTATACCATCTCCTGGTCCTGAGGATTCTTTCTTAATTCATGTTCCTGTGCTAAAAGTGATAGAGACTTTATAGGAAACAAATGAGCACAAACTGAACACACACTTCTTTAGGAAACCCAAGAAAATGGCCAGTGAGCCAACATATCTGTTAACTTATACAAACTTCTCTCTCTCTCACTCTTTTAACTTCTGGCTCCAGAAATTACTTACTATGAGGGAAAGACCTGAAATGCTTTTTTTTTTTTTTTTTTTTTTTGAGAAGTTTTACTATAGGGTTCATGTGCTCGCCAGACAGAGAGACAGAAAGTGAGAAATCACTCCCCAGGGGGATGGTCATGCCACAATCCCTTCTCCTCCATTCTCCTCTGGGGATCTTGGGCACGCACACACATACGTCCGGCGTGAGTTTTAAGCCACCGGGTCCAGGACATGAACCGCGGTCGGCTACATGAGAGTCCAGCGACATAGCCATTACGCTAACTGCTGGTCCCTGAAATGCTTTCACAGTCAGGTCCGATCAATCTCTAAGTATATTATACTTTCTTTCCAAAACAGCATCCCCACTCTGATGGCTAGTGCACGTACATATTAGCCTGGACAACATACTGACTGTAAAGTAATGACTGCATATTTGGCCAAACTTCTGAAACAAAAGCTTTTGCCAGATGACAGCGACCTCCCACACCGCCCACCCCTACCCCTGCTCTCAGCATGAGTCGGGTATACGCGCTGGGTTTTCCCTTTCTGGTGAGGACTACTGAATAACTAGAGAAGGCACCTTAGGTGGTTCCCCCACCTACATCAATGAGGCATCTTGCACATTTTGAAAGAAATACACAATATTGCTACGGCACCCCCGCTCCACACACACACACACACACACACACACACGCTTTTTAACTGTGTTCCTTGATGTAATCTGAAGAGAAGACCTCCCCCCCCCCCACTGGCAAGGAATATCAGAGAATTACATATCGTTAAATCTGAGTCTAATTTATATAGCTCACATAAAATGTTTACAGGTAGTAAAAACGTTAGAATCCACATTGAAACCAATCTGCGAAACCAGTCATTACTCGGTCTTTAAACTGCAGAAGCTGAAACTTTCTCTAAGCATTATCAAGCCCTTAAGAAAAATGAAGTGTCACAGGTAAGTATAGTTTGCAATGGATACCTTTAAAAACAGAAAGCACTGGCTTAGCTCTACCAGTACACTTATTTATTATCTCCTTTATTTATATAATTTCATTTTTAATGCAGAAGGCACATGGACATGCAGAAAGGAAGGAAAAGGACAGCAAGAGAGAAACCACGCGCCCTCCAATGGGACCTGTCACACCACAATCCCCTTTCCCCACCTCGACAGGAACCTGGACACACATACACACACTCCTGCGTTTCTCAAGGGCCAGGCCCGGTGTTCGAACTGCGATTGGCCATGCGAGATCCAATTTCCTCACCTACCGCTTAGCCCTGGGCTGCAGGGGCCACCCCTATATAAACTTTCAAAAATGGAGCATTTCCAGGAATCAAAACTATAAATAAATACATGATCAATGCAACTTTTTAAATATTTTCTGATAATGAAAAGAATTTTTAAATAGCTTATTAACATAAGCACAGCACATTTTGTGGGAAGTACCTTGTGACTTTTCAGTACACAAATATAATGTGTAAGATTAAATTAGGGTGGGGCCAGCAGATGATGTGATGGTTAAGGTACTGGACTCCCACAAGGTTGACCAAGGTTCAAGTCCCAGACCCCTGATGACTTGCTTTTTCACTTTCTCTCTTTCTCTAGAAAGCACACATGCCCTAAAGCACATTAAAATAATGATAATAAATAAAATTAAATAAATAACTCTTTTAAAAAAGATTAAGTTAGGGGAATGAGTATATCCATCATGTAAGCCATTCATCATTACTTCGGGTTGGGAACATTTGAACTCTTTTTTTTTGGCAACTCTGAAATATACAGTAAGCATTATTAACCAGATTCTCTCCTACTGAAAAGAATGTCTTACTATCGAATTTCCTTCACTGAAATTTCCGTATTTTTGAAGAATCCTTTACAGCATGCAAATTCACAAAAATGCAGATTCAAGAAAAATGACTCAAACTGTATTGACTTTAAGCTTCTTGATACTTTATCTTGCAGGGGCTGATGACACAGGCAATAATGGTTTCAGTATACCTTGTTACACAGATGATCTATAAGCATCCTCAAACATACAACACAGTCTAAAATTTTAAAACCATAGGAGATTCTTTTATTTTTGGAGAGGTTTTTGCTATAGGGCGCGTGTGCTCGCCAGACTAGAGAGAGACATAGAGACAGAAAGTGAGAAATCACCCCCCAGGGGGGATGGCCACGCCGCAATCCCTTCTCCTCCATTCTCCTCTCGGGATCTTGGGCACGCATGCACATGCACCCGGCGTGAGTTTAAGCCACCGGGTCCAGGACTTGAACTGCGGTTGACTACGTGGGAGTTCAGCGACACAGCCATTACGCTAACTGCTGGTCCCAAAACTAGAGGAGATTCTAAAATACACCATGTATCCTTCGGAACTTCCAACCCTGCTAGAGAAAGTTTACTCTGCGGCAGCTCCGGAGGCATGGAACAGCATGCTGGCCATTTCAAATTCTGCATTAGTAAATTACTGCAGTGGCGCCTGGTCCTAATGAAGACAGGCTGGAAAGGCCTCCCACCCGTACCACAGCAGCCAGCCAGAGCTTCTGGCTCTGTTACCATTCACCCCACAGCGGTCCCACCCCGGAGGCAAGGCAGACCCTTAGGATTATTCTGAAAAGAGTTATTTATACATATGGTCATCTGAAAAATCATGATGCATCTTTGCATAGGAAAATACATGGCTTTCCTGATGACCCCACAGAAGGATTCCTTAGAATACATGGACTTCCTGAAATACCTATTCCTAGTGGCCTGATGGCAGTGGCGCATGGCTAGTGCAAAGCTCTGCAATGCCGGAACCCATACGGATGAGCAGGGTTTGAGCCCCAGGTCAACTTGAACACACCAGGTACGTGCACAGGTCTCCATGATCTTGGCAATGGGAGACTCTGTTGAAAGTGATATTCTTTCTCTCTCTCTCTCAAATAAATAAATAAACTTTTAAATAAAAATTTGTTTTGGCTACCAGAGCCACTCAAAGTAATGCTTAAAGCTAGAAACAGAAAAGACTGAATAATGTATTTTTATGGGGAACCAATATTTCCATCAACAACAAGCAGAGAACCGTTACAGCATTTGAAGGCAAGATTTTTTTTAAGTCCTACAAATACTTCAGTGTAACATAACCTCTCCAGGATTTTTTTAAACACAGTTTATTTAAAGACATAAATGAAGTCAATTAAATAAACAAGACATATTTACGGAGAACCTCCTAGGTGGCCAGGATTTTGTTTCTAAATCCTATGAACTTTCAGCTTGTTTGCAAAATCATTTAACTTTATGAAGTATTTCCATAAATAATGTACTCTTCCAAAATGTGCATGGGGCTGTAATTCCACCTAGTTTCTACGATGACACTATCAGCGGTGGATGGAATTACAATCTTAAACATGAACAATCAAGGTGAGCAACTCCACAGGCTTGGAAAATCCGGGATGAACTCTCCTTCTAAAATAATAACCCCCACACCATTGGCATGTAATTACAGCCAGGAAACCAAGCTGTCTGCTGGGAAGTACATGAAAAACATTCCGCTGAAACTACCATCTCACCTTAAAAGTCTATCTGACACATCTGAAAAACCTCTTCCTCTCCAAATTTAAACCTTCTACTTCTGTGACAAGGGTCTCCCCATATATGAGATAGATATAAGGTGATGGCAAGATTGTCTGGGTATCACCAGTAAAATCTTAGGGTCTTCTAAGACCACCTATGTGCACCTAAAACTGAATTGCAGAGAACAATATATTTTTTAACAATTATTTACTTGGGGCCAGCAGGTGGTGTGGTGGTTAAGACGCTAGACATTCCCACATGGCCAACCACGGTTCAAGTTCCAGACCTGGTGGCTTGCTTTCTCACTTTCCCTCTCTCTCTCTCTTTCTCTGTCTCTCTCTGGTCAAATTATACATAAATGAATAAATAAGTAAAATTAAGTAAATAATTATTTTTTCAATATTTCAATATTTCCATCAATAACAAGCAGATAACCATTACAGCATTTCAAGGCAAGTTTTTTATTCAAGTCCTACAAATACTTCAGTGTAACAGAACCTCTCTAGATTTTTTTTTAAGAAATAGTTCTTTTCAAAAAAGAATTATTTACTTAATTTTATTTATCCATTCATTTATGTATAATTTGACCAGAGAGAGACAGAATAAGAGAGAGAGAGACTGAGAGAAAGTGAGAAAGCAAGTCACCAGGTCTAGGGCTCAAACCACAGTCACCATGTGAGAGTCCAGTGCCTTAACCACCACGCCACCTGCTGGCCCCCAAGAAGTACAATATGCTAAGAAACAGGATAAAAATGAGGCTCTGAAGCCTTATGAAATTCCTGATATTTCTTCTAATACTTTGGGGCTAGTCTGAGATTCTTTGGCAAAAACAATGGAAAAGGCCTTGTGTCTGTAAGAGGAGAAGATAAAGATTTATCTAGAAAGACCAAGCTCAGGGTTGCTACAGAAAATGAATTTAGAAACAGATTCAGAATTTCCCTGGGAAAACAAAAGACAATGACACGATGAATCAGCATTTTTGTACAAGCAGCCTGAAATAAATGAAGAAATACACACAAACACACTCAAGGACACAAGCACCCTGAGGAATGAAGACAAAACATGCATACAAATTTAGGCTGGCTATTTCTGTTTGGAACACACATGGCTTCCTGACCTCGCCATGCCTTGATCACACCTGACTTCATTTGGTACTTACAGAGATCACTCAAGCTCTGTAAAAATCAGTATTGCCATAGCAACTGAGACTTGAAAAAATAAGACCACATAAAAAAACCAAACTCTGCCAGAGAGTCTCACCAAACAAAATACAAGGTATTAAAAAAAAACGTACTGAGACCAGAAGATGATGTAATGGTTAAAGTCACTGGACTCCTACATGGCCGACCACAGTTCAAGTCCTGGACCCGGCTGCTTAAAACTCACACTGCGTGCATATTTGTGCATGCCCAAGATTCCAAGAGGAGAATGGAGAAGGGATCGTGCCATGGCCATCACCCTAGGGGGTGATTTCTCGCTTTCTGTCTTTCCAGCAAGCTCGCGCACCCTCTAACAAAATTCTCTCAACAAAAAAAGAAAAGCTATACTCTTTCATATAACTACATTTAACACTGTCATGCTTTGGACTATCTGGGAAGCAAAGGTATGTGACATTCCCATGACAACTGGGTTCATCAGGGGATCTGTGGATTACATGTCACCAAGTTCCTGAGAGTTGAGAATTTACCATTCACATTATCTCTTCAGTTTATTTCCACCCAGAGATTTAGGTACACTGTACATGGTGGTTACTTCCAGGAAAAGGTAACTAAACAGGAGACAGTAGATGAAAACAACATTGATGAATTTCCATGAACTTGAGAAATATTATCCAGCAGGTTTACTTTTTTGTTAAATGAACCAAAAAGGACTAAGGCGATGTCTGTCTCTTGGGGGTCATCTCTCCCTGTAACTTGAGAAAACATACTTGGTGCAAGTAAACAACTACTTCTGGAAGTAGCTCTGGGGTCACAGAAAGAACAATGGAGACAGGAGTCTCAACTCAACTCGAGAGACACCTTGGTACGCAGGTATCAGCTGAGGGGACAGGTCAAGCTTCCCTTGTGGAGGTCCCTCTCTCCAGGATGGGGAAGACTCCTACCTCGGACCTTCTCCACAGAGCACCAGCTGAATTGAGAACCCATTACAGAAATACCAGCACTACAGGTTGGATCGTTTTCGCAGGCTGTCACAGCTTGTGGATGGGATGCGGCCAGCCTGGCTCAACATAACCTTGCAAACCAAAATAGAAGGATAAGAAGGAAAAGAAGGAGCTGTTATTTTCTTTTTAAATTAAAGTTTACTTATTTCCTGGGTAGGGGAGCACCCTCAACACAGTCCACATGCTGCAATCCTCCGCCGCCTCGGTCAGTCAGAACCACAGGTGGACCGGCGTGAGGAGGAAGGCCCTGGACTTGAACCAGAGCCTTCCCATATGGTCTCCGGCATCATGCAGCAGTGCCCCTACTATCTACACCAGCACAGCTGGGCCAGGAGGGAATTCTTCATATGACTTCTTTCCAAGAAAAACTCTAGGTGACATCCAATCTGCTTTGCTCCTGCTCATCTCTTCGCAAAGGGGCTACCTAAAAAGCAGGCCATTCCAAAACGACCGATAAACCACTTTATTAAACTGAGCTTAATATTTTGAAGTTCTCCTTATGATATCCCCAACGATCCACTAAAAGCTGGTTAGACATCTCTCCTCTGTTTCTAGGTGCTTTCCTGAAAGGAAGCAGGGGCAAAGACAGGCTGGGAGATAAGTGTGTGAGTGTGTGTGTGTGTGTGTGTGTGTGTGTGTGTAGTGTGTGTGTGCATACTTAATACTTTCCCTATATGCAACAGGAATTTCCTGTCTGTTTCTCGGAGCGAGCCAACATAATAGTTACTCTTCAGGACAGGCTGATGAGTCAGGCAGAATGAGAGAACTGCAATCTCTGGGTGTGCTTAAGTCATAAGGAAAGCAAGTTTGAGGCCTGAGGCTTTTCCAGCCCAAATGGAAAAGCATGGGAAAGAAGATAGCTTTTTTGTTATTTATATTTTTGTTTTCAATTGCCAAATAATAACCCCATATACTCTGGGGTATAAGGTGATTTTAAAAAAATATTTAATTCTATTCATTATTATTATTTTAATTTGCTATAGGGCATGTGTGCTCACCAGAGAGAGACAAAGAGTGGGAGAGAGAAAGTGAGAAAGTGAGCTGCCAGGTCCAGGACTCAAACCACAGTCAGGCATGTGGGAGTCCAGCACCTTAACTGCCACACCACCTGACCCCCCTAAGACGATGTGTTTTTTTTTTTTTTTTTTTTTTTTTTTTGGAGAGGTTTTTGCTATAGGGCACGTGCGCTCGCCAGAGAGAGAGAGACAGAGACAGAAAGCAAGAAATCACTCCCCAGGGGGGATGGCCAAGTTGCAATCCCTTCTCCTCCATTCTCCTCTCGGGATCTTGGGCATGCACACACACATGCCCGGTGTGAGTTTAAGCCACCGGGTCCAGGACTCGAACTGCGATAGACTACATGAGAGTCCAGCAACAAAGCCATTACGCTAACTGCTGGTTCTAAGATGATGTTTTGATACCTGTACACACTGTAACATTATTCTTTCAAGCTAATTAACATACCCCTCACCTAACATGCTTATTTCTGGAGTAAGAACATTTCTCTCCTTATAGCAATTCTGAAACAGACATTATTAACCTCTGTTAATAATAAATAACCATCACCCCATGCAACAGATCTCAGAATCGCGTTCCTTCTGTCTAACTGAAACTACCCTCTTTGGTCAACTGAAAATGGTTTTTGTTGACAAATTGCCAAAAACAAACAAATCTTTAATTTATTATTAGAATTAATTTCATGAGACACTTCATCCTTTTTTAAGTTTATTTTTTTTTTTCTTAGATCAGCAGGTGACATAATGGTTGTTACTGGACTTCCATGCAGTTGGTCATGGTTCAAGTCCTAGACCCAGTGACTTAAAACTCACGCTGGGCACATGTGCATGCGTGCCCAAGATCCCAAGAGGAGAATGGAGGAGAAGGGATTGTGGTGTGGCCATCTTCCCTGGAGGGTGATTTCTTGCTTTCTGTCTCTCTCTCTCTCCACCAAGTGCATGCGCCCTAAAGCAAAAATATCTCTCTCAAAAAAAAACAAAAAAAAAAAAAAAAAAGAAAGAAAAAGAAAAACACTTTATTTCCTTCTTCTGTGAGTATAAGAGACACAGAGCGAGAAAGAGAGACACCATCACAACAGGGTCCACCGCAGTCCCAGCCAGCCCTGGATCATGGTGGGATGGTCGCCTGGCATATTCACAGGGAGGCCTCCAGACTTGGACCGGGAACTTCTCATGTGCTACTGCCTCCCAGAGCATTGTGTTTTCCCACTGCACCACTGTGTGGTCCTGACCACTGAGACAATAGAGGGGAACAGCACTCTTCAGGACTCCTATGAGAACAACGAGGAATACAGGTTTGGTCTGGTTTGGTTTGGGGGGGTAGGAGGGGAGTGTTTGCTTTAAGTACTGTTTGTGCCCTGGGAACGCTCTAGGAGGAAGAACTCAATCATGATGAACTTGATTCATGACGTTCAGCGCTCAACCCTGTCAGCACCCAGACTTCCCCCAGTCCACACAGCCTGGGACACTATTCCCCCAGAAGAAGCTAGACACGGAGGCACAGGGGCTCGCATGCCCACGGCTCTCCGGCAGCTCTTACAGCTCTTCTCCGCAGCCGCAGCCTCACAGGTAACCACCTCGCAGTGGGCTGAGAGCGGCGACGGGGTTAGAGGCCCCAACGCAACGATGATAAATGATAAACCAGGGGAGGGGACCATTGGAAAAAAAATGTCCAGGCTCATTGGAAAATATATTTCCATTTACTGAGAAAAGTCCCCTGAAGTTTTCAGGAACCTATGAATCACAGAACTGCAGCATTGACAGAGACCTTAGAAAACCATGCTAATTCAACTTTTTCTACTAATAGTGAGAAAATGGAGGTAGAAAGAGAGAGACTTGCCCAGTCACGGTTAGTCAGCCAGCCCCCATTTATTCCACACAGCCCAAAGGAAGACCTGAGCACACAGGAGGCATCCTCTCCCCCATCCACTCACCCCCGAAAATCATGGGGTGCAGTTTCAACATGTGCCGCCCATCCTGAGATCACCCAGCCGCACTTAGGAACGTGTTAGGAAATCGTGAGAAAGCTCTGAAAACTGAGGGTAAGATCAAAGGAAGAAAAGGAGAGGAGAAGGGAGACCATCAGAGACTCAGAAAAACCTTTCTGGAGTGTTTGCCGTTGCTACTCATGGTTCCGGCACCTGTGACCACGTGATGAAACATGCAAGGCAAGCTCCCCTATCCCGCAGTGATAAGGGCCGGGTGGGGTTGCAGTTTCATCGTTGGCATCACAGAAATACCCCTTTGGAGCCAGGCCCCAAATCATTACTGGCTTCTTTCATCACCATCCTCATCTCACATGACAGCACAACTCCGAGGGTGGGAACTTTGACTGTCTCATTCCCTAAACCTCGAGAATACACAGAATAAAGGAGGTAAAATTTGCTGAAAGAATGGCTATAAACTCTTATGAAGAAGGAAGAACAAACATTCGTTTGGAAATAAATATGCAGTATTATAGTTTTCTGTAAAGAAGAAGGAAAAAAGACCTATTTATGATTTAAGGCATATTGAAAGGTTCTTTTCTGTATGTATAAACAGGTGAGGAGTGCTAAGCATGGAAAGCACCTATTTAAGCCATTACTATCAGTCTCGTCTATTAAATAGGTCCTCCTTGGTAAGCCAACGTGGTTCCTAAATTACACAGTGCATAGCCTCAGGTATATCAGGAAAACATGCAAACAGTCACTAAGAAGATACCCTGAATACACAAAAAGCAGCAAACATAGCTGGAACAGAGAGTAAATGGAAGCTCTATGGGCCATGAGTACAGACGGCAGAGATGTGGTCACTGTGTATGCTGTGACCAGAATGTTGATGTCCTTCCAAAATTCATATAGTGAATCTTAGTCCCCAGGTGATGGTATTAAAAGGTGGGGCTCTGGGGAGGTAACTGGGTCATGAGGGTGGAGCCCTTATAACTGGGGTCTGTGCCCTTACAAAACCCTCGCCCTGTGAGGACACAGCAAGAAGGTGCTATCTGTAAACCAGCAACAAATCTGCCAGCGCTTTGCTCTTGGACTTCCCAGCCTCCAGAACTGTGGGAGAGAAATGCCTGCTGTCTAGAAGCTACCTGATCTATGGCATTTTGTTACAGCAGCCCAAATGGACTTAGACGGTCTATCTTCTAACGAGGACTAGGTCGTCTGCATGATTGACCTGCTCCTAACCATGGAAATCCCCATTGCTTAGGCCAGCTAGCTGGTATGGTGGTTAAGGTGGCTGGATCCCACCCGGCTGACTGTGTGGTCGAGTCCTGGTACCACTGTCTAGAAAAACACATCAGGCATGTGTACGGGTGTGCCTAAGAATCCTGAGAGAAAAATGGAGGAGAAGGGATTGTAGTCATCCTCCCAGGGAGGTGTTTTTTTCACTTTCTCTGTCTGTCTCTGTCTGTCTCTCACTGATGACTGCACACACTCTATAGCAATTTTTTTTTTTTAAAAAGAAAGAAATCAATATTTTTCTTTATACTTTAAATTCAAACCTCTGCCTCAGCAGCTAAATATACCACGATCACAAATGAACTCTATGGCAATTTGGATGATTGGTTTTGCTTCTCAGATAACTTGCTAGCTGTCTAAGGAAATAAAATCGTAAGTCAGGTCAGGTATGTGTAGGTTATAATAACAACAAATAGGAGATTGGCCTATTTGAAAGACTCAATTATATCGAATGAATATACTCACAATCACACAATGGGTACAAATACTAATTCTTGAAAAACTTTCAATATGCTTTTGGTGACTGTGAATCCATAATAACAGAAGAGAGGGCAGCCCCGCAGCACAGTAGTTAGGTGCTGTGCAAAAAAAACCCAGGCCTGCATGTCTGGCTAGGGTTTGCGTCATGGCCCAGTTGGCTTGAAAAACGTGCTTAGGATCCTGATGGGAAGGAGAATCGGAAGAAACAGGATAGGGTAACCAGACTCCACTAGGCAGTGTGCCCACTCTCTCTCCGTCTCTCTCTCTTGCTCTCTCAGGCATGCTTGCACACATATACACACACTCTGGTGTAAAAAAATAGAGAGGAGGAGGAGGAGGAAGAGGAGGGCCAGGAGGAAGAGCAGAAGAAAGAGAAAAAGATGAGGAATACTAACCACGTTATACAGACAAGGCTATGAGCACTGCTAGGTGTTTTGCATGTCCTTCATGGTGTTCTCATAAGAACGACAGATACTCAATATTCTCATTTTCGAGATGAGGAAACTGAAGCTCAGAGGCTCAGTAACAGGCCCACGGTCTCGAGTTGGCAGATCTGGGCTCAAAACCCTAGGTGGAATGGGCCCAGACCACCTCCTCAGGAAGAGAGCTTTGTAGACAGGACGTATGTCCAGATACATGTTTCTTGATCTCCTGCACATGGGCATACTCATACACTGCATAATTGTGGCATGACCATGACAAGCACACGCTTGGGGGCCCGAGCTCCTGGGTCTTGTTTCAGCTCTGCCACTCACTCATGTGTGCCCAACCACTCTGTGTCCCAGTGTCCTCACCTCTAAAGACAGGAATCATGACAGTCCCAGAAGAACAGACAGCCACCTCCTCACAGGGCCACTGTGGGGATTACACGCATGAACACACATGCCGCACAGAGAACACAGTAAACGTGAGCCAGTATTCCGTGTCCTCTGGAACACCAAACAGAACACTGAGGTCGGCGTCAAATGCTCTCAGACTTTATATACTATCTGATCTCCGAGAGGGCACTCGGATTCCTCAGCTCCAGTCTTCTCATCTGTAAAACAGGAAGCCCACTGCCTTGTTTCCTTTCCAGGACTGTCATAGGGAACAGATAACAGCGGTAAGGGGTGTGCATTTGAAGCTACTGTAAAAGCACCATAGACTACCATGGAACTGCGAAGTGCCATCCTCAGCGCTCAGCCTCTCCAAACCCCAGAGGTCATCCTCATCCTCTCTCCTCCCTGAGATCCAGCACCTAGCACTTGACACCAAGTTTCCTATGCTAACAGGACAAATGTCCAGTCACCCAGGACTTGATCAAATGAAACTCTATTAACTACCTCCCCCTGCACACCCACCGTGAGAAGGTAATTGATGTTCAAAATGACCCTAAAGCACTCGAAGGCTCTGAAGTACCTTCAGGGGAAGATTAAATTATGTTCAGCCTAGTTTATTATAAAGTGTATTTAATTATACTTGGATTCTTTGAAAACTGGTGACCTAGGAAAAGCACAGAGAGGAAGTCACGGGCTGTCTGATAGGCAGAAGCCTCCCCTTCTGGCCCAACCCCTGCCCCCAGAGTTGGCTGTAAAAAATATAGCCCATCCAGGAAAGGTAAAACTGGGGATCCCACAGGCTAACTGTATACGCCCAAAGAATGTGGCCCTGCGTAAATCTTACGGACCACCGGTGTGCCCAAAGAGTTAAGCCAAAATCTTGAGATAATGAAAATTTAAACTATGTATGATGCCAACATGTTTCAAATATGCTTTTGTTTCTGCTAATAATGCATTTAAACACCTGAACAAGGAAAAACATCAATATACCACTGAATATCTTATCATCATCAATACTTACAAGTAAAAAAAAAAAACGCATAAAACCAAACGAGTAAGTTAATATGCTCCTTAGAGTCGGAAACTAATATTTTATCAGGTTAAGTTTTCTCCTTTATTAAAAAAAATTTATGTGCATGCTAATGAGTAATATAAAGTACAAAATAAAAGGTGATACTGTACTAGGGTTGGGAAAGTGTGGCTATTTACCTTTGTTTAAACTATTTAAATGCTGTCACATTACCTAACGTCTTCAGTTAATCCTGGGACACAGGCCCAGGCTGGCAGTGGTCAGTAGCCTACAGGACTGCAGCCCTGGAAGCCACGTGGCCGACCACAGATTCAGACTCCCAGCCCCGTCCACCAGAAATGCCGGGGTGTGCAAGGCCACAGGATCCTGAGAGGCTGGAGGCCTGGAGGAGGGAGTGAGTCATGGCGCAACCCGCCTTGCTGGGGTGCTTCCCTCCCCCTTGTTCTCTCTCTCTTCTCCCTGCCCTGTGTATGCACACACTCTAATATGAATTTTTTAAAGCTAGGAAATGGGGAGGGTAACAGGTGGCATGGTGGACTCCCATATGGCCAACCATGGTTCAAGTCCCAGACCTGGCAGCCTGAAAAATCACACCAGGTGCATGGCCATGCAAGACCAAAATCCCAGGAGGAGAACAGAGGAGAATAGAGAAGGGAGGAGAAGGGATTATGGCATGGCCACGCCCTCTTAGGGAGGTGATTTCTCACTTTCTTTCTCTCTCTTCTGGTGAGTGCATGTGCCCTATAGCAAAACTAAAACAAAACAAAACAAACAAACAAAACCAAAAAAAAAACCCTGGGAAACAAATCAAGTGTAATGTACATTTCAGTGTTAGGAGAAAAAGGAGTGACCAGTCTATTAAAATCATCCAACCCACTCCCAGCTCCTCCAGATTACCTGATAAAGGGGTCCTTCTACCAGTGCGTGAACATCTGGAGGACAGAGGTTTCATTACCAGATCAAGGGGCTTGTTCTACTTTTAGATGGGCCTGACTGCTAGAACAGTGTGCCTCCAGTGGTGTCCACCTCTCCTGATGTTATAGCTTCCCTCCGGTTGACAGCTGCCAGGTGGGCTTCTGGAAGCTCTTCAGTAAGTGACTGCACTCTCCAGCAGCCCCTCTGCTGGCTCCACTCACTTCATCAGTGAAGTAATGACTGACGCCAACTCACATGGGTCAGTGTCATTCTGCAAGCCCCGATGACTGCTCTACGTTACCACCTACCACCGGTGCACGGGCTCCTGGGCAGCCTGGCTCCATGGAGACAATCCTGGCCGTGGTGCTAAGGCTACTAGGGGATACCGCAGGCTTTCCTAGAACCCGGCTCTCTAAGGTGTACAGTTTCTAGGAGAAACAGATTGCGAGTGTCAAAGGCCAGGCTCAGAATCTTTCGGGAAAGAATCTACTTATACATCACTGCTGCTACTCTTAGGGAAAATATTTTAGGGCAAACGAGATGCAACTGAGCACTCTGTCTTCTTCCCTGTCTCACAAGCTGAGAGAGCGTTCTGGTGCATAGGTAAGAATTGCACAGCTCACCCCGCTATGCTAAGAGAAGCCGACCAGAAGCAGAGGGTCGGGCTGGCAGACCCTCCTATCTAGACCCCATCTCTCTGCTGCGTCGGGCAGGGATGGGTAACAGGAGCTGAAGGCAAATGCCGGAGTGTTCTCTAAGCCAGTGTCTGTCTCCCAGGGACCACTTAAGAACCCAAACAAGCCTGCCGGGTGGGCGTGTGAACAGCTCCGGAGACCTGGGGTCCAGCCAGCTTCTGAAGCTCCCAGTCAACACCCAGCAGGCCTCCTTCCCTCTTTGCCAGTGTAAACCCTGAAATCCTCTAGAAAACATCTCTGGAGCTTTGTCTGGAACTGCGAATGGTTAAAGCAGAGGAGGAACTGTATTTCTTTTTATTATTTTACGCAAGGCCCTTTGGGCTGTTACTAAATTTCTAAATGCCATGCATGCCTACAGCCCTTCCTATATTAAGATCCTATTTAACCCTGGATAGTCTTCCTGAAATTTCTCAGCCTCCACCACCCAGAGGGCCATAAACATCTCAGCTGAAACTGGGTCAGTGGGAAGGGAAGGGGTCAGAATTCACGTATACAATTCAGAGTAGTCACTTTATAACCTTGATCATCCGATTTCCCTTAAAAGTACAATGGCCCAGACACAGGCAAATGAAGAGAGTTTTAGGACTTGGCAACTAAGAAAGTGGGTGAAACAGAGGCCGCGATGTAAGGGAGAATGCTAAGCCCCAGGGAAGTGGTGACGACTCCCTCACTGTCACACTGCAGAGAAATGACAGCAGGTTGCCAAGAAAAAAAGTTAAATAATGCCCACCATATCGCCTCCATTTAGGAAGGAGGAAACTCTGGCATTTCATGGTATTTTTTAAAAAATTCTTTCAGGGCCAGCAGGTGACATGGTAGTTAAGGGCACTGGACTCTCATATGGCCAACCATGGTTGAAGTCCTGGACCTGGTAGCTTGTTTTCTCACTTTCCCGCTCTCTCTCTCTCTGTCCCACTCTAGTCAAATTAAAATAAATAAACAAAGCTAAATAATTCTTTAAGACAGAATTCTTTCTAACAATGTAAGCACTTCACACATTCACGTGGTCTCAGTAAACACACTTCCTGAAAGCAGGTCACTCCAAGGGTACACAAAATTAAATACTTAGGGGGGCAGTGGGTGGCATGGTAGTTTAGGTGCTGGACACTCCATATGGTCGACCACGGTTCGAGTCTTGGACCTGATGGCTTGCTTTCTCACATTCCCTCTCTCTCTTTCTTTGGTCAAATTAAAATAGATGAATGAATACATAAAAGTAATTCTTTTAAAAACTTAAATATTTAAATATTTACTAGAGAAACACGGATGTAAGGGGGGAAAGGCGAATAATCCCTGAGGAACACTTAAGAATAATGGATCAAGGGGTCCGGACAAAAAACAGTAAGTGGGATGCTCCACAAGGCTGACTCGAGTGAGAAATTTCACGTTCGTGTCCAGAGACCGCCCCGTGCCCGCAGGAACACTCAGCACATGACAGAGGCTGGCTGAGGCTGGGTGGTGACAGCCCTGGGGCCCTGTTGAGGTGCTCTGTCTGTCTGTCTCTCCCTCCCTCCTCTCCTCTCTCACTCAGGGCAGAAATAAACAAACTTAAAAAAAAAAAAAAAAAAAAGAACTGATTGTAGTTTGACTTTCTCTTACCAGAGAGGAACAAGCAGTGGAAAGAATTAAACTTACTTTCTAACCTCAGGGGTCCAGCCGGCATAAAGCCCCCCAGCTTAGCTGGACCGGAATTCTGAAACCCCTCTCTCAGAAACAGCGTAAATGTATGTCTCTCCTTTCTAAGAGAAAGGCAGTTTGATCCTAAAAGCTAAGAGAGGAAAAGACGGGGCTGTGTGTCACACGACACCTTCTCAATGCCCCGTGCCTGACATTCTTGTTCTGTGGAGAACCAGCTAGTTAATCTGGCGACTATCCTTCACTGCTCTGAGACACCAAATGGCCAGCCAAGTAGCACCAAGGCCACCATGCTCAGGTGGCAACGTCACAGTGGAGCGTAGTGGGCTATTATCGTGGGACTGATGGACCTGGGGCATTTCAGGTGGATTTGGTTAACAGTACATAGTTTGGTTAACTTGGCTTCAGATGATAAACCGGGAAAACTCCTCAGCGTATTTTAGTTTATTATCAAGTACTAAGGGCAAAACAGAAACTCTAAGTCAGTTGTCATCAAGCGATATACAATCTCTACTTCTTTAATCCTGTGTCTACTTTTTCACCCAAGACGCCTCTCAGGCCTTCTCTTCCCTTCAAATCCCAGTTAAGAAGCTGCTATTTAGAATATATCTCTTGTGGTGCCGGCCCACACAGTCTACCATGGTTTGAGTCCCAGACCTGGCAGCCTGAAAAATCACACTGGGCACATGCGCATGCGTGCTCAAAATCCTGAGAGGGCAATAGAAGAGAAGGGATTGCAGCGTGGCCATCCCCCATGGTGGGTGGTTTCTCTCTCTCTCTCTCTCGCCAGCAAGCCCACGTACTTTATAGCAAAATCTCTCTACATACATAAATGAATAAAAATAAATAAATAACCCAAACATAGATTAAACAGCATTACTCTCCACAGCACTGAAGTACAAATAAAGATGCAAGTCCCAGTAATCAACAGGACAGAGATACCGTGCTGGCTCCCAAGTACCTACACCAGCCATTTGCCCGTCCTAGGACGGGACCCACCGAGGCACCAAGCTCTGCACCAAGGAGTAGAAAGAGCCCCTCTGGGACACACCACCACGTGTGAACACATCCCCACAGTGCGTGCCTATTTCTGTGGGCACCAGGAGAAACCCTGGTCTGTCCCAGTCTTCCCTTCCCACAGCAGGAATCACGCCAGAGAGTAACAGGGAGCAAGGAAAACAAGCCCCCACTTCCAGTCCTCAGCGGTTAACCTGCACCTTAACCACATTCATTATTTACTTCAGCAGCATCTAAAGAACTTTCATGTCACATCACTCCACCGCTAGTGACTGTGGACGAAAGACTTCCCTGAAGTGCTACCGTAGTAACATGTCAGGAGGCAGAATTTTCTTCTCAGTTGCCCAAAATAGCAGCCACTCCCTACCCTCCACCCCTCACTTCCTCCCAATACCCAGGAAGAGATGCTTCAGTGCTCTGAGCTTATACTTAATAGGACATCAGGCTTTTGTAAGCAAATAAACCTCCTCAAGTGGATTCGGCACCTAGACCGCCTGGGCACACGCACATCACTGCAAACTGCTCGGCATCTATCTGGACAGTGCCCATGCTGCACGGCAGTGATATTTTAGTCTAGGAAGTTGTTGTTTTTCTCTAAGCACAGTGAAATAGAAATAGTAATTTTTTTAAGACAAACTCATTTTAATTTTTTTTTTAATTTTGCCAAAGGGCACATGTACTCACCAGACAGAGACAGGGAGACCAAGAGGAAAAAGCACCTCCCATGGGAATGGTCACGCCACAATCCCTTCTCCTCCATGTCTCCTTTTGGGACCCGGGGCACAGACTCACACATGCCAGGTATGTTTCTCCAGCTGAGTCTGGTACTCAACAGGACAGAACTGTCCCAGCAAAATCCTTCTAAAACAGTTATTTTAAAGAGATCCTAATTGGTCCCACCTCAAAACAGGACCGTCAGCAAAGCAGATTCACACGGAAAGGTTCCCAGCTGCCAGACTCCGCGGTACGCCAGGCACAGGTGTGCCCAGGACCCAGGGTTCACAAGGCTGGTTGAATCTCAAAGAAAAGACTCTGTTGAGTTTTAAAGAAAAGAAAATAAAAAACAAAAAAGATCCTGTTGGGGCTGCTGCTCTCTCTCCTCCCACCCACCCCCACTTCCACTTATGAAAGAGACAAACTAAAAAAAAAAAAAAGAAAGAAAGAAAGAGGAGAAAGGAAGAAGAGAAAAAGAAAGGAAAAGAAAACTATGGGGCCAGCAGGTGGCGTGGAAATTAAGGTGCTGGATCCCACATGGCCAACCGCACAATTCAAGTCTTGGACCCCGTGGCTTGAAAATCATCTCACAAGTGTGTGCACACATTTCCAGAATCCCAAAAGGAGTACGGAGGAGAAGGGACATATCCCCTAGGGAATGATTTCTCAATTTCCTTCTCTGTGTCTCTCCAGTGCTCCAGTGAACACATATGCCCTACAGTGAATAAAAAGAGAAAAATAATAAAAGTGAAATGATGTCCTACGAGGAAAATGCATTAAAGTAGGAGTTGGAGAGCTGGTTTTCAGCCTCCATCATCAAACAAACAAGGTGTGTGTTGTCGGGCTGGTCATTCCACCTCCCTAGGCTTCAGATTTCTCATCTGTAAAATTAGAACACTAGGTTAGATTAAAGCCCTTTCTACAATTCTGACTCTATGACTAGCCCTTCAGTTCAATAAACTGCCTGTTTTCTCAGCCGAGCTCTTTTTTTAAAGGCAGAAATTCTCATATACGTTGAGAAAAATAAAAACAGAAAATGATAAAAAAATAATTTCACTTCTGCACAAGCTTTGATCAAAAGTTAGAATCCGCTCTTTATTTCTACCTGTCTTGGTTTTACTTCCAGTTGTTCTGTGTTCAGCTTAGCACCAGACAAGACGTATCACGGGCTTGCTGAGGTTCATCTGCACATGCTCACTGGGTAGGTTCCAGGGCTCAGGTGCTTCACAGCAGAAAGAAACCGTGCTATTACTCACTGCTAAACGGCGTGTAAAAGCATCAACAGAAACACCTCAGACAGAAGCCAGCAAAAACCTAGCTGTCCTCCCTCTCAAACTGCTACAAACTTCAGCCTAATTTCAGAATCTATGACCTCACCACCCAGTGCTTTACAAATTGAGTAACGATTACACCATTATTTACTACTAAAATGACAAAAGTAAAACTGAGTGGGGAGCAGGCCACGAAGGCTGGCAGTTGGCAAAGACAGGCCCGGGGAGGGAAGAGGTCTAACCGAATTCTCAGGCAAGTTCGCAGTAGGTTTCAGAGAGGACTCAGATCAGAGAAGCGAGAAGGCAGGCCGTCTTGTCACCTGGCAGTAAAATGCAAGGCCTTGTGAGCTGACCCCCGTGGCCAGGTTCTGTGTTCACATGCAGAGATGTCCCTGAGCACGCCAGGCACACGTGTCTTCAAACCCAGGGCTGGATGCAGTGGGGGGGCTTCAAGGCTCTGTTGGAGTGCTCTCTCTCCATATCGGCCTCTGCTTCTCTCTTGCTCACGGAAGAAATCAATAAATACTAAACCTTAAAACAAAAGTGGATGTTGTTTTACTGTGTGTTTATTCATGCCTTTACCTCTGACTCATCGGACTGAGGTCTGAAAACGTTTGTGGGTCACAGTCACAGTAAAGAGAGCTCTGAGGCCCAGTGTGACATCCAGGGAGCACAAAGCCAGACCACACCATGTATACCAGCAGGAGAGAGACTGAGAGGCGATAAAAAAGAGAGGCACTTGTTTTTATTAACACTAGACCTTACAACTTCCTTAGACTGCCCCGAATGAAATGTCAGCCTTGCATGATTTTGGATAAGAATCCATTCTTAAAAAAATTATTTATACATTTACTTATTTATTTAATTTTAGTTTTTGCTATAAGGCACATGCATTTGTCAGAGACACCAGACAAAGAGAGAAAGAGATAGAGAAAGGGAAAATGAGAAATCATCTCCCCCAGGGGGGGGGATGGCCACACCACAATCCCTTCTCCTCCATTCTCCTCTCGGAATTTTGGACACACATGCACCCAGAATGATTTTCAAGCTCCTGGGCCTGGGACTTGAGCCACACCGTCAGCCATGTGGGATCTAGCACCTTAACCTCCATGCCACCTGCTGGCCCCAAATAACAATCGATTTTGTCCTTTAGAATGAACGTCATTCAAAATTGCAACAGAGTTTATCTAACAACATATATATATATTTTTTGAGAGGTTTTTTGCTATAGGGCACGTGCACTCGCCAGACAGACAGAGAGAGACAGAGAGATAGAAAGCGAGAAATCACCCCCCAGGGTGGATGGCCACGCTGTAATCCCTTCTCCTCCATTCTCCTCTCAGGATCTTGGGCATGCACACACACGCGCCCGGCATGAGTTTAAGCCACCAGGTCCGGGACTCGAACTGCGGTCAACTACGTGGGAGTCCAGCGACATAGCCATTACGCTAACTGCTGGTTCCCAACATATATTTTAAAAATATAAATTTCCCAACAGGAAACAACACAGTATAGAGTTTAAAAAATAAAATTCTTCACCCACCCAAGATGAAACACACAACTTAAACTGAATGACACCTAAAATGATCTGCTGAATGAAAAGGAAAACTATTCCGAGTCACAAAATAAACTATTACGAAGCGAGGGGAGCTTCTCTCTGTTCTCACTCTCCTTTTCAATTACAGTTTATGAAACACAAGTGGGAGGCAGCTCACGCTTTTCAGCATGGGAAACTCAAGACCGTTTCCCTAACTAGACAGATTCTGGGGTCTTTCAGGCCCAGCCCTTCCTCCTGCTCCTTCCCGCCAGGCCAGCCGGCAATCAGCAGTGAGGTGCTCCGGCCTGAAGAATGAATGCTGGCCAGGGTGCGGGGCCGCACGCCTCTGCAGTGGGGTCGTGCACAGGACACAGGACACAGGACACAGGACACGCTCCCTGCTCCGCCTCTGCCATTCTGGTGCTCCTGCTGGGTGGACCGCACTGCGCCGCTGACAGCGGGATCAAAGGAGGTCGGAGAAGAAAACCAAGTTTAGTCATCTTACCGGGCGGCCAGGCTGTCTGAGGTGGCACCGAAGTCCTGAGATAACAGCTGGATCTTGGCCACGCGCAGGACAGCACAAAACTTGTCCTGTCCTTTCCAGGCTGTGGTTGCCATGGCCGACCCAAACAACAGCCTGGCTTCCAGCAGGCCTGCTGGCTTCCCAGTCAGAAGTCCAACCCTGCGGGAGGCTGGAACTCAGAGCTGGGAGAGGAGGAAGCGGGGCCTGGCAGGACGCAGATGAGCCTGGGCGAGGGTGCAGGGCAGAGAGTGGGCATGGAGGTTCCAGCAGCAAAGAGCTGCTGCCTGATTCCCACCTCAACTTCCAAGTGGAAAACAACTTTTTTTTTTTTTTTTTTTTGTTTTTTTTTTGCCATAGGACATATCCACTCTCTGGAAAGAGACAGAGAGAGGAAAAGTGAGAAATCATCCTCCAGGGGGATGGTCACACCACAATCCCCTCTCCTCCAGTCTCCTCTAGAAATTATGGGCACCCATGCACACGCATCTCACATGATTTTCAAGCCACCAGGTCCTGGACTCGAATGCCTTCAGCCCATGTGGAAGTTCAGCACCTTAACCACTATGCCACCTGCTGGCCCCAGGAAGTAAAGAAACTGGCTGAAACCCTGAATACGAGAGAGCACCATCACCTTTAAACTTTGGTTCTACGACAATCAGCAAAGCAAGCACAGGGGTGGGGGTGCGGGGTGGGGGGCGCGTCCCCCTGTTACAGTAATGTCTGCACACAGGCCCTGCCTCAGGATCATGGGGGATACGTCCTAGGGATGGTGTAAACCTTGGGATGTCCTCATTGAGAATGAATTCCTGTTTCTCAATGCCATTAAAAAATAAAATCCAGGCACAAAATCTACACAGAGACAGAGCGATAAAGAGGGGGGAAGAGGAATTAAAACAACTAAACTTTATTTTTCTTAAGAGAGATTCTTGCTATAAGGCATGTGCACTTGCCAGAGAGACAGAGAGACAGAAAGTGAAAAGTCACCCCCCCTCCCAGGGGAGATGGCCATGCTGCAATCCCTTCTCCTCCATTGCCCGCTGGGATTTTGGGTGCGCATGCACATGCCTAGCGTGAGTTTCAAGCCACAGGGTCCAGGACTCAAACCACAGTGGGCCATGTGAGAGTCCAGCTATGTAAAACACATTCTGCACACATGCCTAAGATCCTGAGAGGAAAATGGAGAAGGGATTGGGCATTGGCCATTTCCCCCGGGGGGTGATTTCTTACTTTCCTTCTCTCTGTCTCTCTCCGGCAATCATGCACACTCTATGCAAAAACCTAAAATAGATAGATAGGATAGATTACAAAAATATACTCTGAAATTAAGGACAGATTAGCCCCAGGAGTAGGGCTCAGAGCATGAAGAGTCTCGACTCTGGGCCAGTTCAGCCATTCACTTTCCAGCTAGGGAAGCCATCGTCCCTTTTGGCCATTTGTTTCTTCATCTAAAGAGGGAGAAGGCAGGAAGGGGTGACCATCTTTAAATTCCCTTCTAACTTTAAAATATGCTCTTATTACTTAAAGTTTATTTATTTTTTCCCTCAGTCAGAGAGACGAAGATAAGGGGGGGAGGGAGGAGGCATGGAGGGAAAGAGAGCGAGCGTGCACCTGCAACAGAGCCCTGACACCGTGACCCACCACCGGGTTCACGGGCACACACGAGCCCAGCATACTCAAGGAGGTCTCTGGACACGAACCTGGATTCTTCTCATGTGGGTCGGCCTCACAGAGCATGGCCTTTTACCACCATGTCACCCTACAGCCCCTGAAATTCTCTGGAGAACGTGACAAGAACAAACTCACATGAAGAAGAGAAATGATGTGAGACTAACATCTCCATTCTAGCAGGGGCTAGACCGGGCTGTGGGGCTCGGGGTAATGTTTATTTGCTCAGTTCAGGAAACTGAACAGGTAATAAAAAATAGATCCCCAGGGTGGCTGGGATGGTCGCACAGCACCGTAAATGCACCTAGCGACACCAAACTGCACGCTGGCAGATGGCTAAACGGAACCTTTTATGTTATGTAGCTTTTATCTCTGTAAAAAACTGGGATCTCCACTTCATGGAGCCCCCACGGTAGGAATGTTTTGAAGGTTGGCACTGAGTTAAAAATAAATGAAAAAAAAAAAGACCCCTCAGATTGAGTGTTCGTTTCCTATCTACTTTAATTTGGTCTCCAGGGTCTGCTGAGTACGGTCTCCATTTCTACCCGGATAGAAGAGAAATCGCTTATTTGCCGTTTGCCAGAGCGCTTCCTTCACCACCCGTGCGTCTCCCCTTCCACGCGAAAATTGGCTGTCACTCTGCAGAATCAGTCAAGTGCTCCAAATCACTACTAAAAGCTCCTGTGCGGGGCGCTCCCTCTAAGAATCTGCACAGATCAAAATCTCAAGTGCTTACTTGCCGAGGGACTGCCACAATCTGAGGTGTTGTTTCTCTTTCGAGAATAAAAAACAGATGCTCTCGGCTGATGAAAGCACACGTCCTTTCAACACATCTTCCCTAGCACTTGAAACTCTTACCAAGGAGAAGAAGTACTCCCCACACTCTGCTCAGAAATTCCTGCACTTTTCTGGGGTAAAAGGATTCCTGGCAAGCTGTGGGAGGGCACCCCCAATCGAGGAGGCTCCTTGAAGTCAAGTGGGACACCAGAGGACAGGATGTCCCTAGGTCAGAGCTCAACTAATCAAATTCTTGACAACTATTTTTTTTTTTCCATAGGGCGTGAGCACTGGCCAGAGACACGGAGAGAAGAGAAATCACTCCCTAGGGGAGATGGCCACATCGCGATCCATTCTCCTTTCTCCTCTCAGGATTTTGGGCACGCATGCGCACATGCCTGGAGTGATTTTCATGCCAAGGAGTTAAGGACTTGAACCATGGTTGGTCATGTGGGAGTCCTTAACCACTATGCCACCCAGCCCTCTCGACAACTTCTACCAGGAGTCTTGTTATGTACACGGTCTTGATCATTCCCAAACTTCTGCACAAATACACAGCCAAGAATTTTTCTGTCCGGCTCTTTAAGCCCCTAAGCCCTACAGGGTGGGAGTGGGGTGTTGGGGGTATGGTTAGGCATTGTGCCAAAGAGACCGTGAATCGAGGGACCTAAGCTAGGCTTTGCTCCTCACGTCCGTACATGCAGAGATTGGATCAAACTTTCCTAGTTTCCCTAGAGCAGGACTATTCTGAGAGTTTGCAGGACAGGAATGTGACAAACAGCCCCCAGCCACGCCAGGTGCAAGCCCAGGTCAGAGCAGTGAGCCCACGTTGGGCCTCGGGGTGAAGGGAAGGCAGGAAGGGTGAACACTGAAGTCAACATCGAGAGTCCTGGATTCCGGCACTACCTGAGACACGAAGGGAAGCCACGGCCTCCGTGAAACGGCCCAACAAGCAGAGACCAAGACCGAGTCACAGAACAGCACAGATCAAGTCACTCGAGCACCTAGTCCAGCCCTTCCACTGGACCTGGCACTGCAGAGCCTCCTCTGGGGACCCAGACACACCTGGGCAAGTGCGTGCTAGGCACCTGTTCCCTGAGGCCCCTCAGTTCTCCTCAGGACTCCCCATCACAGAGAGCTCATCTCGTTTCCCAAACTGAAACTCCTCCGCCTCACCTCCGATGTCTGATCAGTCGTCATGTCCTCTAGGTGCGTCCTCACACACACCTCTCCACTCTGTCCATTCTGGCACCGCAGGGCCTCCGCGGGCTCCCTCAGAGCCAGAGCCTTGTCTGCCCTGGCCCACGCCGGAGTCCCAGCACGCAGCCCTGTGACTGCCTGGAGCAGGTGCTCCCAGACTGCTGAGTCAACATGCCTGTGTCACCTGGAGCCCTGCAAACGTCCCCTCCCTGGTCGCTGGGCCCACCACCTGGTTCCTCATCCCAGCAAACGCACAGCGCAAGGAGGGAGGTGTCTGACACACACACCTGACTGTGCACATCCCTGTGTGACCTTCCGTGGGCCACACCACACTCCAGGTTAAATCCAAGCCCCTGTCTTGCACAAAGGCTGCCCCTGATCTAGTCCTGGAGCCCCTCCAAGGGGCAGACGCACAGGCTGGAGGCAGGGGCATCGCTGCATTATTCCCAGTCACAAGACAAGACTCGATCTCTGTAGGGAGAAAACTGGGGACACGGGAGAGACAGGAAGATCCAGTGGCTGCTCGAGAAATTATGGGGAGTGACCTGGGGAATAAAGTTATCAGTAAGTCTTAGACACAAAGGAAACTGTGTTTAGATCTAAGTTTATGTTAAGCCAGAGGTAAAGACTGTAAGGAAAAAATAAACTGTTCTTTTTTTTTTTCTTTTTTTTTTTGAAATTCTTGCTATACTAGAAAGACAGAAAGTGAGAAATCACCCCCTCCTGGGGGGGGTGGGAAATGCCATGCTGCAATCCTTTCTCTCTCATTCTCTTCTCAGGATTTTGGATATGCACACGCACCCAGCGTGAGTTTCAAGCTGCTGGGTCCAGGACCCGAGCCACAGTCCGCAATGTGGGAGTCCAGTGCCTGAACCACTATGCCACTTGTTGGCCCCTAAAATGTGTTCTTTTAAGATCAGCAAAAGAATACTCACTTTAGCCAAAGGAAAGAATGAAAAGTGTTAAAACAAACCAAAAGGAACAGAAATGGCAAGTAGAAACCATTAAACAAGGTGAAAAAGTCATTATAAAGACTCCAATGAGGTACAATTGGGCAAAAAGTCCCAAAGCAGTAAGAGACTAGGACTGAACTAAACTATCTGCAAGGCGTAAGGTGAAAAAAAAAAAAAAAAAAAAAAAAAAACCAGTGACCCACGTAAAGTGAAAGAATACAGAGACTGGCCACGCAGCACAGTGGTTAAGCAGCGCGTATTGGGAGTGAACTCCCACAGGGCCAACCACAGTTTGAATCCTGGCCTCGGTGACCTGAAAACTCACTGGGTATAGTGAGTGTCCAGGATACCCGCAGGATGGAGAAATGGAGAAGGCATTGCAACATGACCACACCCCACTGGGGCACGTTTTTTCTCCCCCCCTTCTCTAGCAAACACACACACCGTGTGGCCAATAAAGTTAAAAATAAAGGATTTTTCAAAAAAGAAAATATAAACAAACATAAAGACAAAGCCAAGATCTATCTTTATCAGACAAAATGGAATGTAAGGTCAAAGGCATTTCAAAGGACCATGAGGCACGAGAAACACTAAACTGGCAAAAAAGAAGCATCAGCAAAGAGAGATTGTTGGTCACATATGCGTCACAAAATGACCTAAAAGCATTTAAAACACTAGAGAAAAATAAAAGCCAGCCAGTGGTGTGGTGGTTAAGGCAGGCAGATCCCACCTGGCAAACTCTGTGGTTTGAGTCCTGGACCTGACATCTTGAAAACACACTGGGTGTATGTGCATGCATGCCTAAAATCTGGAAAGGAAAAATGGAGAAGAAATCGCAGTGAACATCCCCCATCACGGGGGTGACTTCTTGCGCTCGCTCTCGCGCTCTCTCTCTCTCTCTCTCTCTCTCTCTCTGTGTGTGTGTCTTTCCAGCAAGCACACATGCCCTCTAGCAAATTTAAAAGCAAACAAATAAAAATAAAAAATGTAGTTAGCAATCAAGAAAATCCCCCACTTGTCTGGAAGCTAAAACATTTAACTTCTAAACAACTCCTGCAGGAAATGAAATGAAAATTACAAAATACCGGGTTAAGTAACAATACAAGTATTATATGGCAAAACGTGTGTAGTACAGCTAAAACCCAAGGGTTGACTGCAAGTCCTTGGCAGAAGGGTGAACAGCCTACAGCCATTGTGACCCTATCCGTACCGGACTTCTAGACCAGAGTTAAAAGGCCATTTCGCAATAAGTAAAAGGTGAACTCGTTAAGAAAACATATCACTCTTAAAAGTGTATACACCTAATAACAGGAAAGAATAAAACTTTCAAATCGATGATCTAGGATAAAAAAAGAGCAAAATTAAATCCAAAGTGAGGGCAAAGAAGAAAACACAAAAGAGTAGAAATCAATGAAACAAAAACCAAACAACAGTTAGTTTATTGAAAAGCTTAATGAAATTGATTAATCACTAGCAAGGCTAATCACAAAAATAAGAAAATAGAATCAACAATGTTAGAAATGGAAAAGGGGGTACTGTACAGATCCTACAGACATTACATAGGTAGTAATGAAATACGGTGGGATAAACAACATTATGTCAATAAATTGGACAACAGAGATGGACCATCTCTTGAAAAATGGATAATAACTTCATGGAAATGAAATCAAGAATAAACAGAAAACTTGAATACTGTGCTGTGAAGAAGCTGAATTCCTAATGAAAATCCCAGGCACTATGGTAACATGATTATTCAATATCTTGACTGTAGTGATAGTTGAACAATCCTATACATGTGTTAAAACTCATACAACTGTACGCTGAAGAAAAGGACATTTGGACTGCATGATATTTTTTAATTAGGTTTTTTTTTTATCATAAAACCATCACACAAAGAAACCACCAGACCCATACGGTTTCAGTATTGAAATTCATCTTTTATTTTTAAAAGAAATAAAACTAATCTGACACAAGTGCTTTCAGAAAATAGTAAAGACAGCAACAGGGTACCAACACATTCTAAAAGACCAGCCTAACACCTACGCCCAAATCTAATAGAGTCTACACAAGGAAAGAAAATCATACACAAATATTCTTCATGGACAAAGGTACAAAATTATGTTTATTTTTTTAATTAACAAAATTCCAGCAATAAGTGAAAAGATCACTTCTTCTTCTTTAGATGTATTATTTTCTGTTGTTATGATAAAATACACATAACATACAATTTACCATCATCAGCACCACTTCTTAATGTGCAGTTCAGTGGGATTAAAGACATACAACTTCTCAACCCTCATGCCACCTTCAACGTCATCATCTCCGTTAACTCATTCCATGTTGTGAAACTGAAACTCTGTACCCATTAAACTCTCCCCATTCCCGCCTCCCCACAGCGGCTGGTAACCACCATTCTACACTGTGTGTCCATAATTCTGATTACTGCAACCTCCTCATGCGGGGAGGGGTAAGTATATATGCCACATTCTGCTCGTCCCTTCATTGTCATTAAGACACCTGGGTTTCTTCCATGTTTTAGCTATTCTGAGTAATGCTCTTGTGAATAGGAGGTACAAAAACCTCTTCAAGACCCTGCTGTCCAGTACATCCGGAATGTAGAATTGCTGCACATATGGTAAATCTATTTTTTTAATATTTTTGAGGAACCACCATCCTGTTTTCCAGTGACTATATTATTTTTACCCTTTCATTAGCGATGCATAAGGGCTCCAATTTCTCCATATCCTCACTAACATTTGTTATTTTCTGGTTTTGTTTTTGCTTTGTTTTGTTTTTATGACTAGCCATCCTGATGAAGGTGAGATAATAATAATCTGTTCTTATTCTGGGAACTTAAGGTTGGTTTCACATTTAAAAAGCATCGATGTAATTCACCACATAAAGGAGAAAAACCCTTCAACATCTCAAAAAAAAAAAAAAGACACAAAACAAACTGCACAAAATTCAACACCCATTCCTAATAAAAACAAATGAACCAAACACACTCTGAAAATTAGGAACAGAAAGAAACTTCCTCAATCTAATATGGGCAATATGAAAAACCCATAGCTAACATCATACTTCGTGGTGAAATAGGTACTGCTTTCTCCTTAACTAAGATCAGGAGGAAAACACTATTATTTATCCACCCTAATTCTGTTCAACATTTTACTGCAAGTCTAGATGCAGTAAGGACAAAATGATAAATAAATAAATAAATAAATTTATAAATTAAAAGGTATAAAGACTATAAAGAAATACATAAGACATCTTATTCACAGACAACATGACTGTTTATACAGAAAATTCTCACCTACCTACCAAAAAATATCAGAAATACTAAGTAAATTTAGCAGGCCACAAGATATAGGTCAAACACACAAAATCAGTTATAGTTCATTGTACAAATATGAATCATTTAAAAATGAGATTAAAAACTCATTTATGAAAGGATCAAAAAAAACATAAAATAAGTTAAATTTTACACACGACACACAACACTTTTACATCGAAAACAGGAAAACACTACTGAGAGGAATTAATAAATAAAGGGAGAGAGGTATATACTATGTTTTGGGATCAGAGATGTTTATATTATTAATAGGTAAATATTTCTTAAAATGATCGCTCATACTTCATGCAATCCCAGAGACTTCCAACAGGTATTGTGCATATGTGGTAGTTTTTGTGGTTGTTTGTAGTGTTTGTTTGGCTTTTTTGTTTTGAAATTATGATTCCATTCTAAAATTGATATGGAACTCAAAAGGAGCCAGAATACACAAAACACACAAAGCAAATTTGAAAAAAGTTCGAAGGCTCACGGTACCTGATTTCAAGATTAACCATAAAGCTATTTTAATTGAGTCAGTATGGTATTGAAGTAAGTACAGGCATGCATATCAAAGGAAGACCAGGGTGATGAGACTGAATAACATATACACAATCCACTGATTTTTAACACAGGCATTAAGGCAATTTAATGAGGTAAAGGAAACACTTTTTAAAAAAATTTTAAATAATTATCTATCTAGTTTTACTTATTATCATCTATTTTTTCCTCTTTCCGGTTTGCTACAGGACACACCCACCCACCAGAGAAAGACAGGGAGAGAGAGAGAGAGAGAGAGAGAGAGAGAGAGAGAGAGAGAGAGAGAAAACCAAGCCACCAGATCCGGGACTCAAACCACACTCGGCATGTAGGAGTCCAATGATCATGCGACACACTGGCCCTGAAAACCTTTTTAATAATGGTTTCATGCATTTCAATAACTGTATGGGAAAACATTGAATCTCAACCCTTAACTCACACCACACATTAAAGTTAATTCGAGATGGATTATAAATTTAAATCTTAAGACTAACCTAAAAAGCTTCTAGGAGAAAAACTCAGTAACCAGAGAGTAGAAAACAGTTTTATAAAGATAATATTTTTTTAATTTTCTTAAAAAAAAAAAAAAAAAAAAAACACAGGATAAATTAGACATCACTAAAACTAAAAACTGTTCAAGAAAACATATGTGGAGCAAAAAAAAAAAAAAAAAAAGATGAAGAAGAAAACAGATATAATAAAGTACATACAGAATGATTTTATCTGTATGAAGTTCAAGACCAGACAAATAAGACTCATCTATGGCAGTGGCTGACAATATAGAAATGGAAATTGACAGGAAGACGACACAGGACTTTCTCTGAAGTGAGGGAAATGTCCCGTGTCTGGGTTAGGGTGCTGGTTATGCCTATGTATGCATTTACCAAAACTCTCTGTCCTGCATGCTTAAACAGGGGACATTTACAAGTCCCAGATCCAGCGGTTTGAAAAACACACCTGGTGGGTGGGTAATCATGCATGCCCAAAATCCTAAGAGAAGGGATTGCAGCATGGTTGTGACCCCCCACCATGGGTGTTCTCTCTCTCTCTCTCTCTGTGTGTGTGTGTGTGTGTGTGTGTGTGTCTTTGTCTTTCCCAGTGAGCACACAATTACTATAGCAAACATTTTAAAATAAAGTGTACATTTCAATGTATAGAAATGCTCCCGGAATAAACTGACTTAAAGGAAGATGTACTTTACATCTGGAAAATCTTTCTGAGGATAACTCTTTAAAAGAAAAAAAAATTATTTATTTAATTCTATTTATTATTTCTTAATTTGCTATAGGGCATGTGTGCTCACCAGAGAGAGACAGAGAGAGAGAGAGAAAGTGAGAAAGCAAGTTGCCAGGTCCGGGACTTGAACCGCCATTGGCCATGCGTGAATCCAGCACCTTAACGACCATGCTACCTGCTGGCCCCATAGGGATAATTCTTAATCTGCATAAAGAACAGTGAACGTGCTTGAGTGAAAAGGCCACGCAAGGGAGACAGCGAGAAAAGCCCAAGGCAGAGGAAGAAGGGGGAGAGAGACTGAGTCAGAAGGGAAGGTACCAGCTGAACAGGGACGCACCAGTGACCTGCACCTAAGGAGTAGAAAAGAGGAGATCTAAAATTACATTTCCAAATAACCCCGCTTCATAGGTGTGCCCCAAAAAAGAATCCAAAGTGGTTGCATTTGGAAACTGTCCTCTTCCTCCCTTGGCACGTCTGTTAATCAAATTGAAAGCTAGGAGGGGGGAAACTCAGTGAAGGTACACGCCTAAACATGCACCTTTGTTTTTTTAAGATTTTTTTTTAAATGTTTCTTTTCTTTTAAAGAAAGAGACAAAGAAAGAGAGACAGGTACTCCTAACACCGTCCCCACACCGCAATCCTCCCCCAGACAACCAGCCCAAAATCCAGGGATATGCACACGGAGCATGTTCCAGGTGGCCCCAGGACACGAACCCAGGACCCTTCCCAAGTGGGTCCAGTCCTACCAGCACTGCGCCCACACCTGGCCCCAGCTTTTTTCTTTTTTCATCAACCATCTTCAACACAGTGTTCTTCTAGGGCTAACATCCTGCCGTTGGCAACAGCTGGTTACCAACACACCACCAGGAAGCGATGGCGATACCCCAGGGTAATGAGACCCACAGTGCATGCGTTCCCTTAGTAAGCGCATGCAACACTGACCACAAGCCCCTAGGAGGAAGAACCCTCAGTAGCTGAAGCCCAGCGTGGCCTCAAGAACCAGAGGTAACAGGCTCCCCTTTCCCGCCGAATTACTAAGGCATGAGAGCTGACAAGAACACACCGTCGATGGACCAATGAATGCCATCTCTCCTTCACTCCATCAGCCCTTCTGGCGGGGGCAAAAAAAAATCACATAGAAGCATTAACCCAGCCTGAAAAAGTAGATGCCGCGTGAGCAAATTAAACTTCACCACACAGCGCAGTGACAGGAAGCGGGGGACCCCTGCGCACACTCTCTGGATCTGGAGAGACTTCTCCATGAGTAAGTGGCAGCCAGAGTGGCCTAATCAGCACCACTTCCTCTATCTCAGTCTCCGAATGCTGGGCTTACAGGAATCGCTTTCTGAGCCATGCCTACGAAATTAGCTTACTCACTGAGTTTTAAAAAAGGAGAACAGAGCCAAAGGACACCGCTGGCTCCGGGTGCATAAACGCGTGTGAATAAGCTGACGCCGTGAAATAACGATGCGTCAATCATCTTCTGGCAACTTGTGTGAAAACCGCTCCGTCCTGGAGCCACTTCTTGTTCCTCACTGGCTGAAGCAAGGCGAGAAGAGCAAACGCTCGGGAGAAGGAAAGGACCGCAGAAAACATGCGGTCTGGTGATTTCAGAGGATGCTAGCGAGGGCCGTGGGGGTGACAGTCCACTGGATGCTTTTTCAGCTCACAAGCATCAGACGTCTCCCACCCACCTGCTACCCGTCCTAAGGTGTGGTCCCTGGCCCAGCAGCAGCTGCCCCGGAGGAAGGTGGTGGATGTGCATGTTCCACTCCAGCCCTTACTAAGTCAGAGACCCCAGGGTGGGCCCAGGAATCTGGCCTTTAACAAGGCCCCCAAGGTATTCTAGGCACTCTCAGGGTGGAGGACCATTCCCTAGGGCGTGCCCCTCCGACCCCTTCCTTCTGATTCCCCCATCTCATATCTCTCCGGTGTGTGTGCACAGGAAGATTCAGCTGCCTTGGCTCCAGGGGGCTCATGTCACTTTCCTGTCACTGTAAAGGAACAAGAACCTGAGCCAGCACTAAGACAACTCTCATAGCCAGACCTGGAGGCTCACATCTGTAATTCCAGCTCTACTAGATAAGGCTAAGGATCATGAGTTCAAGGCCAGCCCAGGCAGCACAGGAGGACTCAGCACCTTAAAAAGTTAAAAAATTCAAAAAAAGAAAAAATAGAAGAAAGGAAGGAAGGAAGGAAAAAAGAAAAAAAAAAGGAAGAAAAAGAAAAACAAAATTCTCATACATATAGCACTTTATAATCCATCAACACATTTCCAAAGTAACCCGTGAGGTCGTCAGAAGTGTTATGACTGTCCCCGTTCACAGCTGGAGAAGCTGGGGTTAGGGAGGTAATGACTCCGGCAAGTCAATTACAAAACTGAGTAACAGAACCAAGACAGGCCTGCCGGCTCCTGGTCTCTGCATCAGTGTCCCCAGCTGCCCCAAGGTGAGAGCTCGGCACCTCCACCGAGTGTGCAAATACCCGCAGTGGAGTGTGAGAAGGCGCAGTGGAGAAATGGCGGCGGGTGGTAAGAATCCTATTTAACAATTAACAACTCAATAAAATGTAATAGTCAAATCTTGACTCGCCCCTACAGCACATACTAGTGTTACTCTCGATTCTCACTTCCGCCCACCTCTCCCAGCTCCCTCAGATCACTTGGTGTAGAGGAACACCAACCGACTGTGAAGAAACACTGCAGGGACGGCACCCACTCCCACCAGCGCGTGCAGCCACGAAGCATAAGGATCGGAAGTTCCCTTAAGCTTCCCACCGTTCCTTGTTGTGGTCATTTTCCTTCTTAAACAAGGTTAGAACTCTTAAAGAATGAGAATATATGTGTATATATATATATATATATATATATACACATACACAAATATTTTATGTACATAATGTGTATGTGTGTATACATATATGCACACACACACACACACACACATATATATATATAAAATATATTCATTTTGAAAACCACAGAAACTATAAAGAATGAAATACATTGCCCCCAGTTGACACTTACCATTTACCCTGCCTGGCTTTTTCTAAGCATAGATGTATGAATATTTAATAAGACAAGTGGATGAGCCAGCCAGTAGTGTAGTAGTTAAGGCAGCTGGATCCCACATGGCCGACTGCACAGTTCACGGTCCCAGACCCAGCAGCTTGAAAAACAGGCCAGACACATATGCCCAAAAATCCCAAAACGAGAATGGAAGAGAAGGGACTACAGCATGGCCACACTCTCGGGGTACTTTCTCACTTTCTACAGCAAATTAAAAATAATGATAATAATAATTATATGTGGGGACTTTCAAAAGTTTGTAAACAGTGAAATTTAAGTATGAATTTATTTTGGTGAAAAAATATTTGAAATTCTTTTAGTAATAACTGTTTGCAAGTTTTTTTTAGTAATAACTGTTTTTTAGTAATAACTGTTTCCAATGAACTTTTGAAGACTCCCTGTATGTATACATTGCTTAACTGTTTTTGTTTGGTTTGGTTTTAGGTTGTAACTATATGGCCTGTATCCTCACCAGAGAGTGACAAAGAGAAACAGAGAGGGAAAGTGAGAAACCACCCCAGGGGGACAGCTCCACCACAATCCCATCTCCTCCATTCTCCTCCTGGGAGTTTGGACATGCATGCACAAGTGCTCAGTGTGATTTTCAAGCTGGTGGGTCCTGGACTTGAACTGCACAGTCAGCCATGTGGGATCCAACACCCTAACCACCATACCACCTGTTACTCTCAATTGTTTTTCATTGGGAATATGCTACATATCATTCTGCACACATCCCTCTGAAAGCTCTATTCAGACACAGATTCAACTGTGGGGCTGCACTAGGTCATAATGAAACAAGATAGGTACGTTGTACTTCTCATGTTTATGTTTCAAATAGGGCTTATTAATGCATTATTAATTTTTTAAAAATTTACCAGAGGTGAATTTTTACCTATCAATAGATCCATTCTAGGAATGATGAGCCATGCAATTTGCCAGATAAAATTTGCTATAGGGCACATGCATGTACCAGAGAGAGAGAAAGTGAGAAAACAAGCCACCGGGTCCAGGACTTGAACAGAGGTTGGCCCTGTGGGAGTCCAGTGCCTTAACCACCATGCTACCTGCTGGCCCCAGAAGGCCAGATTTCTCTTAGTTCACATGGATAGTGTAGAGAACAATCATTCAGGAATACCCAGTGTGTGCACAGCACCGTGTTTATAGAAAAGAAATGCAGAGTCCCCAAGAAGTCTTGTGGTCAGAGAGACTCAGAGTCACCCCTAAAGGGACGGTGGGTAGAAAAACTTAGAAAATGACCATTTGGCCCAGCTGCAGTGGCTCACAGCACCACCTTGAAGGCTGGAAGCCACACGGGAGGCCTGGGTTTGGTGTCACACCATTCCATGCCAGAATGTCACAGACGCAGGTTTCCTTAGACTCTAACTCCCACCTTGTCTGTTGCTCTGGGAAGAAACAGAACACAGATTCTTTCCTACCTAAAGTGGATGTGAACCTTGCCACCATGACCCTCCCTCTGCCCTCATCCTCACCCCCTTCTATCTCAGTTGGACAACCACTCTCCTTTACTTTTATGAGAGATTTTTGCTACAGAACATGTGTGCTCACTAGAGACAGAGAGACAGAAAACAAGAAGTCACCCCCCCAGGGCGGATGGCCATGCCTCAAACCCTTCTCCTCCATTCTCCTCTTGGGATTTTGAGCATGCACACACACATGCCCGGCGTGAGTTTTAAGCTGCCAGGTCCAGAACTTGAACTGTGGTCGACTACATGGGAGTCCAGTGATAGAACCATTACACCATCTGCTGGTCCCCCATTGTCTCTTTTGAAGTCACCTTTCACACGGGTCAGATGTAAAACACATCTGCATATGCCACTCCCACTAAGAATAATAAAGACAGTCTCTATTGCTGAACGCATCGCATGCATTCCACATCACATCATGTGTGTCCTGCATTACTCTATCTGTAAAGCAATCTTAAAGCGGCCAATGGAAGCATTTGACTGTTGGAGAGAAACGCCTTAGAGACATTAAATAACCTGCTGGAAGTCATGCAGCTAGCAAGATTTGGAGCTGCTGAATCTGGAACCTGGTCTGTTTATTCAATCAGAAAACGTCTTGGCACTCTCTGGGCTCAGACCTTGTTGGCCGCGATAGGGACCAACTGGGAAGCCCATAGCATTTTGTGCTAAGGCGTATGCACTCTAAAAATCCATGTGATGTGTTCCTAAACTAATAGTATGTTTTTGATCATGACATGTCTTTTTAGCAACAGAGTGATACATGTACTGCCCAAAGTCTGCAACATCTCCTATTTCAAAAATTGTCAGGAATTACGATTGTTGATGGCGGTAGCCAAGACATTTTTTGTTCTGTTGTGTTGTGTTACATAAATTAACCCACTTATTGCAGGCTAGTGACATTCCAAATGTCTGTGGAGCCATTCCTGACCACCCCTCCACCCATCGAGACAGAATGAACACACCCTTCCTTCATGTGACTACAGCCTTCGGTCAGCCCTAAGGTGCACTGAACACGCTGCACAATACAGGAGGGCAGATCTGAGTCTCCTCTCATCCGAACTTCCTGAGCGCAAAGGCAGCGCTCGCCGGTCAAGTGTCCTAGCCTGCACCCCCGATCCCGGTGTACAGTGGGTGCTGCCTGTAAGGCTAATAAAACAATACCAATGTCCAGGGAGCTGCTGAGTGTCCCCGGGGAAGTCAGTCTGAAATAGCTCCTGCCACCGGGGCTTCACGTTGCCATGGTTTAATGGCACATCGTCTATCAGCCACGACACTCACGTCCCTCTCCCGGGCGCAGAAGGCCACTGCTAGGCATGATGCTTAGGCCCTGGGTTTCCAGTGACCCAGGGCAAGCCGCTCTCCTTTTCCAACCCCCATTTCTCCACTGACGTGGAGTGGGATGGGTAAGGACTTCGAGGTCTCCCTCACAGGGTTCTACGACTTGCAAAGGCATAAATCCAGGGTTGACAAACACCGTCTGACAAGGACCAGAGAGTAACTGCTTCAGCTATTGCTGGCCTACGGTCTCAAATCATTTCTCCCACAAAAGCAGCCACAGGCATGAGATGGATACACAGGTATGTCTGTATGTCTGTATTCTAATTAAATATTGTTTACCAAAACAGGGGCTGGCTAGATTTGCCCAGAGGCCAGGCGGCAGTTTGCTACTCCCGATCTGAATAAACGCCTCTGTGTGGCTGTGCCGGTTCGCAGAGCTCGATGTGAAGGCGAAATCCGTGCAGGGTCCATCCTAAAGCCTTTCGGGGACACAATAGCACAGTCAAGAGCACAGTGAGAAACACGGCAGCTCGTCCCCACTACGACCTGGGAGGGGGGCAGACGGCCTCCTCAGAGGCTTACGGGGAGACCTAGGTCAGACAATGTCAGCTCAAGTCCCCCAGCTGACCACAGCACCATGGCCGTTGCCACCCCTACCCCAGCCAGCGCCTGCCGAATTCATTCATATACTTAAGAAAGGAGGGCCGGCCGTGGGCTCAGCAGTTAGGTCCCATGTGTAGGGAGCCAGATCTCACATGGTCAGCTGTGGTTCAAATTCCAGATCCACTGGCTAGGAAAACATGGCCAGGCACGTGTGCATGTGTGCCTCGAATCCTAACGGAATGAAGAAATGGGAGAGAAAGGATTGAGGCATGACCCTGTTCCATTGGGGGTGCTACCTCCTTCCCTCCCTCCCTCCCTGTCTCCCTCTCTGTCTCTCTCTCTCGGCTGAATGCACACACCCTCTGGCAATCAATATTTTTTTTTTTTTTTTTACCGGGAAAACCTGTCCTCAAAGAGGCACATGAGCTGGCTTAGCCAGGGAAGCACAGGCACTAAAGCTAACGTAGCCAGGCCAAGGTGGTCAGGGGAGCTTGGCTTCACTGGGAAGGCCGCCCTATGAGATGGCTGCTGGGTGTTGGAGCCGATGACCATGTTCCTGGTCCCAACAGAAAAGCCACCTTCCCCCTGAGATGCGCAGAGCAGCAGGTTACCTGAGCCTGGTGCCACCTGGCAGTCAGCTCGTCCTACCCCGGGTTCTGATCCCCTGCCCACCGAGCAACCATCCAGCTCCATGACAGACTCCTTAGGAACATGCGCACCATGACTGTTACCAATGCCTGGAGCCAGGGAGTAGCAACTTCTCAAGGCAAATAATAAAGTCGTTTCTGATGAGGATTTACAATCCCATGTAGCCAGACATGGCGAGAACGTGCCGATCACGTGGGCCCAGGATACGTTAGCAATGTTTCCACTCTGAGCTGGAAGGCTGGCACAACTGCTGCATCGCTCTGAGTCAGCACTGTAGCCCTGGATACTGACCTGAAGCCATTTCTGCTCTCCAAAGCAGGGGTGGATAGTGGCGCATGTGTAAATCTAGCCATTCCTCCGAAGCATGGCTTACACACCTCCCAGCCTGACTCACTTCAACTGATTTCCACAGTGCATGTTAGGACGATGAAGCCAAGAAAGTGAACGCTGCAGGACACAGCTATGTTTGCCGCCGGCTAAATGTATAGAATGGAAACTGGCTCCAGGTTTAAATAAGCAATCGGAAAACCAGAGCGAAGTAAGTAAGAGCACCAGCCAAATGCCCACACGCCCAGTGGGTGATGGACTCCAGTGCCACAAGGTGAAATAAGCAGTTACATGTTTTTTTTAGAAGAACCTCCATCATGGGGAAGGGTCAGTGATGTGCAGAAAATGAGGTTCTCTTTTGCCTTGGGAGGCTAAAACACAAAGGCCAAGTAAAGAAGTTACAAAACGTTAGCCACAGAAATATGCCCAGAAATTGTGCCTAGAAAGAATCTGCTTGGCAGTGAGCCAGCAGGTGGCTGGATCCCACATGGCCAACTCTATGGTTTGAGTCCCAGACCCAGCAGCTTGAAAAACATGCCAGGCACATGTGTGTATGTGTCCAAAATTCCAACAGGAGAACAGAGGAGAAAGCACTGTGACAAGGCCATGTCCCCCCTGGGGATGACTTCTCACTTTCCCCCTCTCTATCTCTCTTTGTGTCTCTCCAGTGAGTGCACATGCTCTATGGCAAAAATCTAAAACAATAATAGTAATAATAATAATAATAATAATAATAATAAGCTTGGTATGAAGTGAAAGCCTGCACCAGGAAACAGTGTCTGCTTCCCTAAGTGATGGCACAATAAGCAAGGCCAAGTGAGCCTGGATCAAGAAAAAACGCAAAACTAACTGCAGCGGGGCAGCACCTCCTTTTCTGTTAGCAGAACATGCTCTGTTTTTCTCCCGTTCTAGAACTAGCCTCGAGGTCACGTTCGTACCCACAGAAGAGCCGACGGAGCAAGTGAGCTGTGCATTCTCAGAAAACACTTCCTTTCTCCTTTGCAGAGCGTTTCGCTGGAAATGCTGTGTGCGGTTGCACAATCCAGCCAGGAATCCAATAGTATATGCTCTTGGGTAGATTATCAAAATGGAAACCCACAGCGACAGCAGCGACCATCTGAACTGCCAAGAATTTGAACACGGTGACATTTGTGAGAAAGAACGTTTGCCCTGCTGTTTGATACTCAGCAAGGTTCATCCTTGACTATAACATGCTCAGAGAGAAGTGTGCGTAATCGAGGCATAAAGACGGTCGTGTTCTTTTTACCCTTCATTTTTCACTTGGAGTTTCTACACCAGATTATCGCTAAGTGCAGACAAGATAACATGAAGTGTAGTAAGATAACATTGACCGTTTTCCCCCTTTTTTCTCCTTTATGAGAGAAAGAAAAGACAGAGAGGGCGAGACAAAGAGAAGGAAAAGGAAAGAGAGAGAGGTATTTCTACAGGGTTTCACAGTGGTGTGGTTCCTCATCTCAGCCTAGAGATACACACCGTGCCTGGCATGTCCAAGCTGGCCCAGACACCAAACCCAGGCCTCCCGTGTGGCTTCCAGCCTTCCAGAAGGTGGTGCTGTGAGCCACTGCAGCTGGGCCAAATGATCATTTTCTAAGTTTTTCTACCCACCGTCCCTTTAGGGGTGGCTCTGAGTCTCTCTGACCACAAGACTTCTTGGGGACTCTGCATTTCTTTTTTATAAACACGGTGCTGTGCACACACTGAGTATTCCTGAATGATTGTTCTCTACACTATCCATGTGAACTAAGAGAAATCTGGCCTTCTGGGGCCAGCAGGTAGCATGGTGGTTAAGGCACTGGACTCCCACAGGGCCAACCTCTGTTCAAGTCCTGGACCTGGTGGCTTGCTTTCTCACTTTCTCTCTCTCTGGTACATGCATATGCCCTACAGCAAATTTTTAAAATAATAACACTAAATAATTAAATAAATCTTTTTTTTTTTTTTAAGGACAGCAAAAATGTTTATTTGAAAAAAATTGTAGGTAGAAAAGAAGATTTAATAGGAAAGAAAGGAAGTACACCCAAAAAGGCTCAGGGGTGGGCAGATTGCCAGGTGGCAATTGCCTAAATAAGTAATTCTTTTATAAAAGAGAGAAATCTGGCCTTCTGAATGAATTTATGATATATGCAAAATAACATATCACAGAAAAATATAATGCTTTGTAGTCCTCTGTCTTCTTCTATAGAAAACAGTTAAGTATTTCTACATCAAAAATTCCCCAGGGTAGAATCAACATGCATATTTTTCTATATCCCTCCAAAGCACTGGAAGAAAGACCAACTTTGCTTCATTTGTGCAAATTGATAGATCACCTTGTGAATTCATACTGAACAGCTAAATGTAGCAGCAGACTGTCAAGAACTGTCAAGTGCAATAATTATTGATTGGTGCATGAAAATTAAAAATGAATGTAGGTTAATAAATGAAGACGGTTTCGAGAAAAAGCGTATAATCTAAAACTCGAAACATCAGACAGGGAATCTGCCAATCAGGCCTGTCGACTTAGAAGGAAAGTTGCAAAAAAAGGGAGTACCACCACCTCCAGGCTGGCAAAGCTCACGGGTACATACCCACGGGGCCGTGGATCCCTGTGTTGAACTCCATGCCTGGCGCGTCCGTTCCTCAGTGCCCAGAAACGTCACTCGAGTGCCCTGGTCCCCTCTACCTGCCACCCCTTCTCAGTGCAGGACACCACTACGCCTCCAGGCATTCTGGATTTCTCTCTTTCCTTACCTACTACTCGATCCCACCAACACTGTTCCACCATGACACGGCAACCCACCCATTCCTCTCCCCGACATCTCACCTAGCGTCCTGCACCAGCTCCCAGCCGGGCCTCTGGGCTGATTCTCTGTCCACTGTGACCATGCTCCGTGTGGCTCCAGGGCCATCTTTGTAAAACCTACCAGGTGTCCTCACTCTCCACGCTTAACATCCCCTAAAAGGATGTGCCCATGTCCTGGGACCTGTGGAAGTGACGTTACATGGACAAAGAGTCTTTGCAGAAGTAGTTAGAGATCTCAAAACAGGACAGTCCTGGACTGCTCCCAGAGAGGGGTGGGAGGACCCTAAATCCAACATGGCTTACCTTCATAACAGACAGGAAAGGACAAACTGAGACACAGGGCAGGCGGCCATGCACAGGTGGAGGCAGGGACTGAAACGACGTGGCCACCCCCCAGGGATGCCTGGCGCCACCGAAACGGAAAGAGGCAGGGAAGGACTCTCCCCCAGAGCCCTGGGACACCTCGACTTTGCATTTCTGCCCTCCAAAACTGGGGAAGGATCCATTTCTGTTGTTGGAAGGCACCAGGGTCGTGGTGATTTGTTAGGACAGCACACACAGTCTCCCGTCACCTCAGAATAACGGCCGAGCTCCCCGGCCCCTAGCTGGACTCAAAGGGCACTTTGGGGTCGCAGGGCCTTGACTAGGCCAACATCTGCCTGCCATGCTCGACCTGATCCTTCTAGGGCTGCTCCTTCGCCTGCGTGAGGTCTCTGCACTCCAGCAGCGGCTTTCCTGACTTGACCTACCAAACGAAAACAGCGCCTGGCCCCCACCGTCACTGTCCTTCTGCCAACATGGCTGGCTCTACCGTTCCGGCTGGAAATCCAGGGCAGATCTACGCACTCACTCACAGGCTACATCTGTCTCCCCGGGCGATGGTAAGCTCCCTGGGGGCAGGGGCTCGGGCTGCCTGCTCTCGTCCCGTTCCCAGTGCAGAGCTGTGTCTGGCACAGGACTGACAGTCAGGAAAGGCTTGAGTGTCTAAGAACACACAGGCTGTTTTTTGATTCTTCTGCTAAATTATAAAAGCCTGATTTCACAGCACCATCCAAAGGTATTAAATGAAGCCAGACAGTGGCACGGCAATAAAATGCAATATCTGCCAGGGAATCCCACGTGGGAAGGTGACTGATTCAAGCCTGAAGACTCCCTGACTACACCAGACATGATCTGGGGCTGATACAGTGTCAGAACCCTCTTGGGAGTGGTGTCTCTGTCTCTGTCTCTCTCTCTGTCTCTCTCTCTCTCTCTAGAAGAACTAAATAAGCTTAAAAAAAAGTAAAAGTAGAGACATCAACAGGGATTAAGGAGGACAGAGATATTATGGGCTAGCTCTCATTGCGAAGTGGTTAAGATTCCACGTGGCCAAGACTAGTTCAAATTCTGCCTATGGCAACTTTCAAAACTCACTGGGCACATGTGTGTGCATGCCCCAAATCTCAGCAGAGTGGAGAAAAGGAAGAGAAGGAATTGTGGTATGATCACGCCCCGGGGGGGGGGGGAGGGGGGGGCGGGTGTGCTCTCTCTCTACTTCCTGTCTCTCTCTCTCTTCTGACAACTTAAAAAAAAAAAAGGAGTAATGATCCTAAAACTTCTCTAAGTCAAGCATGATACTATGATCTTTTAGACAATTTGAGGGTTACAGCTTCTCTGTAAAGCTCCACTGATCAACATGTGGCTTTTTTACATTTTTTTATTTACACTGATATCGAGCATGGTAGAAAGGGGAGGCCTAAATCCTTCACCGAGCTGCCAAGTGACCTCAGGAAAGTAACTTCCCCCTCAGTGCATGGAAAACGATGATACACCTGCTGCCTTATATCCACGGGGCTGCTCCGAGGACCAACTGAGATCATTTATCCAACAGTATTGCTTCAGATCCTGCACAGGCTGGATATTGTGCCAATGTGCAACGCAGCTAGAACCCAGGCGAGAAGTGGCTGTCCTTGTCACGTGGACCTCTGAGCTCATTTTGCAACCTGTGACGTGTGCGGAGGGGAAGGAGGCACGCTTGACACATCCAGAGGATAGCCAGCCCTGTTTCCAAACCCGCTTCTGCTCTGATGGCAGATGCAAATCAGAAGACAGCGCTCTCCACACGGCGCTCAGTCTTGACTCACCAGCCCCACGTCTTCCCAAACGCTCTCCCTCTGTCTCATACTGAGCAATTTTGTTAAAGGTTTTTGCCATCGGGTATGTGTGCTCGCCAGTGACAGAGAGCGAGAAAGAGAGAAATCACCCCCAAACAAACACAGGGTAATGGTCACACCACAATCCCTTCTCCTCCATTCTCCTCTTGGGATTTTGGGCATGCAAGCACATGTGTCTGGAATGAGTTTCAAGTCTCTGGGTCCGGGACTCGAACCACAGGCAGTCACGTGGGAACCTAGCACTTTAACCACCATGTCACCTGCTGGCCACCAGAACAATTTCTAACACAGTAAAGAATCAGGGCCTACCTGATAGCGTCTTGTCTCCCCAAACTGTGGATGCTCCAACAGAAACGTTGTTTTCTTATTTTAAAATAAACCAGCTGTGTTTTAAGTATGTACCAGGTAAATCCGCAATGTTGACTTAATAAAGTTTACGATGTGGCCATGGTCACTTTTAATTGAATTAACAAGGTGGCCTATGGCCTGTTTTCTTTTATTAAGTTTTATTTATTCTGAGAGAGACATAGAGAAGGAGGGAGAGACACACACACATACATACACCAACAGGGTCTTCACGCAGCAGTCCACCCCCAGCCCAGCCCACTGAGACAGTGGCCACACACACACACTGGCATGTACAGAGTGGCCCCGGGAAGCAAACCCAGCCCTTCCCGGGGGTCTGGCTGTGCTTCCTCTGTGTCAGCGTCTGCTCTCTACAGCTTGTTTTCCAAGCCGAGCCTGAACACTCTTCTCCTCCTTCTTCCTCAGCTCCCCATTCCCCACCAGGGCTTCTCAGGGACCTTCTGAGGGACAGAGAGTCCTTGGAGGGCCTGGTGCAAGCTACAACTCCCCCACCCAGAGACACGTACATACACGGAACATCAGAATGTCACACTGTCAGAGTTCCCGGAATGCCCTGGGACAGCCTGCAAACGTGCCATGGCCAGAAAGAACTGCCCACCACCTTCTTGCAGTGAAGCACAAAGCAGACTCAAGCCAGCTGCTGGCCTGGTCGTCAAGGTAGTTGGCTCTCATATGTCGACCACAGAGTTCGAGTCCCAGACTCAGGGGTTTGAGGAACATGCCAGGTGTGTGTGTGTGCACGACCAACATCCCAAAAGGAGGAAGAGATGGAGCAGGGACTACGGTGTGACCATTCCCCATGGCAGGAAGGTGCACTCTCTCTCTTTCTCTCACTGTCTCTCTGGTGAGTGTTCACATCCTCTAGCAAAGTTTGTTTTTTTTAAAGAGGTTTTTGCTTTAAGGTATATGTGCTCACCAGAGAGAGAGAGAGAGACAGACAGACAGGAGAGAAAAAGTGAGAAATCAGTCTCCTGCCCCGGGGGGGATGGCCACACTGCAATCCCTTCTCCCCCATTTTCCTCCTGGGATCTTGGGGCATGCACATACATGTACCTGGTGTGAATTTCAAGCCACCAGGTGGGGGACTCAAACCAAGGTCGGCTATGTGGGAGTCCAGCGATATAACCCCTATGCCATCTGCTGGCCCCTCTGGCAACTTAAAAATACACAAAGCTCAGACCTAGCCCAGCCTCCACACCCGGTCTGGCATGCACCTTCTTCCTGGCAGCCTAAGTTCTGTCCTCTCACAAATGGCAGCACGAACCGAGGCTGAGAACAGGGGACAGGGAGGTGACAACTCCAAGCACACCTTGTGTGGTTCTCCTGAGCAGCGGGGTGCTTAAGCCGGCCACAGGGACACAATGACCAGCCACGGCCTCCCAGTGCTGTAAAAGGCCCCCCAAAAGGGCAATGCTTAGGAATTTTACAAGAAAATGGAATGTTGAGCTTTTAATTGTACTAAGATGTCCTGTCCTGTTATAAAGTTAAAAATATTTTCACATGCTTGGCGTGGATGTGAAGTTATGAAGAAACTAACAATGCTTCAGGAGATCAACGCCAAAGGGAGGACTTACTGATAAGAGACGGACTTAGACACGAGGTTTCCTCTCTCTCTCAGGAACATGGCCTCTGCTCTCGGAGCTGCCTCACCACTGCTTTTCTTGGCTGTGCGTATGTGGGTGCTGAAACCATAATAAATAATGAAAAAATGCAAAAGAACAGGAAAAATGTTCAGCTCCACAGGGAAAACACGTCAAATTATAAAGCCTCTGAGTCATGATAGTAACCAAACCTAATTCAATAACCAGCTTTACAAAACACCACTAATAATTGCTATGACAGGCGACAGCTAGTCATGCAGTGGTACCCAACGCTCTGGCCCTGGCCCCTCATGGGAAGGCCCTAGGTCTGAGCCCTGAGGTCTCCTCGTCTCCCTGTACCTGGGCTGCCCAAGACTGAGGTGGGCTGTGGGGTAGGAATCCTTTGGGGGCACTTCTCTCCCTCTCTCCCTCAGTCTCTCATGGGAGAAATAAAATAAATGTAAAATAACAATAAAAATCAAGGTCTCACTACTGAGGTTCTTCAGTGGGTGAAGTAATGCACCTAACTTGATGAAGCAGAAACAGAAGCAGGGGAACTTTTCAAAGTTGGCGGGATGACCCAGCAGGTGCCGTGGTGGCTGGGGTGCTAGATTCTCACATGGTTGGCCGTGATTTGAGACCCAGACACGGCAGCTTGAAAATCACAAGAAATAAATAGATAAATAAATAAATGTTCAATTAAAAAAATGTGGGGAGGAGTCTGTGGAAAAATGAAGTATGAGTTCATTATGGCATAAAAACGAGTCTGAATACAATGCACGGTTTTTCCATAAGCCACATTTCCATCGACTTGGAGATTTTTCCTGCTGTTTCTTCCATCTCTCTGAACATGTTCTGTGAATGAGAACACTAGTTTTCCTCTCTGCCTGAAAAGCTCTGTATGATTAAAAGTTTAAACGTACACCTACCTATATGAGAAGTTTCTTCCCCAAAAGTTACAAAGGCATTTTTTCCTAACAACTTTGAGAGTGTGTCCTATGCATACATTAAATCTGATAGTATAGCTATACTTCAAATACTCAAGGCTGGGGCCAGCAGGTGATGCATTGGTTAAGGTGCTGGACTCCTACCTGGCCTGCCACAGTTCACGTCCTAGACCCAGTGGCTTAAAATCATGCAGGACACACGTGCATGTGTGCCCCCAAATCCCAGGAAGAGAATGGAGAAGGCACTGTAGAATGGCCATTCCCCCCGGAAGGGATTTCTCACTTACCCTCTTTCTCTCTCTGTAAGCGCACATGCCCTAAAGCAAAAAAAAAAAAAAAAAAAAAAAAAAAAAACTTAAAAAAAAAAAAGAGTGCTATGATCTTATAAACACATAGGCTGACTTTGACTTCCACTAAGGATTAAAAGTCATTGCTATGACTTATAAATTATTTCAACTAAAATTTCTAAACTTTGAATTATTTGAAATGATTTTTCAATGAGAGATGTCATCTTTCCCAGACAGAGTAGCAGGCTATCTTAACGTTTTTTTTCCTCAAGTTCTAAGAAGACCATCTCTGGGGATATTTCTACTTTCTAAAAAAAAAAAAAAAAAAAAAAAAATTGTGATCCATTTAAAACATAATCTATCTCTGTGCATCTAAAGTAAGTTTCATTTACCCATAGTAGGCTTACACGCAACTTATTACTATAAATCAACTACAGAGAGTAAGCCACAATTACTGCTTAATCCTAAAAGGAGAACATAGAGACAAAGCTCAAACACAACCTTTTATAGATAAAATAAAGTCATGGGATGTATCACCCCTTTTGTTAAACCTTTTATTTATACATCTAGCAAATTTCCCTGCGTGGGCTAAATTTCCTTAAGCTTTTCTGGACAAATTCCCTGCATTCAACAGAGTAAGTTCCAATGTTTAGTCAGAAAAGAGGCTCTGGGAACATTAAGATAATTACACAATTTCAACTTCTAAGTATATATATTTTTAAAATTAATAACATAGCGTACTTCCTTGCTTAGAAGGAAATTTAAATGACAAAGATTCTGATTTCTCAAAACTCTCGAACCCAAAAAGAAAAGGAAAAAAAAAAAAAAACAGCCCATGAGGCAAGTAGCTTCACTATTAAATATTTCTCGCAGTATAACATTTCCACACTAGGAAGGTTCTGGCTGTTAGAGAAACCGTATTCGTGTCTATTGTTATCCCTCGGTGTTTTCTAGCATGTCGGTTCTCGCACAAATCATAAAAGAGACGAGGAAGAGAGTTCAAAGTAACCTCAAGGAATGATGACTTCATGTTCAAAAGGTTGTTCTCATGTTCAGAACACCGAAGTCTATGGCTGAGTCTGACTCACGCCTGGACTGGAGTGTGGCCTACTCCGCTCTTCCTGCCAGGTGAGGAGAGCCTGTCATTGTTTTAAACACAAAATGAAACAACCATTTTCTTTAAACGCCGCTGTTTGCCTAAATATGGACAAAACTTTTTCAGAAACTGAAACAGGCCAAGAGGAAAAAAATATTACTGGCCTCAACTCTTCGGTAAGGCCTGAGAGAAAATTCATAAAATTTTCTAGAGAGTTCTTCAGATCTATTTTTTTCTTTATTCAAATAGAACATGTGTGCACACACGTATATGAGGAAAAAAGAGAAATAGAGACACAGGCTGTCTACAGGGTCTGGTTGTCCTGCAACCCCCCCCCCCCCCAGCCCTCCAGCGCAGTGCACCCTAGGCACTGGTATGAGCATGGCATGTTTCAGGATGCCTAGCTGGGGACTCCAGCAGTGGTCCCCAGAGGGGATCTGGCTTACCTTGAGCAGCTTGTCACCGCTATGCCAAGAAACAAGCCCTTTAGGAGTTTGTTTGTTTTTAGAATTATTGACTTAATTTAAATTGTCTTTTAATTTGATATAGAGCATATATGCTCACTAGAGAGAGACAGAGAGAGAGAGTGGGAAAGTGAGAAAGCAAGCTGCCAGGTCCGGGATTCGAACCACCGTCAGCCATGTGGGCATCCAGCTCCTTAATCAGCATGCCACCTACTGGCCCCTAGGTGTCTTTTCCATTAGTAAGAATTCCAAAGCCCCAGGTTTTCAGATTCCGTAGGCATCGAAGCATTTTTCCAAGCATGTGTGGTAAGGGAGGAACTGCGCTATGTGTCAGCACACGACCTTTAAATCCAAGCCAGTATCCTTCCCAGGGAGCTGGCCTGCACAGCTCACTGCACCCCCACGGGCCACTCAATACCCACGCGGAGCAAGCATCCCTAGGAATTGGATGAAAAATGGTCAATGGAGCTGCTCCAATAGAAACTGGATGAAAATAGCTACTGGGGCTATTCCAATTGGAATTGGATAAAATAGTCACTGGATGAAAAATAGCCACGTCACTGTGATCTGAAAATGTCAGTGGGATGACCGTGCACTCAGGCCGCACGGGCCACGCTGGGAACTCGGGCAGCGCCCCGTGTCAGGCTGTGTGGCTGGCTCTCACCGAGCCTGGGCCCAGTCACCATTCCCAGTCTCACAGAGGGAGACAGGAAGAGAGGCATAGACCAGAGGGAGTTGCCAGAGAAACCCAACTGACCCTAAGCCAGGCAGTGGCATAGCAGGAACATGCTAGACCACACAGAAAGGTGTGTTCACATCCAGGGGTGTGTGTGTATACCCACAGTCACGGCGGGGCTGATACGGGAGGATCACGGCATGGAAACCTGTCATCACGGGGGAGACCTCTCACTCTCTCTATTTCTATCTCTTTTTCTCTCTCTGTCTCCTAGAAGAAATAATTTTTTTTTTTGAAGAGGTTTTTGCTATAGGGCGCATGCGCTTGCCAGAGAGACAGAGAGACAGAAAACAAGAAATCACCCCCTTGGGATCTTGGGCACGCACGCACACGTGCCCAGTGTGAGTTTAAGTCACCGGGTCTGGGACTCAAACTGTGGTTGACTACATGGGAGGCCAGTGACACAGCCATTATGCCAACTGCTGGTCCCAATATTGAAAAGAAAGGAAAGGAAAGGAAAGGAAAGGAAAGGAAAGGAAAGGAAAGGAAAGGAAAGGAAAGCAAGGCAAGAAATCCAGATTATTCTGATGTCAAATCTGTTATCTAAGTTATGTTCCATTTGAGGAAAGGCAGGTCAGATGACCAAAAAGAACTGTGTGCTGGGTTTTGAAGAATGAAAGCAACGTACAGGGTTTTACAGCACGATCTCTAGGAAGACCACATGAAAACACGTTGATTTCTTTTTTGCTCTAAGTGCCATATCCTGCTTATCGAGGGACTCTGGCCTCCTCTCGGCCCCGTTCCACAGGAGAGCTGGTTTTCCGTTTATTCGGGTTTCAGAGCTATTTATGACTCTGCTGCTGCGTGTCTGCATTCCAGCACAGTGTGATTGTTAATTTGTTATTGCGAGTTTCATACAGAGTCAAAACATCCAGGGAAAAAGCATGAACTGCACACAGCAATGAACACTAGGAAATGTCTCCACCACATGGAGGTGACTCACTGCTGGCCATGGAGGCTTCTGACGCTCCCTCCCATTCACTTCAGGGTACACTTGTTCAAACAGAAAAAGCTCAGTCCAGTGTTTGAATCAGAAACCAAATTCAGGGAAATCTCTTGGTCAGAATACCCCTGTGCCAATCATGTTAAATGAGTTTTCTCCCTCTCATCACTGAGGTCAAAAATCACTCTTGTTCCGTGTGCATATCTGGCCGGTCAGCCACTCCCACACCCTCCCCTCCAACAACAGAGACGCAGAGAAAGGAGGGAGTCATCTTCACACGCGTTCACTACGTTTATTCCAGCACCTTCCTGCACCGTTTTCAAAGAAGAGGAGGGAAAAAGGATCAAAACGAAGCCTAAGCATTTCTAAGAAAAACGTCTCACTGAACACACACCTTGTCGTCCACTCAGACCCAAGCACAGGAGGAGTCAATGAACATGGGCAAGAATGACCGGAAAATATTTGCCGAATAAGGCCCCCCCTGCATTTGCAGCCCTCTTTTCCCCAGTCCCCCAAACCCGCTCCAACAATTCCCACATGTGCCTCCTTCTGCCATGAGACAGAACTCGATCATTATATTCAGAGACAGCCGTAAGAAGGAGCCTCTCATACTCTGTGTTGTAAAAAGTGTGTGTGGGGAGGGCCAATTGCACGCACTGCTATGGAGAGATTTTTTTTTTTTTTTTTTTTTTTTGGAGAGGTTTTTCGCTATAGGGCGCGTGCACTCGCCAGACAGAGAGAGAGACATAGAGACAGAAAGCGAGAAATCACCCCCCAGGGGGGATGGTCACGCCGCAATCCCTTCTCCTCCATTCTCCTCTCGGGATCTTGGGCACGCACGCACACGCGCCCGGCGTGAGTTGTAAGCCACCGGGTCCGAGACGCGAACCGCGGTCGACCACGTGGGAGTCCAGCGACATAGCCATTACGCTAACTGCTGGTTCCCTGGAGAGATTTTTCAGACACACCTTAGTGTCGCTGCTGAACTAAGACTAAGCTAAGGTAGACCTCCTCCTGGAGCGTGACGCCAATTATCATTTTAAATGCAAATGACTGAGACCTCTTGAACCCGATTATGTATGACAGAGTCATTTCCTAACAGGGTCCAACTTCAGGCAGAGCTCCCCGGAGTTGAAGCCACATGGTGTGTAATTAGACACCAAACATACCCCCTCATGGTCTGGACGAGTGTGATGCACCTATTAGAAAAGCCATTTTTTTCCCCAGAAAATAGTGACAGGAAAAAAAAAAGTGAATTAATAGCAAGCCTTCTCGATGAAGAAGTCACTGCTCTGAGGTGGCCGAATGGACTAAGATGGTCACAGATGCACGTAACCGGCCAAGGCTCTTCTCTCTCTCTCCACCCGTCCCCGGAGTAAATTTAGTTAATTAAGTAAATTGAGAGCAGCAAGTTCAAACTCTTTTATAAGTGTTCAGATTTTTCAATTACCAATAAAACCAAGACACAAATAGATGATTAAACAATGATAAAAGAGCGATTCACTTTGGGCCCAGATACACGGTAGTTAGAGGAAAAGAGGAATCAATGCAATAAATAACTTCGAAGTGAGATTTGATGCTGAAAATGTCAGCCACCGTCTCCCATCAATTCTCTTAACAAACAAAATAATAATAGGTACTCAGGGAACTAAGTTCAGACCAGACATTTAATATAAGAAAATAAATTCAAAATACAGAGTTTTAAAAAGAATGATAATTTAAGTCTCTTAAATACTTACAAGAAAATTTTTAAATGATTAATAAATTGCTTAAGGCATAGGCTAAGAGGACGTACATAGTTATATATTATATATCATAATATACATATACCACAATGTGTGACAAAAGGGACTTCTGAACTGCTTAAAAACATATTTACTTTCTTATGTTAATACAATTTTTAGCTTTAATTTTGGACAAGCAATGGTAAAATCATAATTCCTCCTTTTCCTTTTTTTTAATTGAAAGAGAGCACAGGGACTCACCAGAGAAAGACGGACACACAGACAGGGAGGAGGGGGGAAAGGAGAGGGAGAAAGCGCCTCCTCAGTGGGGCTAGGCCATGCGGCAATTCCTTCTCCGTTTTTCCTGTCGGGATTTCGGGCACGCACATATGCCAGGCTGGTTTTTCAGCCACCAGAGTCAGGATGGTGGGATCTGGCTGCCTTAACCACTAGGCTACACGGCCGGCTCTCTTACGTACTCTTTAACATTTGTTAATCTATCACATTATATTACTTTTTGGCATCAAAGTCTTTTTTATAGTCAATGAACCAATACAAATATGAAGTCAACATAAACATGAATTCAGACCATAAAAGGATCAACATTTTAAAAATATCCGTGTACCGAAAGTGAGAAACGCATCCCATGGGCCATTTCCTGTTTCAGCAGGCAGAGAGGCTGTCGGGCCCCGAGATAACCAAGGTCGTAACCGAGCAGCTCAAGACAAATGTCCACTCCCTGGACACACACCTGCTCTCGGCTTCCATGTTGAGGGGATGAAGCTGCCAGGGCAGGTCTCGACCCTTCTTTTATGAGACGTTCCGGTGAGGGCTACAGAGCTCCAATGCCTTGTACAGGCCAAGGTTATCAGAGAAGGGGCTGGGGATGGAGCAGGTTTCCTCACTCCCTGCCACCTGCCCTGGACCCAGAGGAGGCAAGGCCTCCAGCCACAGGAAGTCCTACTGGGAAACAAGACACCTAGTAACAGAATGAAGCAATGAATGACAGGATAGAACGAGCTGAGCAGACAAGCACACGAGAACTGCGGGCAGAGAAGAGAAGAGGAACATTATTTGGGCTGAAGCGGCTGGGGAAGCCTTTCTACCCCCAAAATAGTGGAGGTTCATACCTGGACAGTGGGGCAGGACCTTGACAAGCGAAGGGAAAGGGCTTAAAGAAAAATACAAACAAAGGCTGGTGGTCAGAAATAAGCATGATATGGGGACCAGCAGATGCCATAATGGTTACATTGCTGGACTCCCACGTGGCTGACCACGGTTTGAATCCCGGACCCAGAGGTTTGAAACACTCCAGGCATGTGCACATGTGTGCCCAGAATCCCGAGAGGAGAATGGAGGAGAAGGGATTGCGGTATGGCCATCCCCTCCTGGAGGTAACGGGGGTGATCTCTCACTTTCTGTCTCTCTCTGTCTCTTGGGCAAGCGCATGCAGCCTGTAGCAAAAATCTCTCTCTGATAAAAAAGAAAGAGCCAAGGTACGGACAGGTTAAGTCTCAGCCTGGGCGGGAACCAGCTATGCTCTCTGCAGCCCTAGGTCTCCCCTCACCAGCCCCACTACCCCCCAGATGCCTCTACTCTGCTCTACACGCTACACAACTTAGAGCCAGAGGAAGGGCCAGTGGGTGGGTGGGTGGTGGTTCTGGCAGCCGGATCCCACATGGCCTACTGTGCAGTCTGAGTCTCGGCCTTGGAGGCTTGTAGAACTCACCAGGGACATATGTGCATGTCTGAAATCCCAAAAGGAGGGAGGAGTGGAGGAAACGGGATTGTATGACCCTCCCCCATGGGAGGTGCTTTCTCACCTCTCTCTCTCTCTCTCATCTCTCTCTCTCTCTCTCTCCCCCCCCCACCCCCAGCAAGTGCACACATCCTCTGCCAAAATAAATAAGTAAAAATCTCCAAAAGTGAACGACAAGACACAGTAACAATAACAGTAACTAGGGACCGTGTGAAGGGTGTGTGGGGTGCCTGGTAACGTCTTCCACAAGTCTTACAAACTTCGACTTATTTCGTCCTCACGTCGCTTACAATGCCCCCTCCTGAGATGAGGGCTCAGAGAGGCTCAGTGACGTGGGTTCTGACCCGAATTCTGGCATGCCCGACTACGACGGGACACACCCAGGCACAACCTGCCCACCAGTTCAAGTCTGGGTCGCAGCTTCAGAAGAGCGGGCACCTTTTTCCCCACCGCCCAGCTTTTATTCCTTCCAGTCCTTCAGACAAGTTCATCCTACTTGGTTTCTGAAGGTGCCGTTGCACCGCCAGGGCTACTTCCAAAAGCTGATCCACACGGAAGCCGCGAGGTGCCTGAGCAACCCAGACTCCGCGGACATCTGCAAAGACCTGAGACAAGCCCTTCTGCAGAAAGATAACTGCCTCTCTGGAAACCGAGAACACTGTAAAAACATCCTCCCTTGCAGTACAAAGCATCTGGTGACACAGTTCGTTATCGGCAGACGCAGGATTACAATTCTTACAATTCGAGGCCTCTGTCTTTTCCTTCTCTCACCCCCTTTTTCCCCAGATGTATACATTTCTGTGTTTTGCAAAGCAGCCAACAAGAGACTTCAAAAGGAGCCTTCCTGTGGAGTGAGCAGTAAATGAGGGACGGCAGGACCGAGAGCCCAGAGAGTGAGTCACGGACACCCTCTGCAACCCCGACGCCTCCTCTGAGTCTCGGAGATGCCTTCTCGCCTAAACGCGCAGCTGTGGGCTTTGTGTTTACCCCCCGGAACTGCATCTGCGACGCTGGCTGGAGTCAAGCCCTGAATAACAACCTTTTCGTTCACATTTCAGGCCTCGCAACTGGTAGAGTCTGTCCTTTTTACGACAATGCAACTTCCATGAGGCAGTAACTGAAGAGGCTTAACCAGGCCACCATGGGTTAGCCCCATGTAGCAATCCGGCTATCGAACACTTGGGGAGTCTCGGAGTTGGGTGGACCTACCTGCAATCGGCTTCCTAGGGTCTCACAGCGCACAGACCCCCTAGGGTGTGGGTCTTTGAGTGTCACCAACTCAAGAGCCCTTTCCATTAATCACAATGGTCACATTTCATTTCCTCCTATGGATCCTGGCCCTTCCAACTGAGCCCTGACACAGCAGGAAGGGGAAAAGCAGACAACAAGAGACTTCAAAAGGGGCCTTCCTGTGGGGTGAGCAGTAAATGCTTCAAACGCGTATCCCAGGGTACTTAAGGACCAGGCACCTAGCTAAGGGTTTGGTAGACAGTAGGAGCTCAATACCTGCTGGAAGCATTTCTTCTTTTCCCCCCAAGGGAATGAAAACAACTTTGATCATCTCAGAAGCAGCAACAGGCTAAAAAGAAAGAAACTACAAATGAATAACTTGGAATTTCCTTTATGAAATAAAATGTGTTTCTTTGCATATTAAATGAAATTTGCTACTGCGTGGTGGTCATTGAAATTGCAACCTTGTAAATAAAATTTTCTTTGTAGGTCAATTTGATAGAAAAAGATGTATGAACACATAGCTTTCCGGAATCAAAGGGTAAAACAAGCATATGCGAGCTGTCTTTAAAGAGTTCATGAATGGGCCAGCAGGTGGCGTGATGGTCAAGGTGCTCGATACACACAAGGTGGACTGCGATTTGAGTCCCAGACCCGGCGACATGAAAATCACACCAGGCATGTCTCCAAGATCCCAAGAGAAGAACAGAGGAGAAGGGAATGTGGCATGGTCATCCCCCATGGGGCATGATTTCTCACTTTCCCTCTCTCTGTCTCTCTCCACACACACCCTCATGGCAAAGACCTGACAATAAAGTAAAATAAATAAATAATATCAACTTCATTAAAAAAAAAAGTCAGAACCAGCAGATGGTGTCATGGTTAAGCTGTGGGACTTCCCCAGGGCCGACCGCAGTTTGAGTCCTGGACCCAGTGGCTTGAAACTCACGCCATGTGCATGTGTGTGCATGCCCAAAATCCCAAAAGAAGGTACTGTGGCCTGGCCATTCTCACTGAGGGATGATTTCTCACTTTCTGTCTCTCTGGCCAGCACACAAGCCCTATAACAAAAATCTCTCAGAAAAAAAAAGTTCATGGAAAATGTGTCTAATGAGAAAAGTATGCATGGATTTCAATTTTTTTCACCAAAATAGACGTGTATTTTAATTCCATTTTTCATGAAATATTTCAAGTATCCTCATATGTTGTAAATATAAACATAACATAAAAATGTATCAACAATTATGTATTTTTTTGATACACTGCATGTGTGCATACATGAGTGTGAAGGAGAGAGAGAGAGAGAGATGAACACCTTCCACGGATCTGGGAACAGCACGATCCCCTCTTCCTGTCCCCCAGCCTGTTGGATCTTGGGTACTTGAACATGTGTTCAGCATGTCTGAGGCTGAACAGGCTGGGGATTTGAACTGTGGTCACCACGCAAAATCTAGCCTCTCAAGCATTCCTGCTGCACCATCTTCTCATCTTTCTCAGTTCTACAAAACATGTGGTAAGAGTATTACAAGAAAACCCCACACCTTCCTTAAGAGCCACGTGTACCAAGATGTTTCAGGAACAGCACCCTCATGAAGACTACACGCATGCCCACTGCTCTTTCCTAATAAAAATGTCCTTCATATTCTCTTTTTGTTGTGAACTTCACTTATCACCTTCCCAATGGCTACCCACAGCCACACATATCTTTCAAAAGCTAACTGAAGCACAGAAAAATTAAACATGATCTTATTCAAGGTCAAATCTCAAGTGAGGGCAACAGCCATCAATACAGCCTTTTCTCTGTTGAGTGTTCTGGGTCCTGGACCATCCTGTCGGGGCTAGGTGGGGTTGACTTTCCATTGGAATTTTCAAAATTCCCTTGGATATTTAAAAACTGCTCCTGTTGACAAGATAGAAAGGAAGAGGCTTTTTAACAAATTTCATTAACATCGCAGGATTTCACATTTCTGGACCTATCCCATGTGCCAATTAGCTCTGAACATATGCATTTAAAATGGCCTTAAAGACGCTGTGTAAATGACTCGAATACTTATGAATGGAAGAGAGTTTAGAAGCTTGAAATAATACCATTTTCCCATTAAATGCAACTGAATCACAATGCTTGATTAGCAGTTTGTGCGAAAAGGAATGCACCGCCTTTAAGAGCTGCAGGGAACTGCACGGGCCTCCTTGGAAGGTAAGACCCACACAGACAGTGCCAAGGAAGGGTGAAAAGAAGACTCTCAAGAGAAAACATCACCAGCAGTGAGCTGCACTAAGAAATGAGGGCACCAGAGTGGCCGTAAAAAGGAAAGAAAGAAAGAAAGAAAGAAAGAAAGAAAGAAAGAAAGAAAGAAAGAAAGAAAGAAAGAAAGAAAGAAAGAAAGAAAGAAAGACAGAAAGACACTCACAAGCATGTGCGGATTGAACCGGTAACAACAGCTTTTTTTTCCTCTTTCTTTCTTTTTTATAAAAAGGGAGATCATTCCTCTTGTTTTCAGGACCTTGAAAAATAAACCAGAGTGGCTCAGGGCTGCGAGGTTTTTGAGGGCTGTGTAAAAACAGCCTGTCACAGGAGAAAGCTAATCCCAGGGAGGGGTTTAGTCTGCTTTCTGTTCCCACACTGGTAGACAACTTGGTCAAACAAATGGGCTCTTTTCCCCTCTCCCCTTGTGTATCTCTATATCATGAAAAAGCTTGTTTGCCATTTCATTTTTATCTAATCGTGTGCACTGTTTTTTCCTCCACCTTTTACTCCGGTCTACCCCCGCCCCACCTACACTGGCATTCTCTGTGGTCGAAGACTCTGTTTCGGTATTAGTGTTCCATAGAGCGAATGTCAAGTGCACACTGCACGTTTCCTGCGCTATTTAAAGCATCCGAAGCAATTACTGGCTCTCAAGTATTAAACTGTACATTTTCTTAGCCAGTGCCAATTCCTACAGTCATAGCTGTCACCGAACAGTCCTTAGAAAACTCAAGCCCAGCTTCTGCAATAAGCAACACCCTCACGCTACATTTGCCAAGGTTTTTCTGGTTGCCATATTTTGATGGCATGTTGTGGAGACAATGGGCAAACTGTAATGAAATGTCGTATGGGGCTCTGTTTTTCGCCCCTATTTGAAGCTTCATCAGCATGTCAGTTTCTTTCAACGTAAATTATTCTCTAAGCAAAAAGACGAGAGGGAGAAGACAGACACTCGTCCTCAGCCTCAGTGTCATTCTGCTTACTTACCCAGGCCAAAGTCACGGCCACTGGACATACCAACTCCGAGTCACACAGCTGGGTCACAAAGGGACACCCCCCCCCCCGCCCCGAATCCTAATTCTGTAAGGATGCAGGCTGTAATCACAAGAACAAATGCATACAGCTCTAGAAAAATACAGTATTAAGCAACTAACGCAGACATCAGGCGACAGGCCCACATGACCCCATATACTTATATACACATGCCCTTACAAGCACTTTTAGGTTTAGCTGGATGTGGTTCTTTTTAATCTCGTAAAATTCATTACATATCTTTGCAGTTGCGTGGAAATAATTTTGAAGTGCCTTAGTTCTAAATTCTCAATAGCTGAGACTTTCTACAGAGTCATACAACCCTTGAAGAAACTTCAATGCAGCAGAGTATCATTGGTGACCAAAAGAAAATTTACTTAAAAAGGGACCAGCAGTTAGCGTAATGGCTATGTCGCTGGACTCCTACATAGTCGATCGCAGTTCAAGTCCCGGACCCGGTGGCTTAAACTCACGCCTCACGCATGTGCGTGCGTGCCCAAGATCCCGAGAGGAGAATGGAGGAGAAGAGACTGCGGCGTGGCCATCCCCCCTGGGGGGTGATTTCTCGCTTTCTGTCTCTCTGTCTGTCGAGCGCACGCGCCCTATAGCAAAAACCTCTCAAAAAAAAAAAAGAAAATTTACTTAAAAAGAAAAAAAGTACCTCAGCATGGGCCTATCATCCCATTTATTTGGGAGACTGAGCTGAGGCAGGAGGGTTACAAGTTCAAGGCTAGTCTGGAAAACACAGTAACAAAGTGAAACTCTGATTCATTCATATATATATATATATATATATATGTATATATATATATATATATATGTGATTCATATACACACACACACACACACACACACACATATAAGTAGTAGTAGTGAATTATTCTGATATATTCTTTTTTTGGGGGGAGAGGTTTTTGCTATAGGGCACATGCACTCGCCAGACAGACAGAGACAGAAAGCGAGAAACCACCCCCCAGGGGGGATGGCGACACCGCAATCCCTTCTCCTCCATTCTCCTCTCGGGATCTTGGGCATGCACCCACATGCGCCCAGCATGAGTTTAAGCCACCGGGTCCAGGACTCAAACTACGGTCGACTACGTGGGAGTCCAACGTCATAGCCATTACGCTAACTGCTGGCCCTTTCTAATGTATTCTTTAAATCATGAAAGAGTTTTACTATTCCCACCAGGCCAGATCCACTTTGATTTTTACACACATTGTAGCAGGAATGACTATTTGTTGAAAGATTGTATTTTTATACACATTGTAGCAAGAATGACTATTTGTTGAAAGATTACATTTTTACACACATTGTAGCAGGAATTATTATTTGCTGAAAGATTGCATTAAAGGATTGGGTGACGCTGGGTTCCCTTTATCTTAATGTGTTCTGCTCAATGATTTCTGACCATGCTACAAAGTATCCTCATATTAGGTAGCAAAAATGTATCACTATTTTATGAGCCACACTACCAAGCGCCACACCTCCACAGAGTTAGTATTTGTGAATGACAACCAGAGCAGTTGTGAGAGCTGTCAGCAGTTACGACCCAGTCGCCACTCTCGGGTAGTCTATAACCACCTCGCCACAGCTCACCTTACTTGGGATGGTCCTTCATTTCCGTGAAGTAAAAATCTGTCCCAGATACTGGTTATGGCACTCAGACCTGAGCACCACAGCACAGAACAAGCTCCGTAATCTTTTTTTTTTTTTTTTTTTAAAGTATCATTGATTATACTGACCATACCTATTTGTGGGGTACAACGTGATTTTTCAGTACAAGAAAACAATGTGGAGTCAGCCGGTAGTGCGATGGTTAAGGCAGCTGGATTCCACAGAGCTGACTCCACGGTTCAAGTCCCCGACCCAGTGGCGTGACAGTCATATCAGGCATGTGTGTTTGCATGGCCAAAGTGACAAACAGAGGGAGAGATGGAGAAGGGGCCGTGGCGTGATCCTCCCCTGCAGGGGGCGCTTTCTCACTTTTTCTCTCTGGTGAATGGAGGTGCCTTCTGGGAAAATTGGGAGAAAGAAAAATACAATGCATATTGATCACATCAGGGCAATTAGTCGGCCACTTGTCACTGCGCTGGAACACCCGAAATCACACTTCTTAGTGACTCTGAAGCATGCAGTAAACTGTCACTAGCTAGTTCCACCCCACTGAGTTTTCCAGCACCAGCACCTTGTCCAGCAGGGCTGGCTCTGGTCAGCCCGGGTGCTCGCGATGGCGAGAGAGAAGGTCAGAGCAGAGACATGACAGGGGGAAGGGAAGGAAGACAAAACCCTGACCTGCCAGGGTGCATTTCTGTGCGCTCCGGTAAAAACTATTTTAAAACCTCATTTTTCTACACTGGTGGCCTCTGAGATAGGAAGAAAGGTGCCCAGGTCAGGGAGGGCCACACAAGTCTGTGATGTGTTCCGGATCCGGGTGGAGTGTTAAATGCGTGCTCGCTGCATCTCTGTTCCCGACCACTCACATTTATTCTGTAAATACGCTTCTGTCTAGACTCAATAGTTGGTGGAAACAATCGCGCACGGCCCACGATGACCTGGGTGGAAGCGGTGGCACGTAATTAGTTGGGGCACAGGGTCTGAGGTTCGAGTGACCTGAACTCAGTCCTAGTGGCACCACTCACTCTGTGACCTTGGACAAGCGACTAACCCAGTTACCTTATCTGTAAAGTGGAGATAATAACAACCTCCCTAGGTTTACCGTGAGGATTAAGCGATTAGCACAGTGACTGACACATCCTAAATCCGCAGCGGGCCGGCCGGCCATCATTATTATTAAGTGCACAGGCTTCTCTGCACTGCGACCTCTCTTGGGTGTGTACGCTGCCCCTTACGTTCTCGATCATGATTCTGGTAAATATGCATTCATGAACAAGGACTTACATAGGATTAAAACACCAACAATAAAGTTTTAAAGTAAAACTCCGCATGACAATATCTAGAAGACCCCACAAGGAATGGGAGAAACAAAACGGCTCCACATGATAAATGGGAAGAACTTGAGTGTCAGGCAAGCATCCGTTAGGGGAGTCTCGCCCATGTTAGTGGTGTTAGATGTTAGCGGTCTTATACAAAAGATCAGGAGCCAAAGGGTGGCGTGGAGATTAAGACAGCTGGATCCCACATGGTCAACTGTGCGGTTCGAGTCCCAGACCCAGCAGCTTGAAAATCAAGACAGCTAGATCTCACATGGTCCACTGTGCGGTTCGAGTCCCAGACCCAGCAGCTTGAAAATCAAGACAGCTAGATCTCACATGGTCAACTGCACGGTTCGAGTTCCAGACCCAGAGGCTTGAAAGTCAAGCCAGGCTCATGTATGTGACTGCCCTAAAATCCTGGGAGGAGAATGGACAATTGTGGCGTGGCCATTTCTGGATCTATTTCTCTCTAGTGAGTCCCCATGTCCTAGAGCAAACTGGGGAAAAAAAAAAAAAAAAAAAGACGACGACCAGAATTCTGCCTCGGGATAGACTGCAAGCACAGTCCAGCATGAACTTCAGGTGTAAAGACAACATCTACCTACCATCACGTGTATTCCGAATTCACAAACTACATCAAATCCTACTCTCTATCACGTCAGGAAAGAATAATTCAAAAGTTCACATTTCTCCTCTTTTTAAAATTATTTTTCAATTTTATTTCATTTAGTATTTTTTTTAATATGATGAGAAAGAGACAGAGAGAGAGAGAAAGGGAAAGTGAAAAGCAAAACACAAGGTCCAGGACTTGAACTGTAGTCACCCATGTGGGAGTACAGTGTCTTAATCACCATGCCACCTGCTGGCCCAAAACTGTTGTTTTTTTTTTTTTTTTTAAAGAATTGTTTTCCTTCGGACCAGCAGATGGTGCAATGGTTACGTTGTTGGGCTCCCACATAGTAGACTGTGGTTCAAGTCCCAGACCTGGCGACGTAAAACTCACATCGAGCGTGTGTACGTGCGTGCCCAAGATCCCGAGAGGAGAATGGAGAAGAAACTGCAGTGTGGCCATCCCCCCGGGGGGATGATTTCTCACTTTCTGTCTCTCCAGCAAGCACATGTGCCCAATAGCAAAAATCATTCTCAAAAAAAAAAAAAAAAAAAAAAAAAAAAAAAATTGTTTTTATTTCATTTTATTTCCTGTTACTATTATTTTTCAATTTGCTATAGGACACATGTGCTCACAAGAGAGAGAGAGAGAGAGAGAGAGAGAGAGAGAGAAAAAGTGAAAAGCAAGCCACCAGCTCCAGGACTCAAACCACAGTCAACCATGTGGCAGTGTGGTGCTTCAACTACCATGCTATCTGTTGACCCTACACATACTTCTTTTGTGTGTGTGTGATAGTTTTTTGCTTTATTTATTTATTTATTTATTTATTTATTTATTTATTTATTTTTGCTATAGGGTGCATGTGCTTGCCAGAGAGACAGAAAGCAAGAAATTACCCGCTGGGGAGCGGGGGGCAGGAGAGGGATGGCCACGCCGCAATCCCTTCTCCTCCAATCTCCTCTCAGGATTTTGGGCATGCACACACATGCGCCCCGTGTAAGTTTTAAGTCACCAGTGCCTTCACCACCACACCACCTGCCAGTCCCCCTGGATCTCTTTTTAAAAGCTGCCCCTCCAACAATACAGAGAAAAAACTGGAAGATGAATGAAAGATTTCTTTGAAGTCATGGAAACTTATTCAACCTCATTGCTCCCTGCTAGCAGACTGTCTCACACACGGAGGTTTACAAGAAATGGACAGCACAAAACGGAACGAAAAATAAATGAAGAGGCTGGGTGAAAAGGTGCTCAAGGTGCACTCTGATTTCAAACATCATGTATGACCAACTGCCTCAATAATCAAACTATCTGTCTCGTCAGTGACAGCTGATACAGAGAAACCCAAGAAGTCACTGCTCCTTCATCATTCAATTTAGTGAAGATGTTCCTCCTTTCTTAATTTCAAGTAATATAAGCAAGGCCAATGCACTGCTTTGGGTTTCTAGCATCACAAAATTAAGAATATGCCTATCCTCAAAGTTTCTAGAAGCAAAAGAGACTGAAAACTCTTGAGAAATACATATGTTACAAAACCAAAGATGTTTTCTTTTTTTTTTTTCTTATAGTAATTCCTAACTTCCCTCCAGTGTATTTATGGGGTGTTTGTCATTATTTAATATAATAGCTCTTCTAGAAGGAAAAAAAATCAACTTTAAAATAAGAGTTTTCCAAGGAGAAAAAGATCACTGTAACAGAAAATACCAGAGGGGAATAATTCTGTACTATTTACCAATTTAAGCCTTTGAAACAGTACACTCACCAGCATATGTATAGACATTAAAATCATTTTGTACTATTTATCAATTTATAAATAGATATAGAAAGATGGAGCATATACATAGAGAGAAAACCTTATTTAATTTTTGTACTATTAACAAATTTAAACTATATTTACATATACACACCTATATGCATATATACATATCTATGCATATACGTGTGTGTATATATATATTAAGTAGATTTTTGCTATAGAGTGTGTGTGCTCGCCATAGAGACAGAAAGCGAGAAATCACTCCCCCGGGGGGACTGCGGCATGGCCATGGACAATTCTCCTCCACTGTCTTCTCAGGATTTGAGGCATGTATGCACACACACCTGGCATGAGTTTTACGTCGCCACGTCCAGTACTCGAAATGCAGTCAACTACGTGGAAGCCCAGTGACATAGCCATTATGCCATCTGCTGGTCCCACTGAATATGTCCTACTGACCAATTTAAGTTTTACAGATATACACACATATATGCACATACACATATATATTGAAGTCTTATCATTGCTATATAACTGACCAACATCAAATATACTTTAGGAGTTACTGATTACTGATAAGAACAAAGAGAATTGCAAGTTGAAGGATTAGATTCCTCTCCAAACCAGTCACTCCCACGTCTGTAGTTATGTCGCCAAGTGTTTCGTGGCATAAATCCCTGCCTCATTCCACCCTGAGACAGATTCATCAGCATCTCACGTACAGAAGCACAGCTCCGAAAAGCCATCCGCAAAGGTCACTTGCAAGTACAGAATCAAAAACCATAAACATTTCGAAGTCAGAATGCAACGCCCTTTCGTGGTTGGGGGCACAGCTAAGAGAAAAACTCTTAGTTAGAGGGCAGGACTCTGCCTCTTCACAGGGACTGACAAATAAAGAACAGATGCCCAGGACACCTGGATTTCCTTTGCCTTTTCCTTCCCAGTGACGACTTCTTCTTCGTCTTTATTTTTTTTTTTTAAATAAGATTAGCTAACAGTCAAACAAACCTCCCGAGCAATGAATTACACACAGACACACAGACACACTCTTACACAAAAGAGAGCAAAGCTGATGCTATTTAAATATCATGAAATATTTTCCTAACCACGCACAGATGGAAGTACAGACTTTTCTGCCAACCGCCTGGTTCAGAAACTTTGCTCTATTTTTAATTATTTGCTTCAGAGGACCCGTTTGTGATTAACTTCTGTGTTGGATGGCAAAGCAAGGAAAGTTCCTGACCCACAGCAAGGAACACAGAGAGAAGCTTAATTATTTTTAAACGGCCAGTGTAACATTGTAAACCACGTGTAGGGATGACTCATTCGTCACAGACCTGTTGGTGTTTGCAGTGGGAAAATGCAGAGTGTCTCAGCAGAACAACAACAGAAAATCCAAGCGCCCTTTACGTAAGCCACACCAACGAGAAGTTCCTAATGGCGAGTATTTTCGTCTGGGAGAAATAACAACGGAGCAAGAAAGGGAGCAAGAAACAAATCGTGTTTTAAAGACAAAGGGTGGGAGAGGTTTCAGTTTTGACTAGGAGTGGTGAATGGCATGCCAGCCAGCTTAAAGCACAGGAAATACACTCGGATACAGGAGAAGCCAGTCACGAAACTCGAACCAGAGCATTCAGAATCGCATACTACAACTGCTGAGCTACAGGAAGTCCAGAAAGTAAGGAGAGAGAGGGAATGAATGGCCCAGCAAGAAGACAGAAAAGATGGTCAATGTATCAAGAAGGAACAGGCGGGAATGCTTTTCTATCTGTGAGAGCTGTATTTTTTTTAAAGTAGTTTCCAAGTCAGTCATTTGCTACTTATACTAAGTAGCAAATTAATATAAACAGAGAATGGAAATAAGATATAAGGTATCTAGTTCAGAAGCTTTAAGGCAAAACAAAAAATCTAACAGACCATTAATTCTAGAGATGCTCTCTCTTAATCAATAACCCGAAAATCCGAAGACATTCTGTATGTAAGTCTCTAATGTACTTGGAAAACCTTGGAGTCTATACTGAACTGTAGGCCACAGAGAGCCAAAGTAGTTTAGTAGTAATAGTTCTTGCTAAAAATGACACTGCAATGAGACCAGGATCCACACCAGAATGATCTGGGGGTTTAAAAAACAAAATAAGCACCTGCTTTCTCCTGAAGGAGTATAGAAATGGAGAATAAAAATGGAAGACCCTGGGACCAGCAGTTAGCGTAACGGCTATGTCGCTGGACTCCCACGTAGTCGACCGCGGTTCGTGTCCCGGACCCGGTGGCTTAAAACTCACGCCGGACGCGTGTGCGTGCGTGCCCAAGATCCCGAGAGGAGGATGGAGGAGAAGGGATTGCGGCATGGCCATCCCCCCAGGGGATGATTTCTCACTGTCTCTCTGTCTCTCTCTGTCTGTCTGGCGAGTGCACGTGCCCTATAGCGAAAACCTCTCAAAAAAAAAAAAAAAAAAAAAAAAAAAAATGGAAGTCCCTTTGCAAGGGGCCTTAATTATAAGTGAAGCTGCTTGCACTGTTAACACTGGCTGCTGGCTTTGGATTGGGTTGGTCAATCCTCAGATAATTAGGTAATTCTGAAATTTCGGTGATAGAAAGCAATCGAGAAGTTTCCAAGCAAAACGGTAATCTGAGGCCAGTAGGTAGCATGGCGGTTAAGCGCCCTGGACTCCCACATGGCCAACTGTGGTTTGAGTCCCAGATCTGGCGGCTTATTTTCTCACTTTCCTTCTCTCTCTCTCTCTCTCTCTCTCTCTTTCTCTCTGGTCAAACTGAAAATACATACATAAATAAAGTTAAATAAAATAATTCTTTTTTTAAAAAAGGCAATCTGTCTCAGAAAGTCCAAAATAAAACTTTCACTGTATATATATATATATATATATATATATATATACACACACACACACACACACACACACACACACACACTTCTCCTCCATATTATACAAATAGGCTAAGTATGTGTATGGATATGTGTGTTGGCAAGATATTAGAATTTTTTTTAAAAAAGAATTTTTTGGGGAAAAAAGCACATCTAAGACTGATTTTTTTTTTTTATACATAATTGCAAGTGGCTTCATAATATCCACCTAGTCTTGTGAGGCAGGCACAGCCAAGGCGTAGGGATGGCTTTATTTCCTTTAGAAATATTTCTATTTGTGGTAACACTAGCCACTGTGGTGGGCTCTGACCTGTGTCTTTGTGCATGAAACAATCCTATAAGATATGTAAACATGAATCCAATTTTCTGTAAGTCAAAGAAAGCAAAAATATGGCTGTCAGAACAAGAACTGCTTTCTGTGGGATACTCTCATTAAATGAAAGCTATTCAACTTGAATCAATTGCTGGATCCATTCTCTAATACACAGCAGATTTATATTTCAGAAGGTTTTGACAGAGAACAAAATGTTACTGAAATATCTCTTCCACTCCTTTTGTCCTACATCACATTCCAGGGCCGAACTCCCAACAAGGGGCATACAGCTCTCGGCTTCTGTTTGCGCTTGTTCTCTTCGAGTTCGTCCTTGTTGCAAATTTTCCATTTTGACCCTTTCCTGACAAAACACGGATGGACACATTTTGGTTGTGTTACGACGTGTAATAAAGAAAAAAAAATAAAAACCCTTACATTTATATTCTACACCACCTTTAAGCACCCATTATTTTTGAAAGTCAGCCCTACTATTTAAATCGGTGATAGAACTTTTTTTTTAACATCTGCTTATGTAAACGCTGGAAATCCAGGGAGAAAATTCTTCCAGTCCAACAATCCACACATTCCTCCACAAAACCAATCACTTGAGTATTTAGCAGCTAGAGCTGTGGTGGGAGACAGGTTAGAACTAGCAGGGACAGGTCTGTGCAAGACGAGTTTCTCCTCCACTGCCTGGGCTGTAGGTCACCCTAGGGCTGCACCTGTGGGCAAACACCAGGCTGGGGAGAAGGAATCGGTGCCTTTTTTCTTAGCATATTTGTGAAGAGACTCTCCAAGAGCTCAAGAGGGAGTCGCTGCTCTGCACGTGATCAGAGGTGGGTGACTGCAAACTGGTGGGGCAGGACACTTGACATCATCCTGCCCATGAAGGACTGTTTTGTTTTGTTTTTTTTTTGAGAGGGAGATTTTTGCTTTAGGGCATGTCCACTTGCTGGAGACACAGAGAGACAGAAAGCGAGAAATCACCCCCAGGGGTATGGCCACACCGCAACCCTCTCTCCTCCATTCTCCTTTGGGGATTTTGGGCACGCATGCCAGGCATGAGTTTTAAGCTGCCGAGTTCAGGACTCAAACCATGATCAACTACGTGGGAGTTCAGTGACACAACCACTACGCCATCTGCTGGTCCCAAGGACTAAGCCTGCCTCAGCTCACAATCACTGTATACAGACTTCAGACAATGGGACAGCTAAAACACTGGTTCTCAGGGATGACGTCCAGGAGGTCTCTGACGCTGGGTGGCATCCTTTAGGGCAGCCCAGAATAAAAGGGTGACCCATTACGCCTCCTGGCAGGTTCATAAACACTTTGAATGGCAAAGACATCAAGTCCCGAGGACTTCCAACGAAGGTCTTGGGGAAAGAAGAGACGTTCGCCAGCACTTTCTGTTCTGTGACCTGTTAGAGAGAAACATTCTTAGCTACTCCATCACCAAGCGAAACTCCCCGCCAGGCTGTATGCCCTGGACTCCTGGGGGAAGCTGCAAAGAGACAGAAGGGATGCCTAAGAGAGAGATGGCCTCTGTCTAGTCTGCAGTATCACCAATGGGGCTTCGCCATCCATAACCTGGTTTCAGTCAAGGGGAAAGGGGAATCAGACTGTAAGTATTTCTGCAACTAACAGCATGGTCACCCCCAAATTTCTACTGCCAAGGGACAAAGAGGCTTCATCAGAGGTATTAAACTATACGCTCCCAGCGTCGAGAGACTGACAAGGTTTTTACTCCGAGGTTAACCACTAAATGCAGCAGGACCGTAGGTACCTAATTCTCAGGGAAGCAACTCGTGTTTTCTTGCAGATTCAAATGTCCTGCACCAGCTCCCTCCTGCCAGCAGGTGAAAAGCTGATTCACCATGGTTGTATGAACTTCTCCACCCTCTCCTGTGACATCCAGGAAGAAAACAGAGGGGACCTACAGACAGGGCAATGATCCGCCTGGGATGGCTTCGCACCATCCAAGAAAGGACTCCGAAGGGAAGACGGCATCAGATTTCACGATTCCAACATGAGATCAATCTCACTTCCTGCAGTCTTGAACCTCGCAGGCTCCGGCACACTAGGGAGACAGCTCAAGGAGGTGACGTAGCAGTACAGTGCTGCCAGCGGAAAGCCACGGCCCACCTGTCCGTCAAATTCAGGCCTGGGCACTAAGAAAACATCCGGCATCAAAGTTTAGAATGAAAGGTTTCCAGGGGTAACCGATGACTGCATGTATTCACGGAGCTGGACTCCTGCGAGTCTTCATTCTCCAGTTCCATCTCCAAGTTGCTCTCTCGGGCCAACTCGGTTAAGCCCCGTCATGTCTTTTGCTTCTACAAAACCAAAAATACAACGGCTCACTCCTGGGGTGCTCTGACAGTACAAGGAGGGAGCTGAACCACCAGGCAGAAAGCCAGGCTTGAGCAGGTGTGCCCACCATTGGGGCCTAGCAAATCAGTCAAGCTCTTACATCCTCTATTCTCCCCTGGAAAATGAGGTTCTCGTCTCATGCAAGGAGTCATGGTGACTCTCCCCTGAAACCATTCACCCAAGGCACTGGGGCTTCTCCAGGGTGCTCTCAGGAGCCGAGGTGAACCCCTGACACAGTGGCTCCTACACGCGGCCTGCACACTATGGTTTTTGAGGCCGTAGTTACTGAATCAGAGGCTCAGACTGCAATTCAGAACTGAGAGGCCAGAGTGGTTCCGGCCAGCCTGACAACAGAAATGGGCTCCGAACCTTCAGCCCGATGGAGTCTGACAATCTCAGACACTGAACATGACGACGTTTCTTTAAAAACGGGGTTTCAAATTCTTCTTTAATTGGCTTTAATGTTAAGATGATCCTTGTTTTTAAAAAATCCATTCTCATTCGTTTATCAGACTCTCTTCCTGAGTTTTGAAAAGAATTAGTTAATTTTATTTATCACTATTGTTGTTCTCTCATTTATTACAGGGCACATGCGCTCCTCAGAGAGAGACAGAGATAAAGAGAGAGAAAGTCAGAAAGAAGGCCATCTGGCCTGGGACTCGAACCGCTGTCAGCCATGTGGGAGTCCAACACCATAATCACAACATCACCTGCTGGCCCCTGCTGTCTGGTTTTTAAACACTTCGTTTTTCTTTAGAACTGTATTCCACAGTAAAGAACATCATTGACTATTCTTCATATACTTCCAAAATAAACAGTAGAGAGAATTCTGAATGTTCACAACATAATGTTAAATACCGAAGGTGGTGAATGTGTTTATTACATCCTTGGTTTATTACATACCGTATACATATTTTTAAAACCATAGTGTACTCTACAAAGATGTATGATTGTATATAAATCAGAAATTACAATAATTTTTAAAAATCAGGTTAAAAAAAAAAAGAGCTTTAAAGTAATAAAAAAAAAAAAAGTTTAAGGAAATTTAAGGATTTCCTGAGACTTCAAGGCCCAAAGTTAAGATACAGGCACCACTGAGAGACAGAAACTTTGAGATTAGTCAGGTCACCAAATGTTCTCTGTACAGCTAGTGGTTTCCCATTTCCATAGATGAATTACCCTCTCTCCAGGACTTAAAGACCATGCCAACTGTGACTTTTAGGGTCTGGAGAAAGCTCATATACTATTGGTAAGACCTATGTTTCAATATCACACTCAGAAATATTGTTCTTCACTTTAATGTTGTTTATTGTTCACATTCATCTATTTTTTTAAGATGTTTTGCCTCAGAGCTCACGCACCTGTGAAGACAGACAGAAAGAGAGGAACAATGAGAAATATACCCCCAGGAGGATGGCCATACCTCAATCCCTTCTCCTCCATTCTTCTCTCAGGATTCTGAGTGCCCAGGCACCTGGTGTTTTTCAAACTGCCAGGTCCAGGACGTGAACCATAGAATCAGCCATGTGGGATCCAGTGCCTTAACCACCACACCACCTGCTGGCCCTCTATTCATCTAATCTCTAGGATGATTGAAATAGATCTACAACATGTGGGGAGGGGGGAAAAGGACTCTTCCTTTTTTCATGTCTGTTTACACTGATTGTTAAAACTGTACTACTTATTTGAATGATGCTGAGATGGGGAAAAAATACAACCTGTTCCTTCTGACGAGTAGAGAAAGGTACGAAGGGTTACAGAAGCTTAAATAGAACAGGAAAGCCAAAATAAAACACCAATAATGCTATCACTGTATTTCCTTCAAACTCAGTACAAAGCAAGGCTTTCTGGAAGAACATGTTTAAATACCTAACTGGATCACAGTCTCTCCTGTCAACACGGTAACAGGTAAACTTGTCTTACGGGCCTAGGACCACTTGTAAAAGAAAAAATCCTAACCGAATAAAAGTGAACTGCTCTCTTATGAAATATAGCAGATCAGGCACTAGAGAGGCAGCCAGGAGAGAGCATTCTTTCCCAGATCCTTATCCAAGGCTGGCTCTCCGGCCTGGTAGTTAACGGAGCTGGATCTCACATGGCAGACTGTGGTTCAAATCCTGGACTCAGTAGCTTGAAAAACACACCAAATGCATGTGCATGCATGCCCCAAATTCTGAAAGGCAGGAAGAGATTGAGGAGGAGGAGTTGCAGTGTTATCATTACCCACGGGAAGTGGGGTGCTTTCTCCCCCTCCTCTCTCCTCTCCTCTTCTCTTCTCTTCTCTTCTCTCTCTCTCTCTCTCTCTCTCTCTCTCTCTCTCTTTCTCTGGAAAATGTACGTGCCCTCTGGCAAACTGAAAACTAGTCTGTCTTTCAAAAAAGACACGGGGTCACACTCCTCCCCAGACAGGGTTACAGTGCACCAGCAGCTCCAGAGGTGACATGGGACACGATTAACCCATCCAGAGTCTCTTCTGCTCCTATTTACACTGCCGGCACGAGACAGAAATGGTTTTGGGCATTGCCCTCCGAGGGCGCGGCAGGAGATGGGGGTGGGGGGACAAGGCCTCGGTTCCCAGGGTCCACACCTGTCAGAACCTCCAGCAGGTCTGATGTACGGTCTAGCACAGGGTCTCTCAAACCAATGACCACAAAAGGACACTCTCTACCTAGAAAGTGTCCTCACCAACCACCCAGGGCCAACTTCTGGGTGAACTCCTTGGTGAGACAGAGGCTGGTGGCAACCTGGCTGCCAACTCAAAGGGCACAGTGTCATTTTCAGATGACCATCGCCCCTCTCCACTGTCACTCTTGACAGATGGGTTACTGGTACAGAGGTTCCAGGGTGTTCCCTACTAGAAGTCCCCCTTCCACGTGATACTTTTCCTGAACCTGACCAACCATGCTTAGAACTCCAGAAGTTCTCTTCCAGACACAATGATCTCCCGGGATAAAGGTCTCATCAGAAACTTTATGTGAGAAGGAGAGTGAGGTCCCAGGACCCCCGAAGGGGGACGGACCAAGGCCAGAGAACGATGCGAGGAAAGTGACCCTCAGACTCATTCACTTGTCGAACACAACAGCACCATTGAAAAATCTTCACATCATCGAAATTCAATAGGGGGGTTGGCAAGTGGCATAGTGATTAAGGTGCTAGACTCCCACATGATCAACCTCAGTTCGAGTCCCAAACCTGGTAGCTTGTTTTCTCACTTTCACTTTTCCTCTTTCTCTGGTCAAATTAAAAATATAATAATAATAAATAAAATTAAATAAAAATTTCTAAAAAAAAAAAAAAACCAAAACACTCAATAGGAATGTTTTCAACACAAAGGAAGGCTATTTTAGACAATGAAACACACAGCCGTTTTCCCTGTACTGAACTCCAGTTGTGTTCTGAGGACCGAAATGTACGACCATAAAACCCAATATCACTAGCAAATTCCACATTCTGTTGCAAATTTTGCTCCAGAACATTAGTAACCAGGCCTTGCTTCATCCTTTCTGGCTCGTTAGCACAGCCTCCGTACATGTTAGCACCCACCACCTCTCTGGCTAGAGAGGCCAGCGCTGTGAAGCTTTGTCCACCACTGCAGTCCTGATTACGATGGGGGGCAAAGCTACAAAGCTTGGCCTCTGTTAGACCGTTAGACCTGGTCTGTATTGACAGACACAATGACATCCCACTCACAATGTGAAGAGTCCTGTCTTGGGGGAAATGCCTGTTATTACGGCAGGCCTTCTCAGCACCACCTGCCAGGAACAGGGGTCGGGGTGGGACAGTCTCCCCATCACTGAGTTGGGAAAAGTCTTTACAAAAGGTTTCAGAAGAGGAAGAAGACGCTGCTGCGGGAGCCCCGTCCAGCCAGCCAATAACCGAGTCCAAGGGGCCCCTGGGGAAGAGACTCTAACCTGAGATGTAAAGAATGAGGGCAAGTCAGCCAGACAGAGGGACAGAGGCGGCGCTGGACCTAAGGAGAGAGAACCCGGAGGGGACGCTGCACTCCCAGGACGCAGGCTGTGTGGGTAAGGGAGCAGCCCCGGCCTGCGGGATGACGCTGGTGAGCCAGGGAAGGCCCCAAGGCCAGCAGAGGCTTCTGGACTTTCCCCGGGGGCCGTGGAAAACCAGGAGAAAGTGGAGGAAAACACAGATGGCAACAGATTTCTTATATTAAGAAATGTTCGGGGAACCAGCAGTTAGCGTAATGGCTATGTTGCTGGACTCCCATGTAGTCGACCACGGTTTGCGTCCTGGACCCGGTGGCTTAGAACTCACGCCGGGCGTGTGTGTATGTGTGCCCAAGATCCCGAGAGGAGAATGGAGGAGAAGGGATTGCGGCGTGGCCATCCCCCCTGGGGGGTGATTTCTCGCTTTCTGTCTCTCTCTCTCTGTCTGTCTGGCGAGCGCACGCACCTATAGCTAAAACCTCTCAAAAAAGGAAAAAAAAGAAATGTTCATTTTGGCCTCGAGAAGGGAACGGGTTGGATCAGAACAGCAGGGCATTGAGAGAGGCCACTGGAAGGTACATCCCAAGCCAACCCACCCCAGCCCAGCTGAGCCCCCAGCCCAAGTCAGCAACGGAGGGCAGCAACCCCAGTCCCAGGCAGAGGAAACACAACAGTCGTGAAACGCACAGGGTTGGTAAGGGGTAAGGGGTGCCAAACAGGAGGAAGAAGGAAATCGGGGGTCCCTGGAAAGACCGCTCTGGGGTTTGAACAGGGAACAGTTGGCAAGAAGTGAGCATTATTCCCAGCAAAGCCGCGGCCAGCCTGGCACGGAGGGAATCCGAGCTGCAGTGCCTTCTTCTCCCTTCCACGTGGCCCCTGGGTACAATCAGAAGAAATGAGAGGGTCATATAAAAAACTTAAACTTCCCTACAACAGAAAGTATTACCACTGAAATAAAAGAAAATCGGGCTAGAGAAGGCACTGCAGCTAAAAGGACTCCTAAAAAAAATTAGTAGCTGGAACACAAGGGCCAGCAGATGGCATAGCAGTTCCGTCGCTGGACTCCCACATGGCCAACTATGGTTTGAGTCCCAAGCCCGGTGCCTTGAAACTCAGGCCGGGCACGTGTGCATGCATGCCCAACATCTCAGGAGAAGATCAGAGGAGAAGGGATTGTGTCATGGCCGTCCCCCCCAGGAGGTGATTTCTTACTTTCCCTCTCACTGTCTCTGTCTCTCTCTCAGTCCCTGGTGAGTGCATGCACCCTAAGGCAAAAATCTCTACAGAAACAAAAAATCTGGAACGCGTAAAGAGCTCAGATACACAGATCGGAAGACATCAAGATTCCCATTTGCTAATTGTGAAAAAGGACAATTAGTAAATAAACAGTGATGGCAATGCTCTATCCCTGAGAGGGATCAAAAGAATGCAAATTTCAAACCCAGGGAGTCTATTCAAATAGCTAAAAATAATGTTAAGTCCCATAGTTAATCAGGTCGAAGTGAGATGCATTCCCTATGTCATCAGTAACCGTGTAAGTCAGTAGGGTTTTTTTTGAAAAGCACTTTCTTCCTTCCCTAAGAGATAGGGGCACCCCAACAAGAACCCCACACCACAATCCGCATCCTCAGCCACCAAATCACAGCCATGTGTACCCAGAACCTACAGGAAGACCCAAGAGCACGAACCCAGGACCGCCCTACACGGCTCCAGCGTTGTGAAACATCGCTGTGGCTGGGCACGTACAGACCTTTGAGCGAGGCACTCCAAGCCAGCCCATTACATAGTAATAAGCCTCCCCAAAGTGACAGGGCCCTAAGGATTAAGCACTTAACTGCAAAAGTATCAGTGCAGCTTTACAACGGTAAGCAAGAAGAAACAACGCCAACGCTGGAAAATGGCTGGAAAAAAACAGACACCAAAATTAACATACAACCACCTGATAAAATGTTACACCTTGCAAATGACGACTGCATGACAGAAAAAAGATGTACGTTAACGCTGTCAAAGACCAGAAGACAACGCTCGAGAGGGAGCGTGATTTACGAACTGGATGGGAGAAGCAAAGGAAACTGTTGCTTTTATTGGCTTTCCTTTATTGTAGTAGGGTTGGGGCAATAAATGTTGAAGATGTAGTATTTCTATGAGTCCTGGAGTGGTGAACACCCTTCCCCCTGGAGCAGACCAACCTGCAGAGAACATCAGGTTAAGGTGTGTGTGTGTGTGTGTGTGTGTGTGTGTGTGTGGAGGGAGTCTCGTCCTTCCTGAGTTTCAAACGTCCATTTTGGAATTCAAATCCTGCCCATCAGATGGGTTGGCTGCTCTGAGTGGCTTTTCCTACCCAGACCACTCTCAAAACACATTTCTGTCCCTTATTCTTGCTTCCCCCCCCCCCCAGCTCCTAAATGCTATGTCTTCTTCTTGTGTGTGTGTTCCATTATTGATGTCCTACCACATGCAAAATACAGTGTGAGCAAGATTCGATTTTTCAAGGACCCCGTAAAACAGGTGCTGTTAGTTAACAAATGAGGACACAGAGGGTCACAGCTTAAAGAAATGTGACCTGGACCATTTCTTTTTTCTTTCTTTTTTTAAGGTTTTTTGCCATAGGATGCATGTGCTCACCAGAGACAGAGAGACAGTGAGAGAGGAAAATGAGAAAGCATGGCCCAGAGGGATGGCCATACCACAATCCCTTTTCCTCCACTCTCCTCCTGGGGTTTTGGGCATGTGCACACATGTGCCCAACATGATTTTTCAAGCCACTAGGTCTGGGACTCAAACCACAGCTTGCCACATGGCAGTCCAACACCTTAACCTACCGGTCCTTAGGCCACTTCGTAAGCGAAGGAGGCAGAGCTGAAATTCAAACCTCAATGCCCCCGACTTCAAAGCCCTTGCTTTTATTTTTTTTTTAAGAATTATTTAATTTTATTTATTTATTTTTAAATTTTGCCATAGAGCACGTGTGCTCACCAGAAAGACAGAGAGAGAGGGAAAGTGAGTAAGCAAGCCACCAGGTCCAAGACTCAAACTGTAGTCAGCCATGTGGGAGTCCAGCCCCTTAATCACCACACCACCTGCTGGCCCCCCAAAAAAAAGCCCTTGCTTTTGTCCACCATAAGTGCTGCCTCTTTCCTTCCTCCTGGCCTATAAAACAGATTAAAAAAGAAAGAGAAAAAGAAAAAGAAAAGGAAAAAAAAAACTTTCAAATGTCACCCCTTATTTTTGTTCCAACCACCTAAAGAAACGATTAAGGACGGCCTGGGCCCAGCTGTGGTGGCACCAGCTGCGGCCATCACTCTGTAACACTGGAGCACATGGATGGCCTGAGTCACGTGTATACACGCCCTGGAGCCTAGCAGGCTGGAGGGTCAGGTGGGTACAGGACTGCGGCGTGATGAGACCGTGTCAAGAGTCCTGTTTCTCTCTTTCTCTCAAGAAATAAAATAAACTCGCTAATAATTACAATGACTCAAGAGGCATCCATATTAACTATTGATACAGCAACTAAAAAGACAAGGTAATGCTGTCCATCTAATTGGAAAAGTTGATGCAGAAGGGAAAAGGAATTACCAGAGACTAAAGCCTGCACCTGCAGAGAAAACCAAATGACATCAAAAGAGTTTCTACTTGCAAATTAAAAGCAGAATGCAGCCCTTGCTACTACTGCTCAGAAAAGCAGTGCTTCTGCACTCCTCTTGCAAAAAATAATTCCACAATTAGCTGAAAGATTCTCTCCAGTTCTAACGCATTCCACCTCCAGAAATGGATGCTGTTTGGGGCCCGGCAGCTCGAACGGTATGAGGAGCACAAGTATGAAGGTATGAAACGGATATAGATGAGGTGACAAACGATTTTAGGCACCACTTATGGCTTCCTCTATAAACAATGACATAATCAGAGCTAAAATATAAATCCTCATTAAATTGGAAACCTCATAAAGTCAAACAGCAGCAAATGATGTTTGACAGAAGGAAAGGTCTTGGGGGGACCTGGAAGAAGAAGACAATACAATAAAAGAACGCAATAAAATCTATTCATGGAACTGGACAGTGTCAGAGAGAGTAGCGACCTGAGAGATCATCGCTTCGAAGCTCGTTTGTTGCAGATGGGGAAACTGAGGTCCAGCAAGCTGCAGTGAGCAGCCCAAGTCACCCTGCAACAAGGCAGAAAATAGACGCTCGGTCTCCAGACAACGAATCTAACTGCATCCCACATACCACGCTCGCTCTGCAGCGTACCGGAAAGTGACTCCTTTTTAAGGCACATTTTTAAAAGGGCATTAAACATGCTATAAATATTAAAGTTCTTTTTAATAATTTTCTAATGCACAGGGGTACATTTAAAAAAGAAGACTGGTTTGGATTTCTTTTGGAAAATTGCTCGCCACTCAGGGTTGACCCTAGTATCGAGTGAAATATTAACAGGCCATATAATGGTTTCAGTGTTCCTCCAGTAAAAGCTAAACAGAATTCGAAAACCATCTCCCCCAGGCCTCGAGTGGAGTTCTGGAGCACGCATTACACTCCACGCTCTGCTCAACAAGCCCATCACTGTTAAGTAACTCATCAGAAAATAAAGAGGGAATTACCGAAGGGGAATTGCCGAGCAATTAGTTCTCTGAAGCAGATGACATACAACTGTTGTAGGGAGGAGCTTCCCGGTTAGTCATATGTCAGAGTCAGAGTCTACTAATCTGTAAATAAAAATGCATCACATATGATTACAGCTGCAGTGTGGGCTGGGGCTGAGACTCAAGTCCCAATCCTCTCCTTCCTGTGTGTCTGGAATGCCAGGGACGTCGCCTCTGAATGCACAAAACAAAACCCCAAACAAAAACCACCACCCTGGTCATTTGCACTCAAGAAAGACAATCTGGCCTTCCCCAAGCAGGCCGGGAGGACAGCGATCTTCCTTCATCATCTTGACATGAATCCGCTAAGATTCGTTCACCGGTCCAGTGATGGAGAGAAAATGAGACTGGGAGAGGCAGGGACAGGAAGGGACGGGAGCACTGGGCTTCCGAGGGCCACCCTGACTGACGCACAACTTCCTTTTGCCCACGTTTTGTTCCTGGAGCTTGCATCCAGTGCCACACCGCTACCTCTCACGCTGGTGAGGCCAACAGTTCCAATCTGCCAAATCTTGCAAGCCAAGCTTGACCCAGTGAAGCTCCTTCACGAGTCAAAAGTTCACCGTCCCTGGGACTCTCGATACCGAAAACGACGGGAGCCAACTTCAGCCAGTCCTCTGAAGCAGATAAGCATATTGCTCTGTCATCATTTTCTCCCATTAATAATTAGGAATCTCAGGGAGGTGTGGGGAAGAATGAGAAAAAGAGAGGACACACAGCCCGTGTCTGGAAGTCAGTATGCAGTGACAGGCAGGAACTAGAAAGGAGGGCTGGCCACCCACCGGCCTGGCCCGGCCCCGCTCGCACCTCTGAGACCACGCTGTGCTTGCGTTATGTTAAGGATTACTCTCAGGCAGGCCTTGCCTTCTGCACTCAACTATAAGCTTTTTTGTTTGTTTTTTTTTGGAGAGGTTTTACCTGTAGGGCACGTGCACTCTCCAGAAAGACAGAGAGACAGAAAGAGAGAAATCACCCCCCCAGGAGGGATAGCCATGCCACAATCCCTTCTCCTCCATTCTCCTCTCAGGATCTTGGGCATGCACACACACACACACACGTGCACACACACACACGTTGAGTTTAAGCCACTGGGTTCAGAACTCAAACCTCGGTCAACGACATGGGAGTCCAGAAACATAGCCATTATACCAACTTCTGGTGCCTCAACTACGAGCTTCTTAAGGATGGGGATCAGGACTTGAAAGACGATCTACAGCTACAGTTAAGAGCGCAGGGATTCCAAGCACAAGCTTATCGTGCCTGGCTGGGCAACCCTGGCCAAGTTCCTTACCCTCTCTGTGCCAGGTTCCTCATGGAGGCAATAACAGTGCCTACTTCAAAGGGCTGCAATGAGGACTAGATGAGCGAATAAACTCGGAGCAGTCGGTGTGAGCTGCTGACCATCGCCACATCCTCAGGAGGGCCTTGCTGGCGACTGTCTCTCCAACATCAGGTGCCCCTCCAATACCTCCAGACAGAAAGTCCCGCCCCGGCCATGTGTTCACCGCCCCCGTCACTCCTGTCCTAACCTTCTGTCTTTGCTGAAAGTGAAGTGAATCACTGCCTTCATTCTGAGCCATTTGGGGCAATACAGAGAGGCCATCTAAATAACGCAGGTCCAAAAAAAATAGAATCTTCAATAATCCTCCCATTTTCTCTAATTGCATAAAACAACCTGCTCATAACACCAAGGTAATCAGGTCATCTCCAGCCTCCCCTCCACTCAGAGCCGGGATGTCTTAGGCTGACTTTCGCTTCAGAGTCAAGGAGATTTTACATTTTCTATTTCTTTGTTTTCTATAAAGTATGAATGAGAAGCGGATTATTCCAAGAGCCGAGTGTACAGAGGTATACATACATACGTGTGTATTTATATCTCACATTTAAAAGAGTCTGCAGAAAGCCTGCAGAAGTCTTCCAAAGTTATAAAACAGAGCCATATTAATGTGATTTATCAAAGTACAATAAATGAATTCCCACAAATGAACAATTGCTAAGAGTCAAGATGGCACAATGTGATTTACGCACATCACACGAGAGGAATAAATCAGCGGTGGGAAAGATCAAAGGAAATGCTGGAATCGCTGCTAATGTGCACGGGGCTTCACTGAAAATCTTCTCAATAAAACTGTTTAGAGGAAAATAGAGGGGATCATTTGTTTAAATGGAAAAAGATACCGCATGCGCTGCTTTTCAAAAGCAGCATTCATTTTCATACACACACATATTAAATTTAGCTAAAATTAGCTCCGGTTCCTATTTTTTAAAGGTCTTAAAGGAATAAAGACTCCAGCAAGATTTCATTGAGCTGTGGTTAGCACTGGGTTTCAAAGGTGCCCTGGGATTCTGTGCGAGACCCCCCCAGGACCCACTCACACATCCTCCCAGTTCCTCCACCGCCCACTCTCCTCTCACCAGCGGTCCCCAGGAGGCACCACAGGCAGGCAGGACACACGACATCCGAGATACTCCCCACGTACCTCACCTTCTCTGTGCACTCTGCACCCGCTGACATCACCCCGGAATCGGAGTCATCCCCTCCTGCGTCTCACACTTCTTACCAGGCACAACCACCTAAAGCCCGGTTTCGAAGATCACTTTTATGCCAATATTTCCTCTTAAATTGATCTCTAGACCTGACCTCTTAGCAGTTCTATTCCCACACCCTCTACTGTCAGTCAGACTCCAGAACTCAGAGGTGCACCTGTGCAGGCTCCCTCCAAAGGGTGTGGTCAGTTCCAGATGCTGCATCTGCCTGCTACCCTCCCACAAGCATAGATGCAGCCGTCCTCCTGTCCATCCATCTCTTCGCGAAGACGTGCAATCCAGCCGTGAGAGTCCGACCCCAACAATCCCAGTTCCTCCAGCTCCTTCCCGATCCTGCCTCCTCAGCAAGGTTCTCCTGAACTCCCTTGGTGTCAGAACGTGCCCCAGTAAGTGCGACCCACAGCCTTCTGCGTGTATCAGTTATATCCCAGCAGTTCTCCTCTCTCAGTCCTGACCATTAAGAATATCACCTCTGGGTCCAGCAGGTGGCATAGTGGCTAAGGAGATGGATTCCCACATGTCCAACGGCCGATGGCGTTCCAGACCAGGTGGCTTGCGTTCTCACTTTCTCTCTCTCTCATGAAATTAATAAGAATGATGAATAAAATTAAATAATTCTTTAAAAAATAAAAAGAATGTCATCTCTGGGCCCAGAAAGTAGCGTGGAGGTTAAGGCATAGACTCCCAATGGCTGATATGGTTTGAGTCCCAGACTCAGCAGCTTGAAAATCACTCTGGGCATGTGTGCATGCATGCTCAAAATCCTGAGAGGAGGGACCAGCAGGTGGCATGGTGGTTAAGGTGCTGGACACTCCCACATGGCCGACCATGGTTCGAGTCCTGGACCTGGTGCCTTCTCTCTGTGTGTGTGTGTGTGTGTGTGTGTGTGTGTGTGTATGTGTGTGTGTATGTTTATGTCTGGTCAAATTAAAATAAATGAATGAATAAATAAAATTAAACAAATAATTCTTTTAAAAAAAAATCCTGAGAGGAGAATGGAGGAGAAGGGACTGCAGCATGGCCATCCCCACTGAGGAGTGATTTCTCACTTTCCCTCTCTGTATTTCTCTGGTGAGTACAAGTGTCCAATAGCAAAAAACAAAAGAAGAAGAAGAAAAGAAAGCAAGAATATCCCCCTCTTACTCACTTTCATCCCCACGGCACCATGAAGTGGTCCATAAAAAACCATAATGAATCATTTCTTTACATAGACAGTGACTGAACAAGTCAGGGCATAATTTCCCATGGCTGCATCGTATTTATAAACTAACTAGAACCAGAAATCATTGCATTTAAGTTTTAATTAAAAAAAATACTTAATGAATGTAACCGAGTCCAACATGAATGATACCGTTTCCCTTTCCACATGCAGCCATCAGTTCTGAGGCCCATAACGAGGTCCTCATTTATGCAAGATGTTTAGATAATGCTTCTAAGCTTCCTTTAAATGCAATCACAGAAAATGTCAGCTGCTTAACATTCAAGGTGACTTTGTGCCACTTTGTCAGTAATACAATATGAGTATTCATAAGACACGTAGGCTTGTTTAATAGTCTATAAAAACCTGGGTCTCTTAATAAGTTCTACTTATTGACCAAGTGACATGACTTTTTGCTGCCTGTTTTTCCACAATTAAAACTCTTGAGAGAGTGCATTTGATGACAAATGCACTTTCAATACCACAGGTTAGAAAAAATAACTGCATGTGCATTCACCCTATAAGTAATTGAACGCTTTCTCCAAAAACGTAAATGTGAGGATTTTCAGCCTGTCATGTAACCATCCAAATGGGGAACAGCGCGGAGAGACAGAGGAGCAGACGCCCACCCTTCCCAACCAGCAGACACTTGAAGCAGTAAGAGGTTTACCTTTATCTGCAACTCCAGGTTATCCTAGTCCCACCTGAAGGACACCTCTCTGACCCACAGCCAGAGAAATGCAAAGCCCCCAGCTCCTCCTTTCACAGAGACATACCATTTCTGACACCCTCACCCCAGCAGGACTTTTCTGACCACCCCCTCTCTGAGGCATAATACTTGGGTCTCTCGGGGTTTTGTTTTCACTCAAGCCACAAATAACACCATTTGTGGGGCAACGCATCAGTTCTTCTTACAAAACCAAAAAAAAAAAAAAAAAAAAAAAAAAAAAAAAAGACATTTGCATCCTATCAGAAAGAGAGGTGTGATCAATTCAGAATTTCAGTCCAGAAAGATAAACAAAAGGCTCCCTGGCATTGCAGGCCTGCCAGTCTCCACAGGGCTGGTCCAAAGAGCAAGGTCCAGGTGTATTTACTTGTTCCAAGCCACATGCGATCCAGAAGCAGCCATCACTAAGCATGGCCATTACAACCTCCCCTGGAGAGAGAAGTCCCGTGCTAAGGAGCATTTATGTTAATAGGTGACGAGGTACACGCCAGGCAACGCTTCGATATTATTTTATCCCATGCTCACTGCAGCCCTCTAAGAAAGTTCTAATGTGAGCTCTGTCTCACGAATGAGGAAACTGAGGCTACAGGGCTGCTCAAGGTCACAGCGACAGCTAAGGACTTCAAGTCTATGTGGGCTGGTTCCAGAACTCTACACTCCTACCTCGGATGCTACGGAGTTTACATGCAACTGAAAAACTGAACAGTAAGTGTAGTGAGAGAGCTCTTCATTCACAGAAACCTGAGGAATCTTTTTCACTTTTCTTTCAGTTTTTGCCATAGGGTGCACACACTTGCTAGAGAGAGAGGAGGGGGAAAGTGAGAGCTCCCATCCCCCAGGGAGGCCAGCCACGCCACAATCCCTTCTTCTCCTCCATTCTCCTCTTGGGATTTTGGGCACACATGACTCAGGCCCAGCATGATTTTCAAGCTGCCAGGTCGAGGACTTGACCCATAGTCACACATGTGGAAGTCTGGTACTTTAACCACCACACCACCTGCTGGACCCCTGGGGAATCATTTTTAGGAGGTATATTTTGGCAAAGCAACCCTCCACCTTTTGGCAAATGGGTTTTGAAAATCCAGAGTTGGAGATAGGAGCTTGGTAAGGGCAGACTGGGCCCCACACCGAGGAAACAGAACATGGCTTGGGCAGATGTACTCTGAAACCACCTAACCCAGCACTTCGGGAACCTGAGGCCCATCCGAATCTACACGATTCCGAGAGACCAGAGGGAACAGCTTGACTCAGGAAGTCCCGGGTGGAACGCCAGGCTCTGCTTCCCTCAAGTCAAGTGCTCCATATTACTCTGCCACCCTGCCAAGCTCGGGAACTTCAGGGCTAGTGTATCTCCATGGCTTTGAGCAGGACAGCTACCAGGGCAAACAGAAACGGATCCCTGCTTTCTATTTCACAATCTCCCTTGGTTGCAGACACGAGGGTTCCCAAGCCCTGACTGCCCCATGCGCTGGCTAACTTCCAGCCCTCTGGATTTCATTCGAAGCAGTATCCTCTGTCCTCTCTTCAATAAAGAGCCATGAGTCATCCGCCCGTGCGTACGCTCTGTCTGCAAGCCTCTCTAGGCCAGAAAAACCGACTGTACATATGTGAGGAAATCAGGAAGTTGTACAACCCAGACAGGCACAAAGAAATGCACGATTCAGCCAATGCTGATTGCCACTGCACAAGCAGGTCTCCGTTCCCTTCCCTCCCACACCACGGCGAGAACCTAAGAGGAGAAACGGTGCCTTAGGGACTCCTAGCATGGCAGCCTTGATTGCCTTAAGGCAAGTGACCACTGACATGGTCAGGTTCAAACCCCAAACGGCCATAAGGAATTATCACAAAGTCAAAGGCAGACTTAAGGAATGAAATAAAAAAGACAGCTACTTTAAGTCTTCAAAAAAAACTATCTTAGCAATTTCTCAACTTCCCATAGGATACAGTCTCAAAGAAATGATATGCGATAGTCAAGACGCGTCAAGTCATGGGGAGCAGACAGTTTTCCCAGGCCAGACCTTACACTCAGGTGGAAAATGAAGAGCATCACAAAGCTCTCACCTGACACGTGACACACGTCCCTGGAGCAGCAGCGGAGGTGACTGTCGTCCAAGAACCACGAGCAGATCTGCAGCTGGAATGGACCGTCCTGGCACACTCTCGCACAATGCTCCTGCAACAGTCCAGAGAGTGCAAGAGAAACCCAGAATGAAACGCAGAATGAACTCCCTTCAAATGTAAGTCCACCTTAATCACCTGTGCACTAAAACATGAATTTCAAGAACAACAAATTTTACATTTTGTTTTATGAGAATTACATAAACATCAGCCAACTGAAAAGGCAGGCGTAGGAGTTTCTCAGTTAGGCTCAGAGGGAGGCCAACACACTGAAAGGTCAGTGCGTTGGTCAAATTAAGAGCGTGATCTCCTCATTTAAGCTGGCCACTGCCTTTCTGGTCTCCAGTGACTCTGGCCAGTCATCTGATAGACACGCACTGGTAATCACAAGGAATATCAGGTGGAAACGGGCACGGATTGAACAGTAATCGAGCCAAAGCCTCATCTGAATATGTCACATATTATCTGTCAACACGCAACTTGAAAGGCGATCCTGAAAGAACATGGCTATTAGCATACCAGTCCAGTGGGTTAGAAAAAAATACAAAATGGAGAAAAATAATTTAAACTATGCACCTCTTCACTAGACTTTCCACTATGTTTTAAGTTGTTTAATTTCTAAATGTCCATTCAATCTCATTTTTATCTCACCACAATGCCTTGCTCATGGTTAGAAAAAGGATCCACTGTAGGATGAATGAGTAAATGGATGAATGGATGGATGGATGGATGGATGGATGAATGAATGAACGAACGAACAAATCTTCCATGTATCATTCCATCAGGGAGCTAGGGGCATGCTGTAGTTTTTGTGAGGTAAAGACCGATTCATGAACACAGAAGTTGAGGACTCAATCTGGTGACATTTTTTTAGCTCTGGCCATTAAAATTATATTTTTAAATACAAGCAATTTTCAGTTATCCACATTAAATGGAAAGAAGGAGTAGCACCGTTATTAGGAAATCATCCACAAATTAATAAATCCTGGACTGGTTTTTTCAGCCTTTGATTGCTGGAGCTGATCTGCATATTTGTTTAGGCTGATTTTAAATTTAGTTTGGGTTTCCTAAGCTCCTGCCAGGTAACAGTAGGAAGGAGGAGGCCCAGGATTATACTGGATGTCAGAAAGCAACTATTCTGGAGCGATGAATATGATCTCCAATGTGAATAATCTGTAAACAGCTAAGTGAGCCAATTATCCCTGGGTACATGGCAACACATCTCGGTAGTCATGATTATTTTCATCCATACACACTCACTATTTTTAAGAGCACAGCCCAGCTGGGGAGGAAAATAACTTCTATTTCTTTCCAGCACTTCTCAAAGTAATGAGTAGTAGCCAAAGTATTCTTACTTCTAACTAATCCATTCACCAAGCATTTATTTAAGCATTTATTGCATGCCTAAGGCTAAAATGCCAAAGAAGTAATTTTTGTAATCCTTAGATTCGTCATGTGACTACAGAAGGTAAAACTGCTGTAGATCATAACATCTTTTTTTAAAAGAATTATTTTATTCAACTTTATTTATTTATTTTAATGTGACCACAGAGAAACAGAATGAGAGAGTAAGAGAGAGAGAGGGAAAGTGAGAAAGCAAGCCACCAGGTCTGAGACTTGAACCGTGGTCAGCCATGTGGGAGTTCAGCGCCCTTAACCACCACACCACCTGCTGGCCACATCATAACATCTTTTAAATCCTTAGAAAACACTGGCCTTCCATCAAAAAAGCTTGTTGAGTTACAAATACAAATAGTCCCCAAATTAAACACTCTATTTACTCTTATACTGCACTTCACTAAGACGTTCCCAACACTCTCAGTAATCTTCTTTTAATCTTCTTCATATTTCTTTTAAGAGAAAGGGGGAAAATTGACTTAATCATCTTAGACCGTACTTCTTTTAAGAGAAAGGGGGAAAATTGATTTGATCTAGTAATATCACAAATGAAGCATCAAAATACTTGATAACCACTTTTGAGCAAGGTGCAGGCACCATGGATTGGCTCCCAGTTGGGGGAATGTTTGCTCATATATTGATGAGTGTGCACACAATCCTATTTACATATCACCTGGAGATAAGGTTTTATAGAGTCCAAATTACAGTCCCTTCCTCTTCTGCTGAAGTGCAGAGAACAGCCACACATGATGCAAATGCTGTAAAATATTAATTTACTTTTGTATTGGTATGCCTATTTATTTCAAAAGTATCTACATTGCCACACTTGTTAGGGTAACAAAGAGAGTTAACGTGTGTGTGTGTGTGTGTGTGTGTGTGTGTGCAGTCCATTGGAGGTAAGAAACACAAGAGTTTATAAAGGGCAGGCAGGAGTGACCCTCTAGCCTACTAAATAGGACCAGAACCCACATGGCTGACTGTGGTTCAAATCCCAGCCTTGGCACTTGGAACACACTTCCAAAACGAGTGCATGTGTGCCCAACATCCTGACAGGATGGAGAAGTGGAGGGGAAAGAACTGCAGCGTGACCACACCCACTGATAGGTGCTTTCTCTCTTTCTCTCTGTCTCTCTCTGGCAAGTGCATTTGCTCTCTGACAATTAAAAATGTTTACATTTTAAACAGCAAGGCAGAATGGATTCATTGCAAAAACATACAAGCAGTATACAAGAAAACAACCTTTACAATATTTTATACAATGATAGACAGTAAAAAATGGAATATTCAGTATTTTAAAAGCACAGCAGAGCAACATAATAACAAAACTACCGACAGTGGGAATAATATGACAGTGGGAATGATATCGTGAGATACTTTTGAAGTAAACAGTCATACCAATGCAAGAGTAAATTAAGGTTCAGGGCACAATAAAAGAAAAGATGCCACACACAATGATAGGAAAATACACTGCCTTTAAATGTTAAAAGTATAAATGCTTGCAAGTTAGCAGCTAAGATAATTATTACTATAAACTTCTGCTAAGTAATCCCCTGAAAACTTGCCATGCCAAAGGACACCTAAATGAGAAATAAGAGAGAGAGTTCCTCTTAGCCCAAGTCAAAACAAATAATCAGGGGATCCTCTATCCCCTTAAGTCTCAAATTCTGATTACACGACAGTGAATTTTCTGAAAAGTAATTTTTCACGTAGGACACAATTTCTGCTTACATTATGGCAACCATCATTGCATTTTCATTACTCCACAAATAGGATGCATTAAAAGTTATAGAAAAATCAATGAAACATTTCTGCTAACATCAAATATGTCAAACAAAATACAAAGCTTGTTGCTTTCTTGTCTTTAACAGTTCTAAACACAGTGGGAAGACATTTGAGGTAGTAGTAATACACAGTACAAATATTTATAGTACATTAGTCTAAAGTGTTCAGATGTGTGAGAATTATAAAATATAGTATTCAACTGATAAAAACAAAATTATATGAACTGAACACAAGAGTTCTTCAAAAGGTTCATGAACAAAGGTTTATTATGAAATAAACTATGTATGGATTTCAAAAATGTTTTGCACCAAAATAATCTTTAATTCCATTTCTCCATGAGTTTTTTTGAAGTCCCCTCATATAATTAGGAAAGAAAAAAATCTAAAAACTGTTTCTATAACTAAAGATATTTACCTAAACAATTATTTTTATTACTTTATTATTTCTTTTAAGCAGGTATATATACTTTAAAACCTCAATCTAATTACAAGTCTTTCAGAAATTATGTAAAACTAGTACTTTATTTATTTATTATTATAATACTTCTTTTAAAAGTTTCAATGAGTAAATTTATTTTATTGAACTAAATGAAGTGAAACTAAAAAGTGAACAGTGTAACTGATTACTAAAAAAGTGATATCTTAAAAAAAGAGTCCTAGGGGGCCAGCGGGTGGTATAGTGGTTAAGGTGCTGGACTCCCACATGGGTGACCATGGTTCAAGTCCTGGACCTGGTGGCTTATTTTCTCACTTACACACACAGTCTCTCTCTCTCTGTCTCTAGCTCTCTGGTCAAATTAAAAATAATAATAATAAATATATAAAATTAAATAAAATCTTTCTAAAAAAACAAGTCCTATATGAAATGCCCAGAGTCAAAAATCACTATGCCTATTGAAATTTGTACAATTTGCTTTCAATACTTTTAACAAAATAAGGAGAGCCTGTTTCTGGTAACCTTGGAAGTATGACCAGAACTAAATCTGTCCTTGGAAGCAATTAAGCTGTACAGATCTAAACCTCTCACCGAAGCCAATCATTCAAGCCACTGAATTATTCTGAAAATACAAAGCGTGGAAGTCAAATCATCAGATCATTTTGCCCTTAAAAACGACAGTCATCCTGCTGCAGCATGCCACTCCACCCATGCAGGGTTTTAACTTTTCAGAGTCTAAACTGTGTTATTGTCAGATAACGATAGTTGAAAGAAGTACTTTTCCCTCCTACAGTTAGCTGTTTACGTGAGTTTCAGGGTTTTAGTAAAACACGTCTATTGACTAACCTCTAGTAGGAAATAAAACTAGTCGAGTGTTACAGTGTGTTAGTCATTAGAAACTGTCATTCAGGTATGTGCAAAAGCAAAATCCACTTGACATTTCAGAATGGAAAAAATAAATAAATAAAAGGCATAACATTGTACAAAAGGAATGTGAGTCCTTGAGTTCTAAACTGACAGCAAGAGCAGGAGTCATAGAAATGTTTACTAACATTTTAATGATCTCTTTTAACTCTGGCCTCTCCCAGGACGAAAGGAGGCAGACAACTGAATTAGGTATGTTGAAATTCAGGGCCACCTACCAGCCCCTGACAACTAACCTGATGGCTAGTGAGTTCCTCTCTAACCTTTCTGTATGAGTAGAAAGACCTGCCAGGCTCTGAAGCCTCACGATAATACTTCTGACCAAATATCCCCTTGTTTACCAAACCCTCTTAAAACGAAATCCAGAGAGGAAAATACTGTCTTTCAAGGTCCCCAATTAAGTACAAACATTTCTCCTAATTATCTGAGCATGCATTTACTTGTGCACTGAGAAATACCACACGGCACATGCTCACATTTTACTGCAAGTAAAGCAATGTTCTGTAGGTTGCAAAATCTAATCCCTGACCTCCGAGGCCCTGTGCAAAACTTAAACTTCTGTGCTTCACTCTATATCCTGGTTTCCCATCTATTCACCTCCCAGAAATAATAGCTCGTCTTAACCACCGAAGTGCTCCATCTGACCAGGCCACAATGAATTCGCCAACCACAGAACCTCACTGCCGGGCAGAAACTCATAAACCCCCCGTGAAGAGCTGAGGCATCTCGCAATTTTAGCCCCAGGGGGGGAAAATTTACCCATTTAGCTATGCAGGCTAGAAAGCTATAAACTGACTGGCAGGGTCACAACTAAATCAAGATGTTATTATTCTCAATTATACTTTCTTTTAAGTATCAGGGTTATTCAAATAGTCTCCCTAAGTTGGATTACCCCCGGGCAGTACAGAGCTTCAGCAACTAAAGTGACTTTTCTTTGAAGTCACATTATTTGTCTTTACTTAGCAGGGCTTAATAAGGTGGTGCCCTAATGCAAAGACTAGAATGTTGCTCTCTAAATGCTCATTAAATTGTATCCTAAAATAGAGCACAAGTTGTTTATTGTGCAAAGGCACCACACTGGGTCAGTCTTCCAGTTATAGGCCTAGGCCACCTCTCAACTAACTGGGAAAACAAAACCTTTTAACTTCCTACCAAAGATCACAAAAGAGCAGGGCCAGCAGATCCAAATTATCAACAAATATATTCAGAACGTCTGCCTACTGTCAGTCTCAGATGCTGTTAGGAGGGCTGTCAAGTTTTTCATTGTGACACCAGGGACGGACTTCCCAAAAAAAAAGTTACTTCCTCTAAACCCTTTACAAAGCCAGCCAGTGCCATGGGCCTGGTAGGTTTCAAAAGATCGATGCTCTTCATGCTTGAAAGGGTTAAGTGCCTACCAGGCCAAAGGCACCAGACTGCGAGAGAAGACATTGCTTCTGTAAGCTCTGAAAGGTTGCTCACAAGTACCAAATACTTGTTGATCTGTTCACAATAAACACCAGCAGGATTGTCAGGCTCCTTTCACTGTCTGGGGAGATCCATTTACATACTGCACCCAGTTAGAACAGCTTGTTGGTCTCCTTTATTAATGTGGAGTAGCTAGAAGCCTCATTCAATGTCTCCCGTCCAAAGGATGGAAAGAAGATGCAATTGAAACAGTGCAGTCTCTCCTCTGACTCGGGCAGCACAAATTTGGTGCATAAAACCCTTGGAGTAGTTCAGGCACAAGACAAACCCACCTGAATGGACGAGGAACACTGTCTGTTGCCATGGCAGCATGATCTAATTACATGAGTGATCAGGGCTGGAGTAAGTGCACTGAAAACCTACACCACTGACACGAATCTACATGATGAGAAAGATAGGCAGGCAGGAGGTTCGGGGGAGCCCTTCGACCTCTGCTGATGTAGAAGGTGGCATTCAAGCCGCTTATTTGCCGAGCTGCTGAAATATTGACTGATGCACGCCCAGTTAGAGGGCAATCGGAGATTACCGCCACAGTATTAGCTGCTGTGGTGTAGACCCACCCCCAGAGTTCACCAGCAGGATGTTTTCCTCCAGGACTCTGGAGATTTCTTCTGGCATAAGCTTCAGCCCCCACCCCACCCCACCTCCCTCCACACTCACACACACAAAAAAACTCAAGCATCAAACTATCCACCAAATAAGCCAGAGGGTGGGCTTCTAGCACCAGCGGGACTCCGGAAGAAATCCAAACAGAAATGGTTTAGCTCACACTGTCGAAAAAGTAACTAGCTATGCCTAAAAATAGCCACCAAGGAACTACCCACAGAGGAGTGCAACATGTAACGACGATGTTTAAATATTAAGAACAGCCTGCATTATAAAACACAAATGTCATTGAGATGCAACTACTAGGTTGCCAAAAGAGAACTTATTTGCATACACACATTCTCCCGGACACACCACAGGCTGGGGAGAATGCCACTCGGCGGTATGAGTTTCCATTCTGTGGGTGTCATAGGGTCTTCTAATTTTGCTAATTGTATCCTATGGCTCTCAGAGGGGAGCTAAGAGTCTCTTGGAGGACAGAGCCAGTTTGGAGGAGTCCCTATTGCACAGCATACGGTAAACAAAATAAAAATAGCTTGCCTTTCTTGTTAGCCACATCGCGCATTATATAACCAGCTTCCGACTGGCTTCTTTTTTTTTTTTTTTTTCCGCCCTTACTACTCTTCAGTAATTTCCCAATCTTCCCAAGTATTTCTATTGCCCTCTTCACGGCAGGATCATCTATACTGAGAAAGCGAAAGAAAACAGAGCAGCCCCGGGATCGACCTGGAGAACCGAACCCTCCGGTCCTTAGACACTAATTTTGGTTTTGTCTTGTTTTCTGACAGTCTCGATCACCACCCTACTTCCGCCCCCCACGAAGGTCCTCGCTCCATCTCCCTAGAAAACCTGAATTGCCTTCTCGCTCCCAGGCAGCCCCCTGCACGCTCGGAAATGAAATGAAAGCACAAGCAGCGAGTGAGCTCGGCGGCCCGAGGGCGCGAGGCCGAGCAGGGGTCGGACGCGGCCGCCAGCCAAGTGGCCGCGGAGGGCCCCCTCCCTGGTGACAGCCTCCCCCGCCCCCGCGCGCACTCACCCACGGATACACACGCGCGCTCCCCGCACTCTGACACCGCCTCACCTCTCGCTCCGCCCGCCGGCCCCGTCCCTGCCCCCTGCGGGACCGGCCTGCGCGCAGCGCTGGAACCACGTAGGAGGCGGCGGCCGCGGGAGTGGCAGTCTCGGCCCGGCCCGGAGCGAGCGAGCAGCGGGGCTCCGGGGCGCATCCCACCCCGCAGCGCCTCCTCCCGGCTTCATTCACCCTCCCGCCGCCGCGCCGCCGCTCAGTCCCCGCGCAGGGACGCGTCTGCCGCGGCTCCTCTGCTCCTGCCGCGGGCGCAGGCTCCGGCCCGGCCCGGGGCGCTCGCGGGCTCCCGGCTCCGGGCGGCGGCGGCCGCTGCACATGATCAGGAAGCGGCCGCACCAACAGGGCGGCGGAGGCGGCGGAGCCTGGGCCGCCACCGCCACTCCAGCCGCGCTCCCGGCACCCGCACACCGCCCCCCGGCGCGGCCCCTACGGCCACCCCTCCGCGCCCCCGCCCGGCTCCGGCTGCGCGCAAAGTCCCGGGCCGCGGGTCGGCAGCCCCTTCCGGGCCGCAGCGCCAGCCCCGCCAGGCCGGCCTCCGCGGAGACCCCCGCCCCGGGGCGCCCGGGCGAGGCGACCACCCGGGGAAGCCCAGTCCTCCCCGAGACCCGCCCGCTCCCACCGCCCCCTCGGAGGAGGGCGACTGGGGAGGGACTGCGGGGAAGGGGACGCGCGACCCCCGGCCGCCGCCGCCTCCCCCTGCGCCGCCCGGAGGGAGGAGGACATGGCTCTCTCCGACTCGCGGCCGGACCAGCCGCCGCCGCTGTCCCCGCCCGCGCCCCCCGCCCGGGCGCGCCCCCTCGCCGGGCAGGCGCCCACCCGGCCCCCGGTACCCCCTGCCGGCCGCCTAGCTCGCAGAGTGGGGGTGTCGGCCCGGGAGGCTAGAGCCGGAGATGGTAGTATGTACACACGCACACACACATACACACACACACACACACACACGACGCGTCGATTCCCATCGCTCCTCTCCCAGCTGTTTTCCGTGCAGCCGACTGGGCTTTGGGGTTTGTTTGCTGGTTGTAGCTTTTGCCCCTCTCGGGAGAGCGGGAGGGGGGTTCATCTAAATAAGGGGAGAAGGGGAGGGGGAGGGGGAGAGGAAGAATCAGAGGAGGAAAAAAAATAGCCACTTACTGTAAAGTGGAAATGGCTGTGGGGCTGCGTGGGGAGGGGGCAGAGGGAGAGAAACAATGTCTCGCGGCTGCTGTCGCTCTGGCTGCTGCTCCACGGGGCTCGCGCGGATCCCCCTGCAGTGAAACAGGTCCTGTACGGCTCCGCCACTGTAGTAGAAATGATGTCTGCGGTATACTCCGCTCTCCTCCCCCTCCGCCCGCTCCGCTCCCCGCCCTCCTCCCTCCGCCCGCCCTCCCTCGCGCTCTCTCGCGCTCGCTCGCTCGCTCCAGTATGTAAATGTGTAATCGCAGCCAAATATGGAGCAGTTGGCTGCCGCCGCCGCAGCTCAAGGATCCGACTTCCCGGGGGGGCGGGGGGCACCCTCTGGCGGGCGGCCCGGCGAGCCGCACAGGGCACGGCCAGCGCACGGCGCGGCGGCCCGCCCGCGCCCTTAACCCTTCGGGGCGCGGCGCCCGGGCAGCAGCCCCCGGCGACGCGGGCGCGTTTTCCAGAGGGTGGCTCGGGCTCCGGGGGCGGGAGGGGAGCCCCGGGCCGGAGGGGACGGCTCCTTCCAGGTTTGGGAAAGGGGCGGGGAGCTAAGGCGATGAGGTCATTGGAGCGGTGACCGGTCGGTCCTCGCGCGCCTCCCCGGGTCCCTGCACCTACTCAGAGGGGACGGCGAGACCGCGGGGTGCAACTCAGGCAACCTGGGAGACTCCCCCAGGGGGTGTCAGGCTTCCGCTGGGAGCCAATGAAATGCCCAAGGGGGTGGGGAGGTCGGCCAATCTAATCCCGACGTGCCCTTGGTCCCCGGCGCTCGGCGAAGCGTCTCCCGGAGCTCGCCCGCCGCTGCGCGTCCGCCCTGCGCCCGGGTCGCGCCGGCGCGCGGGAACCCAGCCCCGGGGGCCGCGGGACTCCTCCGCGCGCAACTCGGCAAAGTTTCGCCGCCCCCTCCCGCCTTCCCGCGCGCTCACCTTCCCGGCCTGCGGAAGCGGGCGACCTCCCGGCCCTGCCTTCCTTCTCGTTTCAGGTCCGGGGAGCTGCTTCGAGTACTGAACCCGAGCGCTAGCCTGCAGAGACGACCCGCAACTAATTCGGGCTCATTGATTAGGTCGGAAATGAGGTAACGCGTGTAGGAGACGGAGGCAGCCGCCGGGGCACCCGAGGGCAGTCCGCGTGCACCCGCGCCGGTGAACTTCGCCCCGGACTCAGTTTCTCCTTCGGGCCTCCGCCCCCCCCCCCGCCCCCTCCGCCTGCACGGCCAGCGGGTGTGCGCGCCGTGCCATGGCATCTTCTTTGCAGGGGCGCGCCCTGCCCGTCGGTGTGGCCCCCGGAGCAAGGGGAGGCTGGTCCATACCAAGGGAGCCCAGTGCGGCGGTCTCCTTGCTGCAGATCATTCTGGAAGGCCAGTAGGTGTCGGGGCAGCGTTTGACCTCCTTCAGGTGCTCGGGACTCAGTGTCGAGAAACACGATCCCTCCGCGTCACTGTCTCTCTGGAAGTCACCACTATTGACTATGAACTGTGTTTGCGAGCCCTTTTGGCTGCGTTTACTTATGACCTAACGGTTAGTCACCAGCAGGATACAGAGTCACCGACAGGAATGTGCCAGCTTTTAAACTACGGTGTCGTAGAGCCAACGTGCTACAGAAATAAAAATAAGCATGCTAACGAGGAAGGTGCGGAGCCCCGGGGACATTTTGTCCTGACGCTGTGAGATACCGCGAACATAGACATGGTTATTTAAAGAGAACCACCAGTCTGCACGCTTACTCGTTTCTACAACTTTTTTTTTTTTTTTTCCAGTTAAAAATCAATGGTTGTTATGGTGTAAACCTCGGGTTAGTCTGAAGTGACATTGTTGGTCTCACTACAGCCTCTAGTGGACAGTTTCTTGAAAAGGCTCTGCCTGGTTTTATTTTCGTGGACTAGCTTTACCAAGGTGAAGCTTAATATTTCAGCCCGTAACCGGGTAATGTCGCTTCCACCCAACTTGGCAGAGTCGACTTCTGGAAGGAGCGGAGGCTTATGGCTCTGGTGGAAAAGACGTATGTTTCGTGCTGCAGGTATTATTATTACTGGCCTGTGATTAAACAGAGAGCTTCTGCTATTCATTTCAGTTTCAGACAGCTTTCATAAAAAAAACTAAATTCATCTAAAATATTTTTATAACAGAAAATATTGGTTGCCATGTTTTTGGCTTAACTGGGATGTTTTTATTCCAACTCATAATCTGCAAACTGTCCAATCCACCTCCATTCTATTTTTAGACATCTTACATTTAGAGAATTTTCTTTTTTAAAAAAAAGCTAATATTGTAATTATTACGCTTTCACAGGCAGTTAATTTATGTTATTTTAACAACCTTGAGCAAATTAAAACACATAATTCAGATTAGAGCTAGTCGATTAATTTAAATGTTCCCTCAAGGAATCTAAATACGTATGTTTCCCAAATAATAAAAACAATTAATAAGAAATGTGTCATTTGCTTTCTTAACCATTGAGATGAAAGCCACAAACTGTAGTTAAAGTCTGTTGCTATTTCTTCCTGCAGTCCAACACAAACATAATATGCACATAGTAGTTCCGTTACCTTTAGTACAGGGACGGAATGCCTTCAGATGGCAACGTTTTAAATTTACAATCACAACTAATAGGCACTGATTCTTTAAAAACGAGGAATTTCTCATGCAAATAAAAACTTGAATAAAAAAAAAAAAGTGGAGCTTTCAAAAAGCCCCAGGCAAATACGTGGCGTGATAATCCTACTTATAAACCTGATATTATACAAGCATAAGTCTACCTTGGAAATTAAAGGCAAGTGAGAAATGTGGCCTGGTGAGATTTCCTTCTAGCCTATGTTCAGGATTGCTTACATTTGATGGAAAAAAATCATTCGAGTCCTTTATATCTATTGTACTGTTTTGCCAGTATCTACTTTTGAAGGTTTGAAATGAAGAAGCAAGTCTATCATGTGGTTATATCACACTTGCACTTATCCTCAGAGTAGCCGCAGCAGCAGCGTCTGGAGGTTTTTAAACATTTAGAAGCAAGGGTTGCACTCCCCACCTACTGAGAATGTGCCTTTGCCCCAGCCCCTGGGAGATTCCTCAACATATGAAGATGTGAACTCTGGTCTTTGCGACAGGGGCTCCGTCATGAGTTTGGCCACAGGTGCAAAGCTTAATTCTTTAATTTACTCCTTTTTATTTATTAATTTATGCTTTTTATTAGTTGGTGCTTTTTAAAAAAAATTACCAACTTGTACACTGAGCAAATAATGCTGCATTTCAGAAGCATCTTGACTTGGGTGCAAATCTGCATCACCATCCTCCTTGCCAGGAAGGCCACACTGCTGAGAATGTGCTGGTGTTTTGAATGTGAATGTTTTCCTTGCAGCAGCAGAGGGAGCACAAGAGGGCTTAATGAAACCAAGGCAAGGCCTTCCAAGTCAGCACTGATTTGAAAGAGGAGTGCATGTTTTCATTGGAGGTAGCTGTTGAAAACAAGACACAACAACAGGAGATGAAGAAGCAGACACGAATGGCGTACCGGAATATGGCAACTCAATAACTGAACACGGTGGAATTTCACGGAAATAAATGTATGCTTAGTTAAGAGTTTGAGGCTGGAATTCTGAAAAGAAAGTGAGCCTCAAAAGTTATAGTTGGGAACCAGCAGGTGGCATGGAGTATAAAGCATCTGGATTCCACATGGCTGACGGCCATGGTTTGAGTCCCGGATCCAGTGGCTTGAAAATAATGCCAGACATGTTTGCGTGCGTGCCCCAAATCCTGAGAGGAGAATGGAGTAAGGATTATAGCACGGCCATTCCCCGCCGGGAGTGGGGTGATTTCTCACTTTCCCTCTTTCTGTCTGTCTCTTTCCTGTGAGCACATATGCCCTAGAGCAAACATTTTAAAAAGGGGGGGAAAAGTCATATTTAGAAAAGATGCTTTGACTTTTCTCCTGTCGAAAATGAAGATAACACAATATGAAATAAGGTGTAAGTATTGTAATACTTATTCCTGTCGACCAAAAACCAGAATTGGTTCTCCCAACACTATACCAGCTAAATCGATTTTATTCAGCGTCAAACATACTTGTTAAAGTATGCACGCATTTCACATGTTTACCTCCACAGTGACTGGGCAATTTACATTTCAATTACAGCCTGTGTCACCTAAGGACAGGAATACCTTCTAAGGAATCAATGTGGCGGTAGGCGATTTCATCACTGTGTGAACTTCAGCGTGTGCTTACACAAACCTGCATGGTACGGTCTGCTGCACCCCTGGGCTATATGGTAGAGGCTACTAACCAGTAAATCGTGTTTCTCTGGTGAATACCGTAGGCACCTGCAACACAGTGGTAAGTACTTGTTTCAAAACATAGAAGAGGTACAGTAAAAAGAGAGCATAAAAAACTAAAAATGGCTCACCCGTGTGGGGCACTGGGCATGAATGAAGCTGGCAGAACAGGAAGTTGTTCTGGGTGAGGTGGGTGAGTGGCCAGTGAAGAGGAAGGCCTGTTACTGTCTACTACTGCAGACTTTATAAACATTGCGCTCTGCGCTCTTTCTCCTCCTTTCTCTTCTCAGGATCTTGGGCATGTGTGCAGTTACGCCCAGCAAATTTTTCAAGCCGCATGCCTAGAATTAGAACCCAGGAGTAAGCCATGTGGGATTCTAGAACCTTAGCTTCCGCAACCGACCCCTGCGTAGGAGACATTTTCTCACTTTGTTTCTGGCAAGTGCACATATCCTGTAATAAAAACAACAATAACCAAAACATAATAATAATAACAACAATAAAAACTGTACACTTAGGATACATTGGCTTTATAAAAAACTATTTTTTCTTCTATTGGTTTGTTGAAAAAGTCATGATGCATTTTTGCATAGAAAAACATAGAATGATACATTATGACTTTTCCAACGATCCAATAATAATCAATTAACCTTAACTTACTGGCACCTTTTACTGTATAAACTTGGCCATTTTTAAAAACTTTTTGACTCCTTTGTACTAACACTTAGCTTAGAACACAAACACAATATTTTATTTTTTTTTAAATTATTTTAGGTTTGTTGTCATAGGGAACATGCACTCACCAGCGAGAGACACAGAGAGAGAAAGTGAGAACTCACCCCCCAGGAGGATGGCCGCGCCACAGTCCCTTCTCCATTCTCTTCTCAGGATTTTGAGCCCACACGCACACTCCCAGAGGGATTTTCAAGCTGCTAGACCTAGGGCTTCAACCCTGGTCAGCCATGTGAGAATCCAGAGCCTTACCCATCAGGTGGGCCCAGTACTTTCTCCCTTTTAATATCCTTATTCTATAAACTTTTTTCTATTGTTTTTTCCTTTTTAAACTTTTGCTCAACATACTTTTGTTAAAAATGAAGACATAAAAACACACATTAGCCTATGTCTGTACAGAGTCAGGATTGTCATCACTACCTTCCTTCACTACGTCTCGTCCCACTGGAAGGTCTTTGGGGCAGTAACTGTGGGGCTGTCGACTATGAAAATTCTGTCTTCTCCTGGAACACCTCCCGAAGGGCCTGTACTTCCCTCAGTCTGCATCACCATAGCACACAAGTGATGCATGGAGCTCAAATGTTACTGCAGCGACCAGATCTCTAAGCCGAAGGAGTTTTTCAGCTCTATTATAAAATTCCATAGGCCACTTTCACATACGCAATCTGTCGTGGACAAAAAGCCATTATACAGAGAATGTTATATATCTATGCAGCATGTCATTCTTTTCATAGCTCTCCTGCGCTGCCTCCTCACCAACTCCCCAGGCATGTGTGAAATGAAAGCCAAGCCTCACACCTGTTATGGAGGGGCCAGCCCTGTGGCCCAGTGGTTAAGGGAGCCAGATCCCACGTGGCTGACTGGACTTAGAGTGGTTTGATAAACACACCAGTCTTGCGTGTGTGCCCAAATCTAGACAAGATGGGGACATGAAAGAGAAAGAACTGAGGTGTGACCACACCCATTTGCTATTGTGGGGGGTGACAGGAGATGCTGTCCCCCTCCCTCTCCTTCTCTTTTTCTCTGGTAAACACATCCTTTATTGAAAAAAAAAGAAAATGTTGTGAAATCAACTCACACTTCCATAACATTAAGTCATCTATTAATCTAATAGTTTCAATAACCCCTTGAGCTGCTCACAAGTGAAAGGACTTACAGAGGCTAAAGATCTCGTTTCACAGTTTAAAGGTATCTCAAAGCTACTGCAATAAATAGCCAATATTTAATAAGTGAATATTTAAGTGGGAAGTTAAGAATAGAGACTGTCTTCATTCTCAAGCTGGTTTTTAGGTATGCATCTTTTATTCGCCAATATTTGTCGCACAGTAACGAGGCCCGGGAATCTCAGTCTGTGAAGAGTTGAGGGCAGAACGAATCTTGCCATGGGAACATGGAATGTTGATCATCGAACGTCACGTGTGCCATGACGTCACTCTACATGTCATTGAAATGGCGCTTCAGAGTTGATTGATCCAGCGCGTCTCAAACTCATTGTGTCACTCAGACTCCCAATAGGGTAATCAAACTCTAGGCTCACCGACCACTCGAGGTGGGAGAGTGACAGCTTAACTCGAGCAGAATCGTGCTTACCAGCTGATGTTACCATTTCAAACTCGTAAGACAAACCCAACGTGAAGGTGTGCTGGGTATTGTACCGGGCTGTCTGCCCTATCGAAAACTCACATGAGTGAGTTGAAGTGGTAAGTACCTATTTGTTTATTATTTATTTATTTGTAATGATTAAAAATGATTTCCTCCCATGCTAAAGAAGGGTTTGCCAAGTTTCCGCTTAGAACAATTTGTTATGGCTGTGTGGTGAATCCTGGAAAGTTTGCATTTTTAATAAAAACACTGACAGACCTTTACCAGGCTATTAGAAGGTGGGTGTAATCTTACATATGCCATTTAAAAAGCTGAGAAACCCAGAGCTTGCAAAACAAAGATACTTCCTTTACGCTGCCGTCTCAAATAAAGCTGAGAGACCAGAAAAGTAAAATAAACTAAAAACAAAAGTAAAAGCCACTCATACAATAGACTGTGAGTCAGCTCACCACACCCAAAGTAAAGTTACTGGGTTCTACACAGAGCAGGGAGATTCCTTTCTTCTTTTTCTTTCCTTTTTCTTTCTTTCTTTTTTTTTTTTTTTTTTTTAAGTTTTTGCCTTAGGGTGTGTGCACTCTCCAGAGAGAGACAGAGAGAGGGAAAGTGAGAAATCACCCCTCGGGCGGGATGGCCACACCACAGTTACACACAAGCTTGGAGTGATTTTTCAAGCTACTGGGTCCAGGACTCTAACCTATGATCAGTCCAAGGGAGTCCAGAGCTTTAACCACCATGCTACCTCCTGGCCCCCAGAGGGAATGTTTTAAAGGCCCTGTTTCTGAATCTTCTTTCTTGACTTCCACCAAACTGCAGCAAGAACAGCTGCCCAGTAATGAAATGACATCACCAATAACGAACAGTAGATTATTATTATTACTATTAATACCAGTGTGTGTGCTCACGCGAGAGAGACAGAAAGAGAGTGGAACAAAGCACTCCCCGACAGGGCATGGTCACACTGCAGTCTCTTCTCCTCCATATCTCAGCCTATTGGTATTGGGGCCTCACATGCACATGTGCCCACATGTTTTTCAAACCACAGGGGCCAGGACTTGAATCCTGTTCATGTAAGATCCAGCTCCTTTAACCACTAAGCTACAGGGCTGGCTCAAGAGCAACATTAAGATCTTTGTATTTAAACATCTGCTAAGCACTTCATATTTTTTTATCTTTCTTTTTTTAATTTTATTTTAATTTATTTTTATATTACCTTTAATCACATATATCTTTACTCCGTATAACATTTCTTTTGTCAGCATGATTACCATGCATATCAGTCAAGATAAAGACATTACTATACACATCAGCAGCAGCAAATAGCTTCTCATTTTTTTGTTAATTAAATGCACTTTTCTTTCCCAACACGTTATGACTTAACAGTGCACACATTTGGCTATTTCAGATAAAACTGTCTACTACTGAAAACAGAAATGAGTACTCAGACTGACTCCACCCTGTCTCATATGGCTATCAAGCCCTGGAACTGTGGTTGGTCCAAACTGACATGTGCTGTAAGCAGAAAATATACTTCTAATTTTAAAGACTCCGTTTTTAAAAAGTGTGTATGTGTGTGTGAACTTATTTTTTGCTACAGGGTGCATGTACTCACCAGAGAGACAGAAAATAGGAAATCACCCCCCCCCCCCCCCCCGGGAGTATGGCCATGTTGCAGTCCTTTCTCTTCCATTTTCCTCTTGGGATTTGGGGCAGGCATGCACACACACCTGATATTGCTTTCAGACTGCTGCTCTGGGACTCAAGCATGGCAGTTGACTATGTGAGATCCAGCTGCCTTAACCACCATGCCACCAGCTGGCCTCAAGTCTTAAATTTCACATTGATTAAATGTTCAAAAGAGAATATTCAGAGGCCCCATAGCCTAGTGGTTAGGGAACTAGGTCCCATATGGCTAACCCCTAGGTAGGTGTGCATGCACACCCCAATTCTCAACAGGTTGGAAAATGGAGAGAAAGGATTTGGCATGACCACAACTGGGGATGTGGGGGGCATGTTTTCTCCTTCTCTCTGTCTCTCTCTGGCAAGTGCATGCACCCTCTGGTAATTAAAAAAATAAAAAGAAAGTGATGGGACTGGCAGGTGGTGTGGTGGTTAGGGCACTGGACTCCCACATGGCTGACCATAGTTTGAGTCCCTGATCCGACTTTCTCACTTTTCTTCTTCTTCTCTCCCCCTGTCTCTCTCTGGTCAAATTAAATAATAGTAATAATAATAAATTAAATTAAATAATTCTAAAAAAATGAAAATATTCAGCATACATTGGGTTTAATGAAATACATTTCTTTTTCTTTTCTTTTTAGAATAATTAAATTAAATTAAATTAAATTAATTAATTAATTTAAATTTGACCAGAGAGAGAGAGAGAGAGAGAAAGGAGCGAGAGAGAGAAAAAACAGTAAGCCACCAGATCTGATACTTGAACTGTGGTTGGCCAAGTGGGAATCCAGCACCCTTTACCACCACGCCACCTACCAGCCCTCTTTTCCTTTACTTAATGTGGCTACTACCCATGAGGAATAGCTATTTGACACGTTTCTAGATAACAGGCTGGGAAGCATAGAAATTTTTTCTAAGAACCCATGGCTGGAGACTTCAGAACTAGTGTGGCTCTCAGCGATGGTGTAGCAGCAGATAAGTCAGTTATGTTCCTGCCTTCCTGGGGTATTCCCCTCACGCTGTGGACGTAGACTTCATATCCTGTATAACAATCCTGAGAGGAAAATGGCGTGAGCACATAATCTCACTGGCAGCTCTGGTATGGACCTGCCAAACACGAATTTGTCAAGCTCATTTGTGACGACACTTTTTTGGGGGTGAGGGAGTAGAGTGGGCCTCTGGTAGTTTGCCACCTTGGAAGGCCAATGGGAAACCTATTCTCTGTTTCAGAAATCACAGACATTCTAGAGTTGCATCTGGTTTTGCTCCCTGCACCCAGATAATTGGGGGCTGGTACCTTATAGTGATGGATGGCTTTGGACATTGACAATGAAAATTACATAATTTGCTGCTTAATTCAAGAACACATCAAGGCCACCCAATGGAAATCTGTTTTACAAATAAAACAAAAAAATCTTGGTAATAGGATGCTTTGAAAGAAAATGAATTGACTTTTAATCATTATTTTTTTATTTATTTTTTTTTTGGCAAGACCCAAATAAGTTTTCATCAGGGTCGCTCTGGCCAAGATTGAAGGTAAGGCAATGGCCTATGAAATATCATAATTTACGGTCTTAACCATCTGAAGAACCCACCTCTTTTCATATGAAAAGAACATAGACATTTTAAGGCCTAGAAAGAATGAGCTGAACTTTGCTCGGGATTGGCCAGGAGCATGTGGACATCCATTAAAAGCATTTCATTAACAACTTGGCCTTTGGTTTCCTCAAAAGAAAAACATTCCCGAATTAAAACCAAAAGCCAAAAGCCACCATTGTTTGAACTTAAAGTAGTGGCAGTTGATGGAATAGACATGTTAAGCTTAGGGTGTCTTCCACAGAAGATCATGGATACCAAAAGGCCACAGAAACCAGCTTCGATATTTTGTAGAAGTTGTGAAGCCAAGTCCCTGGTTGTTCTAACTTTATGACATTAAAATACAAGACTACATGCTCTCTTAGTTACTTTATTTTTCTTGAGTCAATATTGGCCAGGAGAAGCTGATTTGAGTGAGGGTCAGGGTTTAAGAAAATCATCTTATGAGTAATTTACCAAGTTTACCCCAAAGAGGAAGAGTTAGAGAAAAATGCTTGGGCAAACTTTGCTTTTTGACATAAATAACTAGAGTTCGCCACGGAAACTGCCCATGTCAAGATTTCAGCATGGTTGTCAGGCAGTTTGATATTTGCAAAACCCTTTCAGGTCAGGCCTCTACAAAGTTTAACTGCTAGGAGACTTTGGAAAGCTCTCAAGACGGGTGGCTGAAGATAGGGGTTTGCTTTGTGTCTGTAGCTTAGAGAGGAGACGAGAGCTCCTGCCACAGATGCTTTCTGACAGAGCAGAATAATAGCTCTCAGACTTAAACTGTAAATTACAAACAATCCCTTTTTAAGTACAAAATGAATGCACAGAATGGAAGACCCTGTCAGCTGAAATGCGAGTAAATCAAGTAGAAGAAGACAAATTATTCACTCATACCACCAGAGCCAAATTTTTATTCTGCTAACTGTACTGTCACCAGAGAGCTGTTTTCCGTTGTCAGATATTAAGAGAAATTAATGCATCGTAACCAGAATAAATATGGAAAGCATTTGACGAGTCTCCTCTGAAAGCCAATCAAATTATATGATCTGCCCCCCCCCCCCCCCATTTAAAAGCTCTAGTTTAAATACTAATAAGAGCATGTGACTCCTCCAACTCCCTGGGCTAGCTTTCCCTGCAGTCAATTTCATAATTACGTTGCTCCACCCCTGTGTTCAGCACTTCCTTCCCCCTCACTACCCTCTCTCCCCAACCCCCAGCAATGAATCATCAGGCCTTTAAAGAGATGAAGATGACCCAGTGTGAACTTTGCTGGCATCCTGTACATTCTTATGCCAAAAAAGGGGAGTTGTTCTATGGCCAAAACCTAGTCAGACCCTAACAGAGCTCAGAGGCAACCAGCTTGGCTGCTTATCTGGGAAGATCAGCGAGGAGTTAATTTTCCTACATCGGGGTGGTGATTCAGAATTGCATATCGCGGTTCATGATCAGGTTTTTAAGAACCAGTTTGGCCCTCGGTGCAGAAAGGAATATATCAGAGGGAAAACTGTTGGCAGCACTCCTCTTGCAATCAGGACAGAGGAATTTATACCACATTCAGCCCTTTGATTTCTCCAGATCTGGCTGAGGACGGGGTTTCCATCTTTGTGCTTTGGAAAATGTGTCCTATAATTAACTCCTCCTGGTATACACTCCCTGTGTTCTCCCAGGTTATCGTGTGTTGGTGTATTTATTCAAAGCAGCAACTTATTTTAATTGCCAGAGGGCATGTGCAGTCACAAGAGAGAGACAGACAGAAAGAGGGAGAGGGAGAAAGCACTATCAGCCCAGCAAACCCCTCTCCTCCATTTCTCCATCATGTTGGGATCTGGAACATGCACACACATGTGTTTGGCATGTTCTTCAAGCTGCTGGGGCCAAGATTCAAACTGCGGTCAGTCATGCGGGATCCTGCTCCTTTAACCACTGGGCAACAGGGCCAGCCCCAAAGTGGAAACAATTCTGTCCCTTCATGTTTTAAAATACTGGGTCTCAGTAATTCAAATTAAGTAGACGGTGTGGGTGTTGCCTTTAAAGATTTTCCACCTCCCTGAGGAGGCAAAGGGTGTATCACCAAAATAACACTGTGCTTTTGCACGTACTTTCTCTCGAGATGGAAAGTGCTTGCTTTCTTCTGTGGGCTCCCCTATCTTTGCATTTTATCCATTTTATCCGCATACTTTGAGATCAGGCTCAAGCATCAACACTTCTGTGAAGTCTTTCTTGATTATCACAAGAGTCTGCAGCTCTGCCCGATGTGTGAGTCAGAGGAGTGCTATTTTCTTATTCTCTTTATTTATACAATATTTTTTTAAACCTCTAACAGAAAAAAAAAATCAGGGCCATGAGCACAGATGGAGAGAGTATCCTAAGTGAGAGCCTCTCTTATCTGAATACTTCCTGTTACTCCTAAACTCATTTGACCTGCTTACAAATTCAGCTCAGCAGGCGGGGGTGGGGGGCTCTTCCACTGATCAGGTGTCCTGTGACCCCCATTGCCCTCTGCTGTGAGTTCCCTTGTGGAATTCCCAAAATACCCCAAAGCCCTGACTCTAGTGTCTGTGAGTGTGACTTTGTACAGGAGTGTCATGTTTGCAGATGTCTGTAGTTAAAAATGAAGTTTTACTAGATTGGAGTGGACCCTAAATCCAGCCTCACTGTTGTCTTCATCAGATAAGGAGGCACAGAAACACTTCCCAGGGAGGATGGCCCTGGGAAGACAGAGGCACAGCATGGGGTTGTGTAGCCTCAAACGGAGAGATGCCAAGAATTGCCAGCAGTTACTGGAAGCTAGAGAGGTTTCCCTAGACCCTTCGGAGAAAGCATGACCCGCTGACACCCTGATTTTAGACTCTTACCTCCAGAGCTAGGAGAGTCATTCTCTCTGTTGCAATTTGATGCAGCAGTTCCAGAAGATACTATGCCCTCCTTTGCAGTCCGTGAGTCTAGATCAGTCACATTCTTCTTTCTTCTCTTTATGTGCAATATAGCCCTCGCTTTCTCCTCTTTAGATACTCATAGGTCATCCCATCATACGTATTTGGTCTTGCGCCCACAACAGTATCTGTAAACAAAAGACCTAATGGAATAGGAAAGTTATCAAGAAAGTTCTAGAATCAAGGCAGAAGCTACCCAGAGATGTCTAAGAAAGCACAGGTGCAGTCCCGTGCTCCTGCCCTGGGCCACAGGCCAGGCCTCCATTCAGGAGTCTTCTGCAGCTCTTGTCAGCTCCCTCTGCTGGACGCAGAACACACCAGCAAGCTTTCCTATTCAGAAGGTGCAGTGACCTTCCAGCATCCCCTACACACACACACACACACACACACACACGCACACACACACACAGTCCAGTGATTTCTCACTTTCCCTCTCCCTGTCTTTCTCTCTTGGGTGACTACACGCACTCTGTGGCAAAAACCTACAAAAAGATAAAGAAAATAAAGGCATATTTCAATGTGTAGAGTTGAGATAAACAAAACACTGGAGGGACCAGCAGGTGGCGTGGTGATTAAGGTGCTGGACACTCCCACATGGCTGACCAAGGTTTGAGTCCTGGACCTGGTGGCTTGCTTTCTCATTTTCCCTCTTTCTCTCTCTCTCTATATGAATCTCTCTGGTCAAATTAAAAATAAAATGAATGAATAAAAGTAAATAAATAATTCTTTAAAAAAAAACACTGGAAAGCTAAATGAACTGTTTGGCATTGAAGAAACCAAGAAACTGACTGCCTTTCTTAATGCTTTTTGTTTATTTTTAAAGAATTTATTAACTTCATTCGCTGTTATTATTATTAGTTAATTTGCTATAGAGCATGTGCACTAACTAGAGAGAGACAAGAGAAAGAGGAGAGAGAAAAAGAGAGAAAGTGAGAAAGCAAGCCACCAGGTCCGGGACTCAAACCATGATCAACCATGTGGGAATCTAGCACCTCAACCACCACACCACCTGCTGGCCCTTGTTAGTTTCATTTTTAAACTGTTCATTTGAGCTTTATAAAAGTGCTTGTGGGAGTCATATGGCAATGTGGGGTAAAACATGGCACTCTGTGAAACCAACACACATGGGAGACTTCTCTGAGTGCACTGGGCATGTGTGTGCCCATGATCTGGCTGGATGAGGCTGGTGGTGGATTGCAGGGTCAAGACACAGTTGGGGGTGTTGTTTCTGCCTCTCTGCCCCTCTTGCTCATGGAAGACATAAAAAGGTAAACTTTAAAAATGCTTGTGAAAACCTTACTCTTTTTTTGGTTTTATTTGTCATGAAACAACTGGAAGCTGATTTGTTTCAAAAGGTTTTTCCCAGCAAGTGGAAGAGACCTTACACTAATCCCAGAATACCAGGTATCTGTTCTACTGGGGTCACCATGGGATACATGAGATACATGTGTAAGATAATTCTTACACACACATCTCAGTAAATGCAGCTGTGACCTCCCAGCTGTTCAGACCAAAAACCATGGGTATCTTTTTGACTCTTTCTTTTTTACTCCACATCGAATCTGCCTCCAAAATCTATTCAGAACCTGACTGTTTCTAATCACTAGAACTGCCACTCCTGGAGATAAAGTGTCACTGTCCCTGCTCAGGAAGATCGCACCTACACAGTCTCTGCAGCCACCTTTACTAGCTCCCATCACGTGTGCATCAGCTGATACTGCGGCTCTGCTCAGAGCCTTCTGACAAGCACCTGCTGAAATCATAGCCAAGCCCTTCCTTGGTCTACGAGGTCATGGTCAGAATGCCCCTCAACTTTTCTCATCACATTTGTCACTTTCCTTGTTTATGCCTCCGACTTCATTGTCATTTTATCCTTTTTCTGAGAATCAACTTTTCAGTGAGGTCTGTTGTGATTTCCCTACTTAAGATGGTGCCCCCTGACTTTTCTGGTCCACCTTGCCCCTCTTGTTTATTCCACAGAGGTATTACCTTATAATATTCTATGACATTTATATTTGTTGTTGTAGCTTGTTTATTGTCAAGAAGGCAGGGATTTTTGTCTATCTTATTCATTCAGAACAGCCGTTGGCACATGACAGAGGCCCAATAGATATTCAGTGACTGCTAAATGAATTAATAAATAATATTTTCCAGGACCTACTATGTGCAAAGCTTTATCAACCCCAACATAATGATTATCTCATTAGAAGCTAATATGAAACAAATTCTGTGTCCAAGCTCTGGTACATTTTCCACTTACTTGATCTTTGTCTTAATTATATCCAATACAACAATCCAAGCTGAGATAGAATGAGCTGAGTCTCACATTCAGGCTCAAATTTGTGAAGAACTTTTTTTAAAATTTGATAGAGAGTGTGTGAACTCACAACAGAGAGACAGAACAACAAAGAGAGAGAGGAAGAGGGATAAAGTACCCCCCCCACACACACACACCAATGAGGCATGGTCACACAGCAATCTCTTCCATTTCTCCATCCAGTTGGGATTTTGGGCACACATGCACATGCTCCTGGCATGTTTTTCAAACCATAGGGGTCAGAATTCTAACCATGTGGTCAATCATAGGGGATCTAGTACCCCTAACCACTATGCCACAGGACTGGTCCCATGAAGAACTTTTAAACAACAAAATTCAGAACCAGAATCAAAGAGAATACATGAGCCTGGCAAAAAAATTTAAGAAAAATTGGGATCAGCAGTTAGCGTAATGATTGTGTCGCTGAACTCCCATGTAGTTGACCACGGTTCGAGTCCCGGACCCGGTGGCTTAAACTCACGCCGGGCACGTGTGCGTGCGTGCCCAAGATCCCGAGAGGAGAAGGGATTGCGGTGTGGCCATCCCCCCTGGGGGGTGATTCCTCACTTTCTATCTCTCTGTCTGTCTCTGTCTTTCTGGCAAGTGTACACACCCTATAGCAACAACCTCTCAAAAAAAAGAAAAATAGAAAGCTGCATACATTTAGCTTTTAATCATTATAATCTCTGGAAGTCACCATTTATTGAGCTCTTATTCTCTGCCAGGCACTGTGATAAGGGCTTTGTAGTTGTCATTTTATTTCATGCCCACAATAACACATGAGGCAGATCATGATCCCATTTCCTAGGAGATTCCATAATGGTTAGAAGTTAAAGCCACTCATCAAGGGACCAGCAGTTAGTGTAATGGCTATGTCACTGGACTCCTCTGTAGTCCACCGCGGTTCGAGTCCCGGACCCGGTGGCTTAAACTCACACTGGGCACGTGTGCATGCATACCCATGATCCTGAGAAGAGAATAGGAGAGAAGGGATTGCAGCATGGCCATCCCCCCTGGTGTATGATTTCTCACTTTCTGTCTCTCAGTCTCCCTCTGTCTTTTGGGCACGTGCCCTATAGCAAAAAAAAACAAACAAACAAAAAACAAAACAAAACAAAACAAAAAAACCTCTCCAAAAAATAAAAGTCACTCATCAATAATTTCAAAGGTAAGCTGTCCGCTTATGTGACCTGAAAATTTTTAACACATCATCTCCTGAATGAACTAGGACAGTTTGAGGGCCAGCAGGTGGTGTAGTGGTTAGAGTGCTGGACTCTTACGTGGCCAACCATTACTTGAGTCTCAGACCTAATGACCTGGGATTTCTACTCTCATGCTACCACGTGGCTGGAAAGGACTGTCCCTTGAAGTCCAGGCTGCAGTCCTAGGACACCTCTGTTAGGAATCTTGAGTCCCATCTCCTGCATCTCACTGTGGTCAGGACTAAATAGATTGTAAAAGGCCAATGTGAATCACCAAGCCTACTCGAGGACTCAGTTCCCTTCCTGTTAGCCTGGGATCACCCTCTCTTGTTCCATCCCCTGTCTCCACCCAAACTTTCCAGAGAACCCAACCAAAGAGTCTGAAGTTCCCCAGGCTCCAAAGAAGTATAAAACACTGCAAGCGCTTCACAGACTCACTCTACTTCATGTTTGAGGGAAATGATTCTGGAACCTGAAATAGTTCCAGAGTTCAACTCCCTGGGAAATTTGAAGGAGGAAAAAGAAAAAAAAAAAATCCATGCATTAGCAGAGATGTGAAGAGAACTCAGCTCTCTGAAGTGGAAGGAAGTGAAAAGACCCTATCTGTGGCTGCAGGAGAGGAAAAGAAAAGAGCCCTGCGAGGAAACTACCACCAGATGGTAAATACATTTTTAATTCTTCTGTCATACTGTGTGGACTTGTGCACATTGGTCCTGCTGTGTGAGGCTCCCAAAATAGCGAGCCATGCAATTGCAGAACGGTTCCACTGCAATCGGAGACGTAGGAAACCACGGTCGCCGACAGCCCAGGAAGGGCTCCTAGGAGGATGGAGTGACTTGCTCCCAGCTCGCGGTTCCTCGTGAGGCATCTGCTGTCACTCTCGATGCGGAGCCGTCTCTCACATGTCAGGTTGCATCGGGGATGTTTTGCAACATACGACTTCAGATGGTCCTCTGAGCCTACTGATGTGTATTAAATGTTGACACTGCCCATATGAGAACTCTCAGAGGTTAAAGGGAGTGAAAGCCATTCATTTACGGATCCGAGTCCTCCAGGGAGCACTATGAATACAGGGAGCAGCCTCGAGTTTTTTTTACCTAGTCCTCCACCTCTGTTCCGTTTGGGTAATGAGGTGCTCATGGAACACCAGGGAATTCCATGCCCATGCCGCAACAGGGCCAAACGTGAGCATGACTTCTCTGCCAGGACCCTGGAGACTAGAAGGACTCTAACGCTCATTGCGGTCACTCTGCATCTGCGAATGACCTGAGACTGGGACCAGGAGTGATTAGGTACCAATACCAATCCCATGTGTTCATGCATCATCAGCAAGAGGGAAAAGGTGTCGATGGATCCCTCTGGATGTGGACTAAAGAGAATAGGCGGCCTAGTGTTTCATCGTATTCTAGGAAATAAAACTCACACAGCACCGTATTACTAGAACTGGAAGGACCCTTGCAGAATCAAGTCGATTTTTAAATTTTTTTTTAATTTTAAGAAAGGACCCTGGGCCTAAAGACTCGCAAAGATCATCAGCCAGCCCTCAGCACAGTGGCACAGCAACCCAAGGCATTTCTGCCTCGAGTTTGTCCCTGAATTCCCACAGAAGGGAGATGCTACTGCAGCAAGCAAAATACAGCTCTCAAAGACCTTGAACGGGGCAATCTTAACACTGGGGCTCTTTATTTTTCTTTCTTCCAGTTTGCCAGAGGGCATGATGTACACACAGCAGAGAGAGACAGGGAGACAGAGACAGAGACAAAGCACTTTCTAATGGGGTGTGGTCACACTGCCATCCCTTTTCCTCATTTCTCCACTCTTGGGATTTGGGGCACACACACACACACACACAAACACACACACATGCCCAGAGTGTTTTTCAAGCCACCAGAGCAGGATCCAAACCACAGTCAGCCATGTGGGATTCAGCTCCCTTAACCACTAGACGTGGCTGGTCCCGCACTGGAGTTCTTAAAAAGCAAGATGATGGTGTCTCTGGCTGGCCTGTGGAATTTGGGAAACTGGGTGAGATTTTTCTGTAGGTAAGGTTTAAAGCTAAAATATATTTGCTAATTTTCATCCTAGCCTCCTGTGGGTTTTGTCTACACAGCTATCACACCGGCCCAGCTGGGATCCTCTTTTCCTGAAATAGCAGGTACCAACCTTGGTCGATAAGGATTAAAAACACATTGACGAAGAGGACAGGGACCCTTCCATAATTACTGCCCATGCAGTACCTTCCAGATCTGAGAATTTCTCTTCATCTCCTGTAGGGAGAGGGATAAGTGGGAAAAAAGAGATTTCACCATCTTTGTGTAGAAAGAATAACAAACACTACAGCACTGCTCAATTTTATGACATCTCAGTTTCATATAGTTTAAGTTTCTATAAGACTGTGTAAATTCTTGTTCAAAATGACTTACACATCCATAGGTCATTTTTCCAATGGATACATATATAGTTCATTAATAATCATAATCATAATCATAAAACTATTTGAGGCCAGCAGGTGGCATGCAGATTAGAGTCCTGGACTCCCACATGACTGGCTGTGTGGTTCAAGTCCCAGACCCAGTGGCTTGAAAATCATGCTGGGTGCATGTGTGTCTGTGCCAAAAATCCCAAGAGGAGACTGGAAGAGGAAGGGTTGCAATGTGCCCATCATCACTGGGGGAGGGATTTCTCATTTTCCTTCTCTGTCCGTCTTTCTCTGGTGAACCTATGTACCCTACTGCAAAAACCAAAATAAGACAACTGTCCTCAAGCAGCAGTTAAGAAAATATTCTTCTTCACATGCAGAACCTTGCCGAGTGAGCTAGGACATACATGTCCATGATCTGGGGCTGACGGGGGCTGGGGGTGGAATCCCAGTCAAAGAACTTGTGGGTGCTATCTCTCTGTCTCATTCGTGGAAGAAGTAAGCAAATACACTTTTATTTACTTATTTATTTATTTGAATTTTGTCAGAGGGTGCGTGCACTCATCAGAGACATACAGAGAGAGGGGGAGGAGAAAGCACCCTTTCTCCCAATAGGAAATGATCATGCCACAATCTCTTTTCCATTTTCCCCTCTTTTCTGGATTTGGGGGAATGCATGCACATGTGCCTAGCATGTTTCTCAAGTCTCCAGGTCCAGAACTTAAACCACATGGTTGGCCATGTGGGATCCAACTGCCTTAACCACCAAGCCATGGAGCTGAGTGAATACATTTTACAAAACAAATGTCCTTTCCTGTTTGTAGAAAGTTAATCATAAGCCCCTCAATACTTACTTCAGCAGTAAGTTCTCCTAAATTTTGCAGTTCTATTTAGCATTTTGATTTGTTATTTTTGCATATGATTTCAGCAATATTTTCTCCTATTTTAGTGGTGGGAAAATGTTGACCTGTTGTGTTTTCACACAGCATTCTTTGTTTTGAGAATCATTTTGATCATTTTGAATATGCTTGCTGCATGGACCGGCTCTCTGCATGGTCTATTCCAGATTTGAGGGTGGAGGAGGGTAAGAGTGATCTTAAGTAAATTTTCTTCAGTAGAGTGGTAATGAAGACACACTCCAGGTTATTTCATTCCTGTGATCCAAATTTGATTATCTAGCTAATATCACTGGGGACATTTGAAGCTTTAATAATTACAGCTCAAGGCCGTAAAAAAAAATTACATTTACAACCCGTTCCCACATGACCTTCCGGAGAGTTTCCACCTCAGAGCCGGTTTGGCTACTTTAAAAAAAAAATACATAGATATCAAGATTCCATTTTAGGAATTCAGATTTAGTTGACACTTTTTAGCAAAAAAGGAAAAGCTAGATTTAAACCATTGCATTGCATAGTGGAGTTAGCATTGCTTCTTTGAAAGAATAAACAACATAAGCTATTGGTTTGACCTTCCATTTGGAGGACAGTTTAAGGATTTTCCCCCCTAGTTCGGAAGTCATGATTCTTGCTGAAAGTGCCCTGCTCCATCCTGTGCCAAGATGACTTTGAAGCTGTCCCAGCGTCTAGGTCACAGGCTCTCCCTTGGCCGGATGCCAGCTTTCTCCTTGGACTCCACGATCCTCAGAACTCAATCAACTTTCCAGTAAAATCCTGCGATAGCTCTGTTTGATGGAAGAGTACGTGGCCTGGGGAACAGGAAACTGTTTTGGATTTTATAATTTTTTGAAAGAATGATTCACTTCCTTTAATTTATTATTATTATTATTTAATTTGCTATTAGGCACATGCACTCACGAGAGAAAGACAGACAGAGAAAGAGAGAGAGTAAGAGAGAGAGGGGAAGTGAGAAATCAAGCTGCCAGGTCTGGGATTCAAACTGCAGTCTTCATGCCCCAATCTATGCCGAGCACCAGCCAGACAGAACCATGGGCACACAGGTGTGGCACACAGGTGCAAGGAGCCCTCAGGTCAGGACCCAGGACCTTCCTCTGTGACTTTAGCCTCACAGAGCCTCGTACCACTCCCCAGCACTGCCACTGGCCGGTTTTACACTGCAGGTGACAGGAAGGAGAGCATGCGTCGTCACTGAGGGGCAATGCCAAGGGGACCTCCCTATGGAAGTGAGGGGTGGCAAGGCAATGGCCCTCACTCTCCCTGCAGCCTCCAGCCCAGTGAGGCTTTTGTACAGTGGAAACCACAACAGAACAAAGGCTGTCAGTGCTCCGACCCACGGGGCGCACCGAGAAAGTGTGGAGAGCAGGCCGGCTCCTCAACGTCAGTATTCCCTCCTTGTGGCAAGAAAAGAAACAAATAAATTATCCTAACCCAACAAAACTGATGAATCTCATCATGTTGGAAAACAGAAACGGGGTAGACACAAGATTATGCTCGCTGTATCGTTCCATGTGTATAAAGTTCAAAAGCATGTACAATTAAACTGTCATGTTACCGATAAGGGCATTCGTTCCGCTTTGATGAGGAGAGAGAGGATTGCAGGCCAATCCTCTGTCTTGGGGGCCAGGAGGGAGCATGATGCTTAAGTACTGCACTCCGACACGGCCGATCATGGTTTGAATCTCAAACCCGGAAGCTTGGAAATTATGCCAGGTGCATGTGCAAGTGTGCCCAAAATCCCAAGACGAGAATGGAGGAGAAGGGACTGTGACATGGTCAACCCCTCTAGGGGGTCATTTCTCGCCTTCCCTCTCTCTCTCTCTCTCTCTCTCTCTCTGTCTCTGTCTATCTCCAATAAGTGTGTGAATACTATAGTAATAAAATAAAATAATAAAATAAAATAAAAAGAAGTTCTATCTCGATCTGGGTGGTAGTCACAGGTACATGTTCACTTTGAGATAATAATGAGGGTTTTTTCAAAAAGTTCGTGGAGAATGCGTATTATGAAAAATCTACGCATGCATTTCAAAACTGTTTGTACCAAAACGAACTCATATTTTAATTCTATTTCTCCACAAATTTTATGAAGTCTCCTCATAAGAAGTCTATGAACTGTATGCTTTTTCTATGACGATCATTTACTTCCATTGAAAAGTTTAAAAATAATATCCCCCTTGAGCAAAACCAATTTAAAAACATTACGATAGCATTTTGCTTAATTAACATAACAGATATTTATTATAGAGAGAAATAGACTATTCAGATAACGGAGTGTTAGTTGTTGCTGTTTTTAGCTGTGCAGCCTTGTCTACTAAAGTTAAAGATCTGCGTTCTCACGAAGCAGATTTCCATCCCTGGGTTTAGGTCCCAAGGTTGAAGGGGTAAATAAGGTAAAATACATGCAACCTTGGAATACCATACAGCATTGTAAAGAAATGAACCCCAGTGCCCTCACAACAGGGATGAGACTTAGAAACGGAACGGTGACAAATAGAAGTCAGAGCTTGAAAATAATAATCATCATATGCATAAGGGCAGCAGGTGGCATGGTGGTTAAGGTTCTGGATTCTCACATGGCCGACCATAGTTTGAGTCAAAGACCTGGCGGCTTGAAAATCAGGCCGGGTGCATGTGTGTGCACGCTCAAAATCTTAAAGGGGAGAAGGGATTGCAATGTGGCCATCCACCCTGGGGAGGTGATTTCTCGCTTTCCCTTTCTCTGTCTCTGTCACTCTCCAGCAAGCACATGTGCCCTACGGCAAAAATCTAAAAAACGAAAAAAAATATGCTCAAATCATAAAGTTCAAAAGGCAGGGGAACCAGCAGTTAGCATAATGGCTATGTCGCTGGACTCCCACGTAGTCGACCACGGTTTGCGTCTCGGACCCGGTGGCTTAAAACTCACGCCGGGCCTGTGTGCATGCGTGCCCAAGATCCCGAGAGGAGAATGGAGGAGAAGGGATTGCGGTGTGACCATCCCCCCTGGGGGGTGATTTCTCGCTTTCTGTCTCTACGTCTCTCTCTGTCTGTCTGGCGAGTGCACGCGCCCTATAGCGAAAAACCTCTCCAAAAAAAAAAAAAAAAAAAAAAGACAGGAAAAGAGCATTATACTATTACATACAGAGGGTCTTCTAAAAAAACTCCTAAAAACCATGTATTATAAAAAAGCTATGTATGGCTTTCTAATTTTTTTTGTTTTGCATCAAAATAAACTTACATTTGAAATACATTTTCCATGAACCTTTCAGAGTCTCCTCACAGCTAGGTGCTAACTGTATTTAAAAAAAGGCAAAACAGGGCCAGCAGTGGAGTGGTGGTTAGGGCAGACGGATCCCAAATGACTGACTGCATGATTTGAATCCTGAATTTGGTGGCTTGAAAAATATGCTGGGTGTGTGTGTGTGTGCATGCGTGCCCAAATCCCAACAAGAGGGAGAGTGCTTTCTCTCTCCTTCTCTCTCACTCTCTGGGTGTGTGTGTGTGTGTGTGTTTAAGTGCATGCACCCTCTAGCAATTAAAATAATAATAACAATAATAATATTCCAGACTTATTTTAATGCTATATATATATATATATATATATATATATATATATATTCTGTCCACATTGCTGTGTAGTCTTTAATGTGTATGTGTGTTAATTATTTTCCCTCCCAGAAGAAGTTCTCTTTAGGTTTTTTCCATTTCCTTTTCATTTTAACTAAGAGTAAATATCACATGAGCCTTAGGCCCCTCTGGAAGCCTGCAGCCGTGGAGTGGCTGGAAATTAGGTTGCTTTAGCCTAAGCTACATTGATTCATAAACCAATCTACAGGACTTTGCCATTGCTCACGGGAGACTTCTCCTTCTCTGTTAATAACGCTGCTGCTTCAAAAGAGCAAAGCCTCTTTCCACCTCTTCAGAGTGCTCTGTTTTCAAAGGCAAGGCCAGTCAGTGAAGGGGAAAGGCCACCCGGGGAGTGGCCAGGGGCTGGAGGCGAGACAAGAGCTTGTAGACCTGACTGTCGTGCGTACCCTGCCCATCTCAGGCGGAGCCTGTCCCAGACAACAACATGAAGTCAATTTTCAAAGTGACCTAGCGACTTTAAAAAAAAAAAAAACTTCAAAGTATGAGGAGTTTTCAAATAGTTTATGGAAAATGTGTGTTATGAAAAAACTGCACAGATCTAAAAAATATGTTTGCGCCAGAAAGAAACTTGAACTTTAATTCCATTTTCACAAACTTTCGGAAGTACTCTTGTAGTTTTGTTATTGTTTCTTTATTGAAAAATTACTTATTCATTTATTTCTTCTATGAATGAGAGAGAGAACACACACTCCCAATAGCGTCTTGAGGCCATGATCCACCCCCAGCCTCACTCGGCCCCAGGTCATGGGCACAAGTGCACTTGACATACTCAGGGAAGTCTCCGGACTTGACCTCAAAACCTTCTCATGTGGACTCGACTCACAGAGCTCCGTGTCCTACCTCTCCACCACTCTATACTTGTCCTTCCTCCCCGGATGATGCCGACGTGCTTCCCGCTGGCCAGAACACCCTTCCTCACCCCTTGCCTGGTCTCTCAGCACCCTCCTCCAGTCTCCTTCGCCATTTTCATCATCTTACCTATTACCTGGTTGAAGATGCCTTTAATGAGCTTCCACACCTAGATGGTGACCTCAAAAAAGAGCTCCCCGATACCCTATACTGACCCCAGCACAGCTTCCATCACCCCATTCTGAAACTGCCCGTTTTCTGTTCCGTACATACTGTGCTAACCTGTAAGCCCCATGCATGCAAGTCACAGCTGGAATGCCAGGCCTTAATGCACGTGACCACTCACTAAGTGAATTCATGGGTGAATGAGAAACAGTGAAGGGAGGTGGAACTTGGCCAGAGGGATGTGACCTACGTTCTCTCAACTCCCGCCACCTGTAGAGCACAGGTGGCTTCAGCAGCCCGGTCACAACCATCTGCGATGGCACAAAGTTTTTGTTGTTGTTGTTGTTGTTGTTTTTAGAGATGTTTGCTATAAGGCGCATGTGCTCGTCAGAGAGATAGAGAAAGAGAAAGTGAAAAATCATGCCCTGGGTGAATGGTCACGCCACAATCCCTTCTCCTTCATTCTCCTCTCAGGATTCTGGGCATCCGCACACACGTGCCCAATGGGAGTTTCAAGCTGCTGGGTCTGGGGCTCGAACTACCCTAACCTAAACCACTACTGGCTCCTGGTCCAAAATTCTAAACTCCAGGATTGCTCAGTTTCAAACCCTACTATTACAGTGCTAGCAGTTCACACTTGTATAGGGTTCAATGTTTCACTAAGCAGTTTTGCATACCATCTCATCCAATCCCACAACTAGTCCCCAAGATAACCTGGGCTGATGCTAATATCGCCATGTTGCAGACGGGAAAATTGTCTGAGAAAGAGTAAGCAATTAGTGCCCTATCATATGATTAGATTTTAGTGTAAACCAGGGATTAGTGACCCCTTAGGTGCTGGAACAGAGAGTGAAAAGACTGACATATTAACACATACAGACATGGATCCTCAAGGATACTAAGAACCCCACGGATGCCCGAACCACGGACAGTGCTGAACCCCGTAAGTGCTGCTTTTTCCTATACATTCGTATCTGTGATCAACTTTAATTTGTAAACTAGGTACAGTGAGGGACTGACAACAAGAACAAATGATAAGGTGAAGCAATAACAGTCTGCTCTAACATCATGTGAGTGATGAGAATGTCGTCTCCCACCTCTCTCCTGCACATCACCGCACACTCAAGGATGATTATTTTTCTTATGAGGTTGAAAACTTTCATCTTTCTTCCCTTAAAGAAAGCACTTATGGCTTGTCTCTGGTATTTCAGAACTGCCAGCATCCTTTCTCTTGCATTTTGGGGCCATTATCAGATAGACTAAAAGTTACTTGAAGGGACCAGCAGATGGCATAATGGTTACATCACTGGATTCCCACATAGTTGATGGCAGTTCGAGTCTAGGACCCAGTGGCTTAAATCTCATGCTGGATGTGTGTGCGCGCGTGCCCAAAATCCCAAGAGGAGAAGGGATTGCGGCATGGCCATCCTCCTGAGGGCTGATTTCTCACTTTCTGTCTCTCTGTCTCTCTCTGCCTCTTGCAAGCGCATGCACCCTATAGCAAAAATTTCTCTCTCAAAAAAAAAAAAAAAAATAGAGTTCCTTGTACAGCAGCACTGTGATTCTGTGATGGTTCATCTGACAGCTGAGACAGCCCTAAGTGCCTAATGGGTGGGCAGGAAGTGTAGACAGTGTGGACACGTTGGGCCAGGGATGAGTGGGACAGCATGAGCATTCTCATGCTAGTCAGAGCAGTGCACAGTTTAACACCGCCAATCGTTCACTCACTAACTGAAACCTTGGAAAAGGAAACCACAGATACGAGGGTGGCTACCGGACATTCATTTTCAGGTACGGAGATATCAAATAAATGTGACCTCTTTCTGATTTCTTTATTTTTCGTGCATGTTTCCTGGCTGTTGGGGTATCTCAAGGACAGGGTAGAAGTCACATGCTCTTTTCACGCTTTATGAGACTAACTGGAAGCCATTCATCTGCACTGACGGCGTCTATCAAAGAGAAGTGGCTTTCATCGTGGGCTGACACGGGGGTTATGTTTTTTGACTTCCACTATTGTATTTTTCTCCTTCTGTGAACATAATCTCTTTTTCTGGTAGTGGTCTTGGTAGAAGAAATGCAGCAAGATAACAAGGTTGGCAGAGGAGAAAAAGACGACGAAAGAAAAGCAGGTGGCCAGATGTGCCCATGGTGATGGTTGGGCAGGTGACCTGAGTGGGGCTGATGGAATGACAGCAAGTTTGGATTCTTCGAAATCTAGAGACTCCACTACTTTTTACTCTCGAAAACCAACAGCATCCCTTCACCTGCAATATCGTTAGAAATTCAGTATCTTGAAACCAGCAGATGGCGTAATGTTTATGTTGCTGGGCTCCCACATTGTTGACCATGGTTCAAGTCCTGGACCTGGCAGCTTAAAACTCACATTGGATGAGTGTGCATGCGTGTCCAAAATACCAAGAGAAAAATAGTGGAGAAGGGATTGCAGTATGGCCATCCCCTCTGGGAGGTGTTTCTCATTTTCTGTCTCTCTCTGTCTCTCTGGCAAGTGCACATGCCCTATAGCAAAACAACTCTCTACAGAAAAGAAAAGAAATTCAGAGTCTTGAGACCAGCAGATAGTGTACTAGTTACTTTGCTGGGCTCCCATGTGGTTGATTACGGTTCAAGTCCTGGATCCAGCAGCTTAAAACACACCAGGTACAAGTGTGTTTGTGCCTAAGATCCCAGAAGGAGAATGGAGGAGAAGAGATTGCAGCATGGCCATCCCTCTTGGAGCAGGGGGGTAATTTCTTGCTTTCTGGCTCTGTCTCTCCAGCAAGCACATGTGCCCAATAGCAAAAATCTCGCTCGAAAAGAGAGAGAGAGATTCAGAATCTTGGCCCCAGTGCAGACCTCCCCAGTCTCCATCTGTATTGTAACCAGATCCCCAGGTAAATCCTGTGCACATTAAAGCTGGAGAAGCTCTTAGGCACCCTCGCCAGCCTGAACCAGCCCTGCCAAGTGTCATCAGCCTTAGCCCTATTAATAGATGAAACTTGTTTGGTTGCCTAGAGACCTGGAAATCTGGTTACTCTGTGTAGACTCCAAGTCTCAGCTTTCTTTTACCACTTTGGCCAAAGCCCTGTGATTCCAGTCTACCTCAGTTTCCCTGCTAAGCACTGCCGTTCTCCGCAAGGGCTGGATCCTTGCCCTGGACCCGCTTCCACGACCTGGGTCCTGATTCCCTGCCAGACTTACGCTCTCCCCACTTCTCACGGGAAGTAGGAGGTGACTTCCTGCTTGCTGCAGCTTCTGGCTCCAGGCCTGCGGTGACTGGACAGATCACCTGGAACTGCGCCCCGTTTGGAATACTGTCACCTGGCCTTCTTCCAGAACTGTGCTGTGCTGGTGCGAGGACTCACTCACACACCTGAATGGCCTGAGTTATTGGTGCCCTTTGACCGTCACATGCTGGCCTGCCTGGGTGCCTCCCAGGGACAGGCTCCTCCCCCTGTGCCCCCTGGACCTGGGCTTCTTCCCCCTCCCACCGGCCTGTGTTGATGCCGTCCCAGCCTGTCCTGTACCCAAGAGTCTCCTACAAGAGGAAGAAGCGGGCCATCGTCCCTTCTCTCTCGTGACATCTGTGACTCCAGGACTCCACGGGCTTCTCTGTGTAGGCCTGGAAGTCACTTCTGCCCTTGTAGCTCACCAGGTCAACGACAGTCTGAAAGTCCAAGACAGACCATTCCGTGGTTTCGCATGACTTACACTGCGGCCCTTTCCCAACATGGAGAGACACGCCTGTGGGCCTGACTGACTTCACGAAGGCAGGCCAATCCACACAGAAACACTAGCCTTTCTCTGGTGACCATACAGCCATTCCACGTTCCTGCTGGGATGCTACTCCTTGATGGGGACATTGTGCGACGTGAATCGCGCCAGCCATTGTGTTGAAAGTCAGCACAAAATGGCAAGAAGTTCAAAACAATCGGGCTGGTTCTGTTACGGAGACCAAGTTTCAAATGAGTACTACTCCCCATTAATTAATATCAGAGCACTAACTAGATCTTTAAGACTGTCACATCATTTCTATCCCTAACAACTATTCTTGTGGTGATTCAATACAAAAAAGAAGAAGAAGAAGAAGGAGAAGGAGAAGGAGAAGGAGAAGGAGAAGGAGAAGGAGAAGGAGAAGAAGAAGAAGAAGAAGAAGGAAGAAGAAGAAGGAGGAGGAAGAAGTGTGACAGCACACGCAGTAGCTAAGTAATGGTGTGGGTGTTGTTTCCATTATTTACATACATAACACGTTTCCTAAGAATCCAAATGTCTTACAAAAGAAAATACAACACAAATTGCAATAAAGACTTGATAGCACAGTAAGATATAAAGAAAACAATTACCCAAAGGAAGATGTAAACCTGGCACCAATCATTTGCATAAAGAATGGAGAAGTACCCATCGGCTCCATTTTCATGGACAAAGGTAAGCCCCGGCAGTGTTGGCAATATTCAGAAAAGAAGTAATATGTAATATATCAGTAAAAGATAGCAATAACAATATGTCTAATGTAATCTGAATAAGAAATACCAGCGGGATCAACAGATGGCATAATGATTTCATTGCTGGACTCCCACGTAGTCGACCACGGTTCAAGTCCTGGACCCAGCAGCTTAAAACTCACACAGGGCATGTGTGTGTGTGTGCCCAAGATCCCAAGAAGAGAATGGAGGAGAAGGGACTGTGGTGTGGCCATCTCCCTTGGGGGGGGGAGTGATTTCTCATTTTCTTGGCACACATACACTACAGCAAAAATCTCTCTCTAAGAAAAAAAAAGAGCAAAGAAATAGAGGCTATTTAATGGAATCACTCCAGCTTCTAAAGTTGCATGACATATCACTGAATTATTAATAGCAGAAATGCCTAATGTGTAGGTACTCTTGGAAAAGCAAAATCAAAGTACTTAGGAAGAAGTTACTCAAGACTGGAAAGAGTAAATGAATAGGAAAATAAACATATCACTAACCTTTCTCCAGGTCAAAAGCTTCTCTGGATAGACTTTAGTTGAAAAATTATGAAGAAACTGTATTTGAAGTTTGTGCAAAAAAAAAAAAAATGAGAGATATTATGAAAGTTCTCTTTAATTTTGAAAAATGAATCTTACTATTTTACTTATTTATTTATTTTAGGATTTTTTGTTATAGTGTGAGTTCACTTGCCAGAGAGACAGAGAGAGACAGAAAGCAATAAATCACTCCCCAGGGGGGATGGCCACACCGCATTCCCTTCTCCATTCTCCTCTCAGGATTTTGGGCATGCACACACACGCGCCTGGCATGAGTTTTAAGTTGCTAAGTCTGGGACTCAAACCGCTGTCAACTACATAGGATTCCAGCAACGTAACCATTATACCATCTGCCTGTCTCAAAAGTTGTCTTTTAGTTGCTTTCAGCTTTATGTCTGATTTTATGTCAAAATTGGAACAAGCTTCCAACTAACCCTTCAAACTTTTAGAGAAAGGAAAGCCCAATGTAAGAGGAAAATGCTGTCAGGGCGAAAAAAAAAATCACAAAAATGCTGCAGAAGCTCAAAAGTTGATCACTAGAGTCAGTTCTGTAACCTGGGAGTTATGGCAGCTGGATCCCACATGGCCAACCCATGACTTGAGTCCCAGACAAGTGGCTTGAGAAACATGGCGGGTGCACGTATGGACCCCAAATCCTGGAAGAGTAAGAAATGGAGAAGAAGGGACTGCGGTGTGACCATGCCCCACAGGAGGTGCTTGCTTCTTCTCCCTTTCTCTGTCTCTCTCTGGTGAGTGCATGTGCCCTCTGGCAAAGTTTAAAAAAAAATAGGTCATTGGGGCCAGCAGGTGGCAGGGTGGTTATGGCACTAGTCTCCCACATGGTCGATCATGGTTTGAGTCCCAGGCCTGGCAGCTTGGAAATCCCTCCAGGTGCATGTGCATGCATGTCTAAAATCCCAGGAGGAGGATGGAGTAGAAGGGATTGTGGTGTGGCCGTTCCCTCTGGGGGATGATTTCTCACATTCCCTGTCTCTGTCTCTGGCAAGTGCACATACCTGATGGCAAAAACCTTTTTTAAAAAAAAAAGAAAGAAGAAAATAGGTCATTATAAAGGAGACCACACCTCTACTAGCACTATGAGAATGTAGTCTACGGAGTTACAGTCAAACCACTCAAAATGGTGCTGTTACCTGTCTCTTTTGTCTTCACAAATCATATGGCAAAATCAACAAATACTCTATCATCCTGTGAGGATTCAGCGGTGGAAACAGCATCCCTCTCTTCCCTAGAGTCGCTATTATTAGCTCGCTTTGATTCTCTCCTGTGATACATACCATGCTTATTAAGCTGTTCATATGCTTTTTTTTTGTCATGTTTCTCCACGAGCATGATTATCGCTATGCAGTGAATGCCAGTGAAACCCAGGGGTGCCCATGTCCGTAGGCCTTTCCAAAATTAATGTAAGCCCTGCGATATACTAACCCACAATGTAGGGAGAAGTCTTGTGTCATCTTAGTGGCAATGAGGCGGAAACTGTCTCTAGAAAGTAGCACAGTATGTACCCTGGGCCCAGTGGTCTTAGCTCCCCCTCCCCTGAAAATCCGCCCCCACCCAGATGCTGTGAAGGTGACTTATTTGGAAATAGGGTGTTTGTAGATGGAATCAATGAAGATGAGTTCGTACTGAATTACAGGAGCCCTAGGTCCAACAAGCAGTGTTTGTATGAGAAGGCCACATAGACCCACAGACACACCCAAGGAGAAGACAGCTGCATGGAGACAGAGGCCAGAACTAGAGATACAGCTACACGCTGAGGAATTCTGGAGGTGCCAGTAGCCAGCAAGAGCAGGAGAGGGGCTTGTGCTGCAGAGTGCTTGCCACCCGCCCTGCCCCCTGCCCCAGGCCAATGTCTGATTCGTACGTTGAAATCCTAACTCCCAACTCCAGTGTGGTGGTATCAGGAAGTGGGGCCTCCGGGAGGAATTTAGGTCAAGAGAGTGGCACGCTCAGGTATGGAACGGGGTCGGTGCCTTCCCAAGAAGAGACATAAGAAAGAGTTTCCTCTTGGTCAGGTGTGCATAGAAGAAGAGGGCCTTCTGCAGACCTGGGAGAGGGCCATCTGGACCCACCAGCCTTTGATCTTGGACTTCCAGCCTCCAGAACTGAGAGGAAGACATGTTTGTTCTTCACGCTCCCCAGTCTCTGGTATTCTGTTACAGTGGCCTGACTCCTGACAGCATGGAATAATCTGCCTCGGAGCCTCTGGAGGGAGCACCCGGTAGTCACCTGGATTTAGGACTTCCGGCTTCCAGGGCATGTGAGGATACATTCCTGTTGTCCAGGGCCAGCTGGATGTCCATGCTTCTGTGGCAGCTCCTGGGGACTAGCACAGGGCCCCACCTCCAGGCTATGAGAAGAAGCTGTGCTTTAAATCACAGAGACCTGATAGTACTATATCCTTCTCTAGATGATAAAACCAGAGAAGGATGGGGCCAGCAGGTGGCAAGGTGGTTAAGGTGCTAAGCTCCCCCATGGCCAACTGCTGCTCGAACCCCAGACTGGTGACTTGGAAAATCACACCAGGCGCATGTGCATACATGTCCAAAATCCTGAGAGGAGAATGGGGGAGGAGGGATTACAGTGTAGCCATTTCCCTGGGGGGTGATTTTTCACGTCCCTGCTCTCTGTCTCTCTCTGGCAAGCACATGCGCCTAGTAGAAAAAAACTAAACAAACAAACAAAAAAACAGAGAAGGAAAAGGCCACTTGTCACAATGACGTGGTAAGTGTGTACCAAAAATATGATTAGAAATTGGTCATTCTGGAGCCATCAACGCACATGTTCCCAGTGTGAGTTTTAAGCCGTTGGGTCCAGGACTAGAACTGTGGTCGCCTATGTGGGAGTCCAGTGACATAAATGCTACACCATCTGTTGATTCCAAGTATTATATATGTTCTCGGGAGATGCCTCCAGGTAAGGCATGTTTTGCCTGCGTTTTCCTACGGAAGGCAAAGCACATTTTAACACGGGTGGTCACTCACCCTTTCTTCAACCCCAGGAACGGTCCACCTCCCCCAGCTTCTCTGCCGAGTTCTGTGCACTGGGTCCAGATGGCCACCTCGAACCTAAGGGCTCCACTCACACTCTCGTTGTGTCCGGTAGAGTCAAGAAGGTGAGGAAGGGAAGTACCTAGCATGCAGGCCTCCCCATACGAAATGTCTCGTTCTCTACTCCCATTTTCAATGTACTTTTGGTTTATGTAAGAAGTTTAAAAGCCAGGTAATTGATTTTGACAATCTTTGCAAATTTGGGGATATAAGGATCTCATACCTCACTATAAAATGTAATGTTTATGGGCCACTCAGTGGTGGGTTAGGTGACTGGATCCCACACAGCTCTTTGCATGGTTTGAGTCCTGGATCCAGTGGCTTGAAAAACATCCTGGGAGCATGTGTGTGTGCCCAAAATCCTGAGAGGAGAGTGGAGGAGAAGATACTGTGATGTGGCCATCTCCCTTTCTGTCTCTCTGTCTCTCTCTGTTATTCCAGCCAGCACATGTGCCTTATAGCAAAAAAATCGCTCCAATAAAAACAAAATTCCACATACAACAGCAATAAAGGGGCAACTTTGAACACCGTCAAGGCCAGAGAACTCCAACACTCATTCTTCCCAACAGCACCTCCCTCCTGGTACCCCAACCCTAGAGAAGGGTGAAATTGCCTTCAGGAAGCGGAAGGGGGTAGAATGGGGGAAAGAGAGAGCCCACAGCCTGGTCACTGTCCCCAAAGGCAGGAGTCCGAGCTGAGAGGGGAAGAGTCTAACTTCAAAATTACACGTTACATGAATATAGGCATTTTAATTACTACCGTTTTAGCTGGGACATCTTATTATCTGGAAGTGACCAGAAGAATGAAAATTACTCTAAATTTCAATTAAGAGCAGAGCAAGAGCTAGCTCCATGGAATACGTTTCAAATGTTGCTTTATGATTGATTACATCCCGTGAGTCATGCTTGTTCAGTGTAATAGTTACATAACTACTCTGAATACTGCTGAATAGAATACTTTCTAGAGCCTTCTGCAGGTTTTTCCTCTACGAAGTCACTTGCTTTCCATCTGAACTTTGGAAAATTGTCTGTCAAATTGTCCTTGTAGAGAATTTTGTCCTTTTTACTGTTTACGAGCACTTATGAAATACCCAAAATGGGTCTGGCCCTGTAGCATAGTGGGTAAGCCTTGTGCTTAGAGAGCCTGATCTTGATGGCTGACCATAGTTCGAATCTCAGTCCTGGTGGTTTGGAAAACACATTAAATGCTTATGCATGTGTGCCCAGAATCTTGACTGGATGAAGAAACAGAGGAAAATCTATTGTGGCATGACCATACCCCACTGGGGAATGACCTCTCTCTCTCTCTCTGTCTCTCTGGAATGTACACATGCCCTCTGGAAACCAAAAATAATTATTAAAAAGAAACATCTAAAATGAAGAGTATATTTTTGGTAAAGAACAGGTGCTCAATAAAAGTTGAATCAATCAATAAGTGAATATACAATGAAGAGCCATATTTATTGCCCAGGCTCTTTATCAACTTGGGCTACACCCAAATTCTTTTCTGTTAGAGTAAGATAATCCAAGGTTCTAACTTCTGAGAAATTCCAATGAGGCATTTATGCTCTCCTTATTTGACATTATCAAAGCTTAACATCAGGAGGAAACAGGCAGTGATTCAGCCCAACCCCTTATTATGTGGATGAAGGCCCAAAGCGTTGCACCTTTTCAGCAGTGTCAGTACTGTGCCTGAAAACCGATGTCTGACTCACGGGAGGTGGCATTCTCTAGTTTCTGGGCTTCCTGCTAGCGTGGCTTGGTGTATTTGACAGCTGAAGCTCTCTGTGTTAGTTTTCTCCTCCATAAATGGAGAAACTGCACCAAATGCCCTTCACCTAATAAGGACATGCAATATCTGCTTGTGCTCAGAACTGTGCTTTATACTTGGAATAAAGGGAGGGGTTAGGACCAGCTACTGTCCTCAGGCAGCTTATAGAAAAGTAGGGGAGACAAAAAAGGAAAACAACTATCACCGAGCGTGCTAAGTGACAGGACAGAAATAAACACAGGGTGTTGTGGAGACATTTAGAAAAGACACCCTAGAGGGTCATGGAGGGCTTGCTAGAGAAGGTGACATTGAGTAGAGTCTCAAGAATGAGGAAGACTTGTGAGCACGTGTTCAGCAAACCCTGAGTACTGCACATTGGAAGAATCACAGAGTCCACGGGGAAGGGAGAGAGATGGGGCCAGGGAGATAAGCCAGAGCCCAAACATGAATGGACTCTGCATTAGTCCACTATGGTGTGGCTAACAGAAATACCTTAGACAAGGAGACTTAGACAGAATAGAGGTTCTGAGCCAGCAGGTGGTATGGAGGTTAAGGTACTAGATCCCACATGCCCAACTACAGTTTGAGTCCCAGACCCAGCAGCTTGAAAATCACACCGGGCACATGTGTGTGCATGCCCAAAATCCTACAAGGAGAATAGAAGAGAAGACACTGCAGTGGTCATTCCCCCGGGGAGTGATCTCTCACTTTTCTTCTCTCTCTGGAGAGTGCATGTGTCCTATAGCAAAATTGGAATAAAAGGAGAAGAAAGAAAAGAAAAGAAAAGAGAAAAGGAAAAGAAAAGAAAAGAAAAGAAAAGAAAAGAAAAGAAAAGAAAAGAAAAGAAAAAAGAAAAAAAAAGGAAGGAAGAAGAAAAAGAATAGAGGTTTATCTGGTTTATGATTCTGGTGACTGGAAAGTCCAAGAACGTGTGGTCAGACTTTGGCTGGGCTCAGGTGGTAGGTCCCAACATGGCCGACAGAAGCAGAAAAGATAACGAGTATGTGTAGAGAGACTGGAGGGCAGCCATCCTGTTTTTATAACAGCTCATTCTCATGACAACCACCCCCTTTTCACAAGAGCTACAACTTACTCCACCTTGTGAGACAACATTAATCCATTGATGAGGGTGATACCTCCATGACCCAATCACTACCCACTAGATTTCACCTCTTGAAGGTCTCATCACTTCCCAAAGCCATGACACTGGGGACCCATTCCCAAAACATGAACCTTTGGGGAACAAACCATTACCTAAACCATAGCAGATTTCAATGTCGTATCTAGGTATATGAATTTGATATAGTCAATCAGAATATACAGTATTCAATTACCATGAAGTCAATCAGAAACTATTGAAGTATTTTGCAAGGAAATGATGAGGCCTGATTTCTGCTTCAGAGATATCAGTCTAGCTGCAGTATGCAGAATAGCTTTGAGAGGGATAATGCAGGCAAAGAGGCCGGCTGGGAAAGTAATAAAATAATCCAGGTTAAAAAAGATGAGTAGCAGTAAAGATGGAAAAGGCAAAAGAATTTTAAAGTAATATGCTATGTACTGAATTGTGCTTTTTTCTAAAATTCATATGCTAAAGACCTGATCCCCAATGTATCTGGAATGGGGCCTTGGGCAATCATTAGATTTTGATGAGGTCATGAATGTAGGGTCCTTAGAGTTTAGGGTACTTCAGTTCTGGGTGGGTTTTAGTTGGAGGACTGAAGGAAGCAGGTTGCAGTGTGATGAAATCCTGTTGAGGGTACTCCCCTCTTTCCCTGTACACATGCTCTCTATTATAAATAAAATAAATAAAAACTGAAAAATAGGTAAACATAAGAATACTGAAAGTGAAGAGGAGAAAACAGACTAGCTACTAGAGATCTTGAGACCAGAGAGATGACACAGTTGTGAGTTCCCTGGGTTTTCTTTCAATGTCATGTATTTCAGAGTCAGAGTGGAAGAAGCCAACGACCCAGAAACAATAATGAGCCCAGATAGGGGATTAGGGAAGGAAGCCCCAATGAAAGTCTGCTCTCTCTCTCTCTAGCCTAAGGACCAGGAGAGAGGCAGTTTAGCAAGACAGAAAACTTTTAAACAATAACTGTTGTACTCGTGTCAAACATTGCAAAAGAACTGTGGCCCCACCCTCACCAGAAAAAGGCAAGCAGGGAGCCTAGACTTCCAACCTCAACAGGTTACAAAAAGGTATCCTGGAGCTGGCAGGGGGAATGGTGGTGAAGGCACTGGATTCCTACATGGCCGACTGCAGTTCGAGTCCTGGACCTGGTGGTTTGAAACTCACACTGGGTGCATGTGTATATGTGCCCAAAATCCTGATAGGAAAGTGGAGGAGAAGAGATTGTGGTGTGGCCATCTCTCTGGGGGGAGGTAATTTCTCATTTTCTGTCTCTCCAGCAAGTTCATATGTCCTGTAGCAAAAATATCTCTTAAAAAAAAAGTATCCCAGGCTGAGTCAAGTGTCAAAGTTTTTATCCCTGTTGGGTGGCAACTAGTTCTCCTGCCTTATTCAGATGGAATGGGTTGAGGCCAGGTAAGGAGTACGGACTAACACTCACACCCTACAGTAACAAAGAGTCCTTTCCTCTCCCCACTACAGAGGTATCAGAGGAAGTCTGGGAGTAGTGATGAGCATCCCCCCTCAATTATCAAAGGAAGCCAAGTGGAAACCTGGAGTTCTACCCTCACTGGCAGGAATGAGGCAGCACCCCAACTCCATCTTCCATAAGGGTAGGGTCAAGGAAGCAGCTAAAACAGCAGGTTGAGTATATCACACGTTATTATTATTGACTATAGCCAACCGTCTGTTTAAGTATATGTCCAGCAAAATGTTACATTGTACAACTCAAATATATACTATTTTTATTTATCAAGTATACCTCAATAAATATGAGAAAACATAAACTGAAAAAAAATCACATAAGGTTGAAGTAAATTCAAATTTTTGTAACATATATTCAAAATGTCCATATTGCAATAAAAAAAATCACTTGTCATACCATCTGTTTTGTTTTCCTAGGGCTGCATTAACAAAGTATCATGAATTGGGAGGCTTATCCAACACAAACATATTCTCTCATTGTTTTAGAAGCTAGAAGTCAGACCTAGAGGTGTCAGTAGAGCTGGGATCTCTCTGAAGTCTCTAGGGGAGACGCCTTCCTTGCCTCTCTCTAGCTCCTGATGGCTCTTGGCAATTCTTGGTTTTTACTTTTCCTGAACTGCTTCACTATCAGTTCTGCTTCCATTGTCAGAAGGCTTTTTCCCTTACATGTGTCTGTGTGTCCTCTTCTTGTAAGGACTGGATTCAGAACTCAGCCTAATATAGATATAACTAATTACATCCGCAAAGACACTGTTTCCAAATAAGGTCACATTTTGAGGTTTCAGGTAGGCACGAACCAGTTGGGGTCACCTCTCCACCCACTGCACTATTGTATGAAGAACCAGAAAGATCTCAAACTGAAGGAATGAGGGCCACAAAGACGGCAGCAGGTGGATGATGGACACGTTAGAATGATTTGACAAAGATGTTAAAGCACAATAAAAAGTGTCCCAATGAGCAATTATAAATATACATAGAAATGGGAGGGGGAAATTTCAGCAAAGAAAAAAGAAAATATAGGAATAATCAAAAGGAACTTTTAGAACAAAAAGATAAGATACAATAACCAAAATACAAAGCTGAACAGTGGGGAGTACAGGAAAGAATCTGTAAATTGCAATATAGTATAGAATTTACCAATCTAATCAAGAGAGAGAAAGTGCACTGAAAAGAATCAAACAAAAAACAGAGCCTTAGAAACGTGTGGCACCATGACAAAAGGTTTAACATTCATATCATTAGACTGTCTCTGGAGAAAAGGAGAAAGGAACAAGGCTAAAGAAAGTATTCAAAAAAATATTGGCTGAAAACTTTGGCAACAGACATAAACTATAGATTTAGGAAACTGAGAAAACCCCAAGCAGAATAAACCCAAAGAAATTAACTTCAAAGCACATAACAGGAAAACTTTTGAAAACTAAAGACAAAGAAAATATTCTTGAGCACAGCGAATGAGAAAGGATACTTTACCTGTAGGGGAAATTAAATTGAGTAACAGTGAATTTCTCATTAGAAATTGTGTAGAGAAACCTTTCTTAAGGACTTAAAGAAAAAAAATGACTGGTCTAGCTGGTGGTATGATGGTTAAGGTGACTAAATCCAACTGCATGGTTTGAGTCCTAAGCCCAGTGGCTTGAAAACCACCCTGAACATGTGTGTGTATGCATGCCCAAGATCCCAAAAGGAGGGTGAAATGGAGGAGAAAGTATTGTGGTATGATGATTCCCCATGGGGGATGGTTTCTCACTTTCTCTGTCTCTATCTCTCTTATCTCTCTTTCCGACAAGTGCATACAACCTCTAACAAACTGAAAAAAAAAATTACCAAGCCAGAATTCTGTATCTAGGGAAGCTATCCTTTAGGTGTGAAGGCAAAATCAAGACATTCTCAGATGAAAGAAAAGAGGATTTTTCACAAGCAGAGCTGTCTGGGACCAACAGATGGTGTAATGGTTATAATGCTGGACTCGCACACAGTTGACGATGGTTTGAGTCTCAGACCCAGTGGCTTAAAACATAGCAATGCATGTGTGCCCAAAATCCCAAAAGGAGAATGGCGAAGAGATTATGGCATGGTCATCCTCCAGGGGGTGATTTCTCACTTTCTGTCTCTCTGGCAAATACACGTGCCCTGTAGCAAAAATCTCTCTCTAAAAAAATTTTAAAATAATAAAAATAGCTATCATAAAAGAGTAGCCACAAGAAGCTCTCTACACATCAGAAGGAAGAAAGCAAAAATACTGGTAAATATAGTAGGCATTCCTTGTCTTCTTCAATTTTCTAAATTATGTTTGACCATGGGAGCAAAATTATAACATTGTCTGATATAGTTCTAAATATATGTAGAGAAAATAATTAAGACAATTATATTTTTTAAGCGAGAGAAAGTAAAGAGATGTAAAGGGACTTTACTTGAACTTTTAAAACAACTGCACATGTAGACAGTGATAAGTTATGTAAAAAGTGTAATACCTAGAGAAACTACTAAAAAAGCTATATAAGAGATAGTCTCAAAAACTATAAATAAATGAAAATATAATTCTTAAGGAATGTTAAGATACCAAAAGGAAGGCATTAAAAAAAGGCATTAAAAAAAAGCAGAAAGAAAAAACAGAAAACAAAACAAAATAAAAAAGGCAAACTTAAGCCTAATATATCAATAGTTACATTAAATGTAAATGGTCTAAATTGAAATTGGTAGAGTGCATTAAAACATGACCCAACTATATACTGTTTACAAGAAACTAACTTCAAATATAACTGTCGATATACAAGCAGGTTAAAAGACAGAGAGGAACATTATACACTAATCCTAATGTCTTTGTATCAAAAAATAGAGCTACAAAATATGTGAAGCAATAATTGATGTAAATGAAAGGGCAAATAGAGACATACATAATTATATGTGGGGAGTTCAACCCCCTTCTCTCAACAATTGATATAACTAAATAGAAATCAACAAAGATATAGAAGAACTCAATAATATTGTCCATTAGTAAGACTGAATTGGTATTTACAGAAGAGCAACAGCAGAATACATATTCTTTTCAAGCATCCGTGGAACATATACCAACATAAACCATATTCTAGGCCATGAAACAAACTTCAACAAATTTTAAAATTTTAAAAAAATCAATCAGCACGTGCTCTTTGACAATAATGGAACCAAATCAGAAACCAATAACAGAAAAATCCAAACACCTGGAAGCTAAACACCACAGTTCCAAGTAATTGAAGGGTGAAAGAGGAAATCTCAAGAGAAATACATTAATTGGACTGAATGAAAATAAAAATACAACACAGTAAATCTGTGGGTGAAGCTACAGCAGTGTGGTCAGGGATATTTATACCACTAAATGTATATAGGAGAAAAAGTACCAGCTAGCTCTGCAGCACAGCAGCTGAGCCCTGTGCAGAAGGTGTGTGACACTAAATGGCCAACTTTGGTTCAAATTCCTCAATAACTTTAAAAATACACCAAGTGCATGTGCATTTGTGCCCCCAAATTCCGACAGGGTGGACAACTACAGCAAAAAGGATTGTGATGTGACTATGCGCCATGGTGTGCCATGAAAGCACATGTACCAGCTAATAATTTTTTTAGAAAATGAGAAAGAAAGAAAAATGATGTAGTAACTTCTGCTTCTACAAAAAAGGGGAGAATAAAAGAACTAATCAATAATCAAAGAGCCCACCTTAAGAATGTAGAAAAGAAAGAAAAAAATATGCCCCTCATAAGCAGAAGAAAGGAAACAATAAAAGTAAGAACAGAAAGTAATGAAACTGAAAAACAGAAAAAAAGAGAAAATCAATGATAGGAAGAGTGATTTCTTCAAAAATATCAATAAACTTGAGAAACTTCTAACAATATTAACAAAAGAGATGACACGAATTACCAATATCAGGAATGAACAGAATACATCACTACAGACACTACAGACATCAGAAGATAATGAGGGAATATTATAAAAAAAACTTTAGGGAACCAGCAGTTAGCATAATGGCTATGTCGCTGGACTCCCACGTAGTCGACCGCGGTTCGCGTCCCGGACCCTGTGACTTAAAACTCACACCAGGCGCATGTGCGTGCGTGCCCAAGATCCCGAGAGGAGAATGGAGGAGAAGGGATTGCGGCGTGACCATCCCCTCTGGGGGGTGATTTCTCGCTTTCTGTCTCTATGTCTCTGTCTGTCTGGCAAGCGCACACGCCCTATAGCGAAAACCTCTCAAAAAAAAAAAAAAAAAAAAACTTTACACACCTGAATTTGATAATACAGATAAAATGGGTCAATTTGTCAAAAAGCAAATGCTATCACAATGATCCAGTATGATATAATTTGATTAGCTCTATTATCTTTAAAGAAATTGAATTTTTAATTTAAAATTCTCCCAAAAAAGAAATTCTCCAGGATCAGATAGTTTCACTAGAATATTCTACCAAACATTTAAAGAAAAATTAGTACCAATTCTACATAATTTGTTATAAAAAAAGAAGAGGAGAGATTACTTCCTAGTTCATTTTAAGAAGCTAGTATTATCCTCATACCAATCTAGACAAAGGTAATATCAAATAAGAAAACTGCAGATTAATGTTCTTTATGAATGTAGATGCAAAAATCTTTAACAAGCTATTAGAAAATGTAAATGCCTTATCAACATGCCAGAGAACCCAGAACTAGCACATAAAAATGCCCACATAAGGGACCAGCAGATGGCATAATGGTTATGTCGCTGGACTCCCACATGTTACTGTGATTCAAGTCCCAGACCCAGTGGCTTATATCACGCCGGACGCATGTGCATGTGTGCCCCAAATCCCTAGAGGTGACTGGAAGAGAAGGGGTTGTGGAGTGGTTATGCCACCTGGGGGGTGATTTCTCGCTTTCTATCTCTCTGTCTATGTCTCTCTGTTGAACACACATACCCTATAGCAAAAATCTGTCAAAACAAAACAAAACAAAACAAACACACCCACATAAGTTTTGACAATGGCACAAATGTGATTTAAAGGGGGAAAGGCAGAATTTTTTTCAATAAATAGTGCTAGAGAGTTGGACATTTATAGAAAAAAAAAAAAGCCTTAACCTTGTCCAATAATAAACTCAAAATGGATTACAGGCTTAAACATAACACTATACATTTTTAAGGGAAAAATAAATAGAAGAATATCTCTAGAATCTAGGGCTAGATAAAGAACTAGCCTTTTAGACTTAATAGCAAGAGCACATTACATAAAAGGAAAAATTAACAAATTGGTCTTTGTCAAGATTAAAAACATTGGGACCAGAAGTTAGCGTAATGGCTATGTCGCTGAACTCCCACGTGGTCGACCGTGGTTCGAGTCCTGGACCCGGTGGCTTAAACTCACACAGGGCACGTGTGCATGCATGCCCAAGATCCCGAGAGGAGAATGGAGGAGAAGGGATTGTGGCGTGGCCATCCCCCCTGGGGGGTGGTTTCTCGCTTTCTGTCTCTCTGTCTCTCTCTGTCTGTCTGGCGAGCGCACACGCCCTATAGCAAAAACCTCTCCAAAAAACAAAAAAGATTAAAAACATTCACTCTGTGATTGACCCAGAATAAGAAAAGTGAAAACACAATTGCAAGAAAACATTTGCAAACTACACATCTGAAAACAGACCAGGTATCTAGAATATATAAAGAACTCTGAAAACTGAATGGTAAGAAAACAAATGATCCAACTAAGAAAATGGGCAAAAGGCATGAAAAAAACATTTCACTAGATACAGATGGCAAATAAGCACCTAAAATATGCTCAACATCATTATCCATTAGGAAAATGCAAATTAAAATCATATGAAATCTCTATACACCTAATCAGAGTGACCAATATAAAAAATAGTGACAACAACAAATGCCAGCAAAGGATGTGAATAAATCATATCATTCATACCCTGCTGGTGAGAACGTAACCCCAATTAGCACAGTCACTCCAGAAACAGTTTGCAGTTTCTTATAAAAATAAATATGCAGCCACCACATGACCCAAATATTGTATTCTTGAGCATTTATCCCAGAGAAATGAAAAGTTTTGTTCACACCAAAACTTGCACGTGAATGTCTACAGTAAGTTTGTTTACAAGAGTCCTGAACTGGAAACAACCTGGATGTCCTTCAATAAGTGAATGATTAAGCCAACCATGATACATCCACACTACGGACTATTAGAAGAATCAACTATTGAAACAGGGAAAACTTGGATGAATGTTCAGAGACACATTCCCTGAAATAGTCCATACTGTAAGATTCCATTTATGTAAGAGTTACAACAGCAAAATTATGGAAATGAGAACAGATTAGTGGCAGCTAGGCTCAAGGAGTGGGTAGAGGTGGGTGAGAAGCCAGTGTGACTACGAAAAGAGAGGCATGGGGGCTCCCTGTGGTGGTGAAAAGGTTCTGCATTTTGATCACATCAGTATTAGCATTCTGGATGTGACAGTGTATTGCTGTTTTGCAAAACAACAATAAACATGGAGGGAACTAGGCGACTTCATGGGGATCTACAATTATCTCAAAATTAACAATTTCAATTTTTAAAAGTCCGGTTGGTGGCACAATGGTAATGCAAAGCTTTGCTACAACAGAGCCACCTGAGAAGGTCCTGGGTTTGTTTCCTGAGGCCTCCCTGAGCACCCTGGGCCATGTAAAATTGTACAGATGTTCCAGAGGAAACTGTATGAATAAACTTTAACATCGTGACTTCTACTATATGGGAATAAAATGCTTAATGCATTTGTGGGTTTTTTTCGATGGGAAGTTCCATGTGAGTTAGCTTCATGTTAATGCAGGTGGCAGCAGAACTCAGTGCAAAAGCTATCGAAGAAAGTCACTTCCTGTGGCTCTGATGTCTGCTGGCCAGGCTTAGCATCTCTCCTGCACCCTCCTAGAGAAATAAACAGCCTTCTCACCATGATGCAGTAGACCTTTGCAGCCCATAGACCAGTCCTCCTCATTAGCAACTGTGAAACTACAAAGAGATCTTTCTTTGCTAAACCACAGCAGATGTGAAGTCCACACTGAGTACTAACTGATATTTAGACTCCGTTACCTGCTTCTCTTTGTGACTGAGATCCTGCAACATGGACAGTTTTTTCTGTCTGTATACTTTGGGTGGTTTAGCTCCCTACCTTGGCTTATGCATAATCCTGGGAGCAAGATACCATGAGATATTTTTTGTTTAAAAAAATATTTATTGGGACCAGCAGGTGGTGTAATGATTATATCATTGGACTCCCACATAATCGACTGTGGTTTGAGTCCTGAACCCAGTGGCTTAAAACTCATGCCATGTGCATGTGCCCAAGATCTCGAGAGGAGAATGGAGGAGAAGGGATTATAGCTTGGTCATCCACCCTGGGGGATGATTTCTCATTTCCTGTCTGTCTCTCTGGCAAGTGCACTCCCCCTATAGGAAGCCTCTCTCTTAAAAAATTATTTATCATTACTATTATTATTTTTAAGTTTGCTCTAGTTTGTGCACTCACAGAGAGAGAGACACAGAGAGAGAGGAGAGAGAGGGAAGATGAGAAAGCAAGCTACTGGGTCCAGGACTCGAACCATAGCTGGCCATATGAGAGTCCAGAGCCTTAACCACCATACCACCTGTTGGCCTGAGATATTGTTTTTGTAAATCCCAGGGAAAATCTATCTGCTAAGGAGCTTCCTTGTATGGAAGACCATACAGCAAAATCCAATCACAACCTCTCCCCCAAACATGCTGCTGGTGTGTTCTCTTAGTTCTGTGGGCAGCTTCATATGGTTTGCACCCTGGATCTTAAGTTAGAATTATGTTCTCCCTGGTCACGTGCTTTACGTGATCTGAAGCCTCCGGTGAGAGTTGATGTGATATTCCTGTCTGAGTCCCGCTCTCGCCCAGTTACTGTGGTCTTTAACAATAGTATCAGTCTTACACAGTTTCCTTCCACTACACTTAATTCAGTATGGTTTGTTCTTTATTTTTTAGGAGTTTCCACCTTTTCCTATTCTTGTCAACACTGGACAAAACCCACTATTCAAAGTTATTCTACATTGATTATATAAAACGATATCTTTATTGGTTTGTTTATTGTCATCTTCCTTATCGTTAGCAATTTTGAGAATTTTTTAAAATAATTATTTAGCTGATTTTATTTATTATTGTTTTTTTTTTAAATAATTATTTTTAAATGTATTATTTTTAAATTTGACCAGAGAGTGACAGAGAGAGAGAGGAGGAAAGCGAGAAAGCAAGCTGCCAGGTCCAGGACTTACACTGTAGTCAGCCATGTGGGAGTCCAGCGCATTAACCACCATGCCATCTGCTGTCCCCCAGTGTGCTTCTTTAAATAGGTGATGAGCAGGGCAGAGAAGGAGAAGAGGAGTGGGCTGTAGAGCGACTGAGCAGGCAGCTGGACGCACAGGGGGATACAGCAGGCCATTTGCAAAGCTCCGGCTCCATCATCCTGTCTCAATAGTTTGAAAAACTTGAGGGGGAAAACAGAAGCTGAGCGATTTCCAGCAGTAGGTGGGTGGGCTCTTCATTAGAAGAGTATGGGGTGGGGAGCAAGTGGTGGCACCGTGATAACGCAGCTGGACTTACATAGGAGAGGTCCTGGGTGTGAGTCCTGGGCCTTCCCAAGCATGCAGGAGTGAGTGCCCACAATCCAGGCTGTTTAGCACTGGGTGAGGATCATGGCACAGGAATGTTGTTGGGGATACCTGTTTTCCCTCTCTGTTTTTCTCTCTCACAAAAGAACTAAATAAAACTTAAAAAAAAAAATGGTACAGGGGCAGAACCAATACATGCTCATGCCATGATGTGGCTTGTCCAGGGTCCACACCGTCACCCTTCCTTGTCCCTCCTCCCTTTGCTTTACATTCATTATCCCTGTGGCAAATCCAGAGAAAGCTAGCATAGCTGTTCTAAATAGAAACGTTTACAAAGCGTCACTGGAGACAAGAGGAGGAAGATGTGGCATGACCATGAACTGCAGGAAGAGGCTGCCCCTTCTTTTTGTCTTCTGCATATCCTTTTAGGCCGGTCTAGCTCTTGTGAGTGACACCTGGCATAGCAACACCTACATCCAGGTGTTTAATAAATTAACCAATAGTAGTTCACGGTAAGAGACAACGTCACACGGTCTACGACATTTCACCAGCCTGTGAAACTGAAATAAAAGTCACGAACTCTTTCGGAATGAAAACGTGAATGCTTCTGGGCCAGCTGATAGCACAGAGGCTAAGAGCTGTGTGTAGGAAGCCGAATTCCACGTGGCTGACTGTGGCTGCAGTTCTGGGCCCTTCTGGCTTAACAACCATGCTGGTGTATGCCCCAAATCATGCTGGGATGAAGGGTTGGAAGAAAAGGGATTGTGGTGTGACCCTGCCCCATCGGAGGTGCTCTCTCTCTCTCTCTCTCTCTCTCTCTCTCTCTCTCAGGCAAGTGCATATGCCCTCTGGCAATTAAAAATGAAGAAACGAATAAATGAATAAAATGGATGTTTCTATTCAGCCATGTTAGCCTGCTCTATCCCGTCTGACCAAGCTGCCTGCAGAGCCCTGTGTCTGCCATTTTGGGAGCTCTCTGGGTGAGGACACAAGAGACCTGTCTCCCAGGTGGGGTCTTCTCTTCCTTCACTAAGCCACTCAGTTTCTCAGCACTTGGTCTACCCCTGCATCTGGAAGGCCATTTTCAGGCCAGGGCCTGGTTTTCTCCTCTTCTGTTGTCCCCCCAGAGAAGTCCAGTTTTTGCTCTGTGTGTTTGTTTGTTTGTTTTGCCCAGTAGCCATCATGTCTTGGGCCCCCAAGTCTTCATTCAGCTTTTGAAATTAAAACCTGCTGCCAGGGTGAGGCATGTGTGAGAGGCCCTGCTGATAGGAAATTGTTGGCTCCATCACGACCTCTCTTCCTACATCTGACAACCAGAAAGCCACAGGATGGGACTGAAGAAAAGAGAAAGGTTGGCCAAAGATGATGTAACGATCTGGACCAGAGCACAGCACAGCGCGGGTATAACCAGCAACCCCTGTGCGTTAAGCTCCTGTTCCAGTTCTACCTCTCCCCTCCCTCGTTCTCATTCTCCCCAGCACATTGTCCACGGAGTCAGTGGGAGAAGGTCAGGAGCTGCAACACCAAGCCTGTACTCCAGGGAACAGATTCCTTCTGTTTCGGCGTGGATAAAAATATTTGCTCATCTTCCCTATTTCAAATCCCTGACAGCACATTTGTGCCAACATTTACCAATGTGCTACCAACAGTGAATTTGTGTGAAGACTCATGCAGAGCATTTCGGGGTGACAGTTCCATATTTAACATTTTGCTAGGTCTCTCTTTCAAGAAAGATTCTGAGGCCCTCAGCTGATCATACTCGATAAACCAATGCTTGAAGAAGACCAGGATGTTGGGGGAAAACTGGAGGGGGCGTTTTACAGAAGTCTTCAGCAACTGAGAGGATTCCAGGCTGGAAAATCATCGGAGAATATGTCTTCAGAGCATCAAAAAATCCAAGTGAATAAGAAGAGGAGCACTTGGAGCAACAGTGCTCCTCTTTCATAAATATTTGGTTTATATATAATATATGTATATACATAAATATAATGTAAATAACATATGTCTATATGTATAATATATATTTTATATAATATTTATATACATATATGTATGTGTGTGTGTGTGTGTGTGTATATATATATATATATATATATAGTCATTGGAAAAGTCACGATGTATTTTTCTGTTTTTCTGTGCAAAAATGTGTCAAGACTTTTCCAATGACACAATATACATATTAGATTTTAGTGTTTTTTTTAATTGCCAGAGGGTGGATGTGCTCACCAGACAAAAATAGAGAAAGAATAACAGAGAAAGAAAGCACAGTCACTCTGTAATTCCTTCTCCTCCATCCCTCCATCCTGTCGGGATTTTGGGTGCACACACGCAAGTGCCTGGCAGGTTTTATCAAGCTACCAGGGCTGGGATTCGAGCCATAGTCAGCCATGTGGGATCCAGCTCCCTTGACCACTCATCTATGGGGCCAGCCCTATTGTTTTAAATAGAATGTTCAGGTACATGCTGAACGTTCTTCTTTAGATCCAACTGTAAAGTTACAGTAAAATTCTTGTTTTCCTTCCTATTGGATAACAGCCCAAGCACACTCAACAAAGTCATATGGGCTGGAGCTCTCTCCAGGGCTAAGTTCATAAATCAGCTCCTGTCCCCTTCCTACATGTAGGAACAAATGCTTCACCTTGGGGAGATTCTTACCAGATGGTAAACATTGGGAATAGCTTTGGAAAGAAATCCTGTTTAGGCGGATTTACCATCTCAGATCTCTTCCCTATGTGATTATCTGGAGTCACCACTGAAGGTGGCCTTGGAGTAATAGGGTTCTCAACATTTCTGTTCTGTTCCCACCTGCCCCACACCCCCTAGGTGCCCATGTTGGTTTTCACAGCCAGATACTCAGAGAACAAAATGAGCTGTGTGACAGTCAGTGGCCAAGACGCAACTCAGGAGCTGAGACACAGGACTCAGGGGGCAGCTGACCTTCACCCAGCCCAATCCTCTGGCTTTGCTCTGAGAGGAGCACGCCTGGGCTGCTCCAGGGAGCTCAGCTTGAACCCTTGTGTCCCTGTCCCTGTCCCAGTCCTCCTTCATCACTCCTTTGGCTTGGGCAGCAGGGAGACAGGCAGAGTCCCACTCTGATTGGCTGTCTGTCTCTGACTTAACAGCCAGCTCAACAAATCAACAGCCTGCACTCCAAGAGCTTAAAGATGAATTGTAGCAGCCAAAGCCCTGGGGGAAAAACGGGGGGAGGGGGGGGGGGGATGAAAAAGAAAAAAGAGAGAGAGAGTGCCGAAAGAGAGCACAACCACTCCAAAACAAAATCATACACACATCTTCTGGAGGGACCCCAGAGAGCTTGCGTTCTTCCTCTGGAAAGCCCTTTGGACAGGCCTGGTTTGCACCCCAACTCCTTGGCACTCAGCCGAGTTGATACCATTTTCAAAGTAGGTCATTGCCAGTTGTCTCAGCAGAGGTGGGATGTACTGTCAGCCTCAGTCAGCAGAGCCTGCCAGGGGTCCCAGACCCCACAGTGCAGGGCGGGGACACCTGGCAGCAGGTGCTGGGTCTCAGCCCTTCCTCAAACACTGACAGACGGGCTCCAGCAGATCCTCTCTCTTTTCTGCTTACAACTGGTCAGGGACTAACTATCTTGGACAAACCTCTAGGAGGACTTACATGACAACCTGAATGAAAATTCACTCGAAGGAGGATGATGTCATCTGTTCAGCTCTCTGTTCTACGTGTTTAGAAAACTCATCACGTGGGGGTTTTTCTAAGAAGGTAGGCTGGTACCACCCCCTCCCCCAAGAAGAAGACAAATATAAACCTATAGATGCATGCCACACTTCCACTAAACAATTCAGGGAGGAATATGCATATGAAACAACACAGCTTTCGTTAGAAACAAACACTCCTGCAAGTTCTTAAACACGAAAGCCTCATGCATCATCGTTCACTCCTGCTTACAAGGATAACAGAGCCATTGATCGTCCATCATTGATAACAAGGTAAACTGCACCTTCTTGATCATGAAATGCATAGACTGGGGTCCAGGAAGAGTTTGCAGAGTATTTATTGTCTTTAAACGTGGCCTACCTGCAGATCTCATTTAGAACTTACCTTGACGCTGGTCTGTCTTTCACCTTCCCTCTCCTCTTCTCCTGGCAAAACCTACTTGCCTTTCCAGCCTGCTCTTAAATTCTTCCTTTTTTAAAAAAACCTTCTCTGGCTCCTGGCTCTCAGCAATGATTTCTCTCCAGCCAGAACCCCTGCAGTAATAAAAGTGGCTGAGAGCACACACCTAGGAATAGCGTAGGTACTTTGAGGTGGCTGTTCTCTGTTTATGACACCATCACTCCTGGAAAGCCAGGGCAGCGTCTCTCACCTCAATTGTACATTACACGTACTTAGCACCAACTATTACTCCAAGAACAACAGGAGAAATTAAAGGGGAAAGGAAGAAAGGAACTAACGTTGATGAAAGACCGAGTAGCTGCTAGCATTGCAGCACGACGTCTATCGACTCCGTTTTCATTTAGAGCTCAGAGAAGCCCCAGAGTGAAAGATTTGCTTTCCACCATTTTCAAGATAAGGAAGCAAGGGCTTAGAACAGTTATATAACTTAGCCCAAACCACACAGCCAATGAGCAGAGGAGCCAAGACTCAAACACAGCTGCGTCCTCCTTGCTCTCTCGAATACCCTGATTCTCAACCTCGGCTGGTCAGCTTTTGACCCTGTCAATGCCTAAGCCCCACCCCTGAAGATTTTGGTTCATATTTCTAAGCCCAGGAGGACAGGCAGTATGGAGTGCATTGACTGCCGTATTGCCTGCCACGTCCGCATACAGCAGACGTCAGTGTGTGTGTGTGTTAAATGAATACATGAATTAAATCTGTCCAGAGCAGCAGCTCTCAGGCCTGACTACATGTTAGAGTCACCTGGACAGCTGATTAAACCGTGCTTCTCTGAGTAGATTCTGATGCAATTGGTCCAGACTCCCTGGCAGGCATCCTAGTTTCAGAAAACTCCCCAGGCAATCCATACAAGCAGCCCTGGCTGACAACCATTGGTCTGGAGTGAGGTCAGGGCATCTGCAGATTTTGGAAAAGCTCCACAGGTAATTTCAATCTGCAGCCAGGGCTGAGAACTTCCGCCTACACATCACGCTGCCTCGCTCTGGGTTTTATAAATGGGAAAGCATTTCTTTCTAAAAATACTTCCGTCAACAAGTAGACGAGTGCTCACCCATGCACAGCGGTGAGCCGTTGGGAGAAACATTCTAGGAGAGACAATGGGGCGAGCTGTCACCTGATTTCAGATCTGTAACCGCTTCACTGCTAACTTGTTCTTTGATTTTTGTCTGTCCTGGGCTACTTGGAGAATGATTTATGAAACCGACAGATCAGGAGTCTTGTTTGCAGCAAAGAGCGAGAGCATGAATGTCTTGTCTGCTGAGCGAACGGGAAACCGTTAACCTTTCTGAGCTTCAAGAATAAATGTGTGAATGTTCATGCCCTGTGTGCCTATTTTCACTTATAAGTACATGAGGGAGAGTGGGGAAGGAGAGTAAAATGCAGCGCTTTCTACACACTGTGGGGAATGAACAAGAGGGAATTAAAGGGGTAAGTCTGTATACGAAGCCCACACATGTTTAAGAATTGCTTCTAAGGACCTGGAAATCAGGGAAAATGACATGCTGCGAGTTCATGGGTTGTTAGCTTTAAAGATTTCCTGAAGTGCATTATTCAGAACATATCAGAAAACAATGTACTCTTTGGAAGACATATTACTACTTTGTGTAATCAGCCCAAGCAAAAACGGATACATTGGGAAAGTCAAGTTGCATTGCATAATTATTACAAACACATAAACTACAGCCATTGTTAAAAACCAAGGAATGGGAAAACTTTAAAAAGCAAATTATTTTAAGTAGGATTAAAAAACTTTTTATATGAATGACGAGATTCGTATGTAATGAAATAATAGGTGACATTTACATTTCACAGAGCTCTCAGTTCTGTGTCTGGCGGCCTTCCACCTCCTTGTTACATATTTTCATCTTCACAACAAAGACAAAAATAGGTACTATGAATACACTCTCTTTGTACAGATCAGGAAACGGAGGCACAGAGGGGTTAAGTAAGCTGCCCAGGGATGCACAGTAAATTGTAAACCAAGATTCTCATTCGGGCAGTCTGAGCCAGCAGGTGGCGCTGTGATGAAGGGCACTGGACTCCCACATAGCTGACAGCGGTTTAAGTCCTGGACCCGGCCGCTTGCTTTCTTACTTTCCCTCTCTCTCACTCTGTTTTTCTCTGGACAAATTTAAATAAATAAATAATTAAAAAGGAAAAGGAAATGAAGAGATGTGCAATTATTCGTGGTCTAGACATCAGGGATGGCGATTTGAAACTCATACAAAGGGAGAAAATCACAGAAGGATTATCAATGGGGATGCCAGGGTCTATCCAGATTTTTAAAAAAGATCGTCAAAGACAAGGGCTGTGTTTTCCTTATTTTCTAATCCTAAGGGTCCCTTACACAGAATTGGTGCTTACCATGGTGGTTCAGGATTTCAATTCCTTGAGGAAAATCTTTTAGAAGTTGTATTTGTAACTGATGCTCAGGGAGGGGGTGTGGAATTCAAAGTGGGGCAAAGCTAAGGTTGCTTTTCCTTAGGAAATCTGCTTTCTCTGATTACCATTTGTCAGGGTCACATGAAATGAAGATGCAGTTGCTTAAAACAACAGACACGAGCACAGAGAAAATGTTACTCTAAAGCATACTGATTAAAACCATCAGGGATGATCTCAGACATTCTTTATTTCTATCATGGCTTTTTTTATTTATACCATGTCCTTTAGAATCTTAGAGTTTACATCTCTCACTTACATTGCTCATCCGTTCCTTTATGCTGTCTGCTTTTTCCCTTATTGCTGTTATCATATTAATCAGAATTATTTATTTTTAAAATAATTATTTAACTTAATATATCAGTATCACTAGTATTTTATTTATTTATTTATTTATTTATTTATTTATTTATTTATCCCCTTTGCTACAGGGTATGTGTATTCACTAAAGAAAGACAGAGAGAGAGAGAGAGAAAATGAGAAGGCAAGCCACTGGGTCCAGGATTTGAACTGTGGTCAGCCATGTGGGAGTCCAGCACCTTATCCACCATGCTGGTCCTCTGAATTATTTTTAAATCCATGGTTTGATCATTCTCAAGTCTCCGTCATATCTGGATCTGGTTCTGATGCTTGATTTTTTTTTTTTTTCTGACCATGATTTTGCCACTTACCACGCCCTGTAACTCTTGGTTGATGGTTGGACATGACATATTGGGAAAAAAGGAACTGAGGTAGTCTGATTTAGTGTGAGGTTCCATGTTTATCTGGCTAGGAGGTGGGCTGTGTTTACCGTTTATTGTCATCGCTGTTTCAAAGGCTAAAGTTCCTGCAGGGGTCCTAGTTTTCATCTCTTCTGCTGTCTTTTGCTTTTCTTGAGGGACACTTTAAATAGAAGCAGAGGCTTGGATTTTAAAATCTTCTACTGTTTTTTGTTTGTTTGTTTGTTTTATGGGAAGGCAGGAGTAATGACTTTCCAATTCTTTTCAACTTCTAAAGTTTATCTTAGAAAATATGAAAAATATAAACATGTAGGAAGTAGCAAATAAAACTCATCAGAGACCCTGGGTATATGTTCTTTCTAGGTCTGTATATAAATGCTTATAAAATGTACATAAAAGCACTTTGAGGACAATTTCGCTGTTATATGTAGTTTCAGAACCTTACTGAACAATAAACTATACATTTTTCCATGCTGACAAAAGTTCCTACATTGAATGTCTTGCTAATTGCAAATACTGCAAACCATTTGGTCATATGAGCGTATCATTATTTCTTTTTCTTATTGCACTGGGAGGTAACTGCAGGGAAGTTAAGGTCCTAAGCTCTGGAATGTAGCTTTCCTGGCTCTAACCCTAGTCTTTCCACTTATTGGTGACATGGGTTTGGGCCAATCTTCAACCTCTCTAAGCCTCAGTCCTCTCCCTTGTTTAAAAGACTTAATTGATTGAACCTTTTGAGTAATTTGATTAATCGCCACTGAATTAGCCATTAATCCTGTCGCTGCATCAACATTAACAGGTCATTTTCATGATGCCGCTGAGGAATCAGGTCTTTCTGCGGCAGTTCAAGAGAAAGGCCTCATGAAAAGTGTGCAAATTATTTTTGTAAGTTTACAAAAGCTTGGGACCAGCAGTTGGCGTAATGGCTATGTCACTGGACTCCCATGTAGTCAACTGCGGTTCGAGTCCCAGACCCAGTAGCTTAAACTCAGGCTGGGCGCATGTGTATGCGTGCCCAAGATCTCTAGAGAATGGAGGAGAAGGGATTGCGGTGTGGCCATCGCCCCTGGGGGGTGATTTCTCGCTTTCTGTCTCTCTCTTTCTCTCTCTGTCTTTCTGGTGAGCACATGTGCCCTATAGCAAAAACCTCTCCCCCCAAAAAAAAAGTTTACAAAAGCTTTATTTACATTGTCAACTTTTTCATCATTCATGATGTTTATTTTCCTAAGATTTGTAGTAACTGGTTTTGGTTTGTTTTTACCCTTGACGATGTTGGGGCTGGCTATGTGAAATACATTCCTGGACTTCTGACCTCTAAATCTGTTCTTGACTGTTGTGGGACCTTGGATGCACACGTGCCGTTCCTCAAGGTTCAGGGGACACCATCTGCACGCCCTCGCTTGTTGAAACAGGGCCGTTGAGAACACCTATTGACCTAGCCATGGTGGCATGGGTTGTTGGAAAAGTCATGACATATGTTTGCACAGAAGAACATAGGAAAAATACATCATGACTTTTCTGACAACCCAATATATAGATTTGGATTCCTCAGTTGGCCTGAAAATGCGCTGGTGTGCCCGGGTGCCAGGATTTGAAGGATTTGGAAGGTTGGGGAAGGGGAAGTGCACCATGATGAGATCATGTCTAAAGTCTCTCTCTCTCTCTCTCTCTCTCTCTCTCTCTCTCTCTCAGGTGCACACACACGTGCTCTCTACCATTAAAAGAGAGAGCAGGTAAACACCAGTGTCACACAAATAGCCACGTAGCCATAGCCATCCCTGAAGGGGCTGGGCAGATGGCATCGTTTTTCTCTAGAATTCCTTTTGGCCTCAGGCCTAGAACATTAGGTAGGGCCTTTCTGCTGATCTCTGCTATTGCAATAGGATCTGTGTGTAGCTGAGTTTCCCAACGTCATCAATTAAAGCCCTACTCCCAGGGAAGGAAAAGCCACGGGAGCCAAATCCTATTTTTCTCACCAGGAAACACAGATCTCTGAGTCTCTCAACTTTGTCAAAGAGCCTGTGGTAGGTATGACTCATGCCAAGAGAGATGGACCAATTCGTTTCTCAGCACGCACACGGAAGACCACTAGGCTAAATGATTTCAATGCACGCTTCCCTGGTGTCACGGCTTGTTTTTTTTTAATATAATGCTGTCAGAAATAGAGTGAATGAATGAATGAATGAATGAATCAATTAATTGATGAAAACCTCCTGGGTTTTAAAATACGTTAAGCAAATGCACAGTTTTTATTAGACAAATGAGTATCTGCAGCCAAGCACCCAGATTTGTTCCCATAGCTGAACTCGATTGGAAAAAAGCCATCTTCTGGACAAAAATTAGACTACAACAGCCACATAGAATTCCCCATTGAAAAAAGGTAACTTTCTCATTTTTCATTTCTTTAAACCCTCAATAAATGGAACTTTATAAGGAGAACTTTCAGAAACCTTTAGTGGCATTGCACATACAAATTAGAACCATATAGGGACCACAGATGACGTAATGGTTATGTCACTGAACTCCCACATGGCTGACAGAGGTTTGAGTCCCAGACCTGGTGGCTTGAAACTCACGTCAGGTGTGTGTGTGCATGCATGCCCCAAATTCCAAGAATGGAGAAGTAATTGCAGTATGGCCCACAATTACTGGGGTGTGATTTCTCACTTTCTGTCTCTCTAGTGAGCATGCTCACCCTATAGCAAGAATCTCTCTAAAAAACAAATAAAATAATAATAAAAAATTAGAACCACATAACCCAACACTGGATAATCATAAAACAGGAAAGGAATACCTTTGTCCTTTAGGGAATTTTCTTTTATTATTTTCTAGTTTGTATTATATGTCAGTATTATCTATCTATAATAAATGCTATATATATTTATTTTTATATGCAATTTATCAAACACATAGCATATTAAATTTTATATGTAGCATAGAATTGTGGCAATAATTCTCTTTTTGGTTAGTATCAGGGTTAAGTGCCTCCTGTTACCATCACTACTTTAGCCCAGTGCAGAAACATTTTATTCATACACAGATACCTTTGTCTCTAAATAATCCAAAGATTATACTCAATATTATATAGAGTAAATGTACATATCAACTGAAAATAAGGTACCCTTAAAAGAAGACTCCAAGACCCCAGAAAGTATTATACACAAGATGAAAAACTATAGTAAAGTTGACAGGGGAAAAAAAGGAAGAAAAAGCATTAATTTGTAAAAGGGCCAATGCAATGGCACAGTGGAAGGACCGCGTGCCATTTTTTAAGCCCCAGATCTCCATGTATTGGATGTATAACTTTGGACAACTCATTAAAGTTCTCCAAGTACAATTTCTTTCCCTTTACTTTCCTTTGCTTCTCACTTTTCCCCTCCTTTCCTTCCCCGAGAGCATCTGATGGAGCCTGGTCACACCACAGCCCTTTCTTCTCCAATTCTCCATTCCTCAGGACCCAGGAATGCACAGTACACACCTGGCATGTTTTTCAAGCTGCTAGGAGGGGACTCAAACCCTGGTCCGGCCATGTGGGATCAGCTTCCTCTGCAGACTTAACCAGTACCCTACAGGGCCAGCTCTGCAAGCATCATTTCTTCATGAGCAATGAGGTACGATTTCTTCCTCTCTCACTCTCACTGTGTTATTGTGACACTTGAACACATGCATGTGATGAGGCAACTTCAGAAAGTTCATGAAAAATCTGGAATTAAAATAGGAATTTATTTTGGTGCCAAAAATGTGAAACCCATGCATAGCTTTATCATAATAAGCATTTTCTAGAAACTTTTTGAAGACCTCACATAGAAAGGTACTTTGTATATCATGACAGGAAAACCTTATGACACTTAATAACCACAACCACAGAAACCAACTCTAGTTTAGTGAACGTCTACCAAGTGCCAGGCATTGGAGCAGGTTCCTTGTGCACAGGTTTTGTTCCTCACAACACCTGCTGAGGAAACACTGTTATACCAGGTCAAGGGAGAGCGCTCCCTTGTAGTTTTAAGACTTCCTCTGCCCTTCTGCTCCCAGGTAATCCTGTCTCAGTCCTCAGACCTCAGCTCTGGGGCTGCTGAAGTTGCAGTGAAGCGACATCGGGCCCCTTCGCGCTTTACTCTATCCCCTCTACCGCTAGCATGGAGCATGATGCAAGTCGGCTCAGCCGCAGGGTGAAAAAGTTGAGCTAATCTTTAACTTTTTTCTTCCCCTTTTCTCAAACATGCCAGACAATGAAAATTGACTGTGACCTTTTTGTTAAAACAAAGCGGAATCTGAAAGGACGACGAAGTCCTCCCAGGCGGTGCCGGTGGTAAGTACATGGTCAACATCCCTAATCCGAACATCCCAAATCTGAAATGACTGGAATTCCGATATGACCGAGAGCCAACGGGACGGCACAAATTCGAAATTCCACACCTGACCTCATGGGATGGGGCGCAGTCAACTGCTGTCTCCCAAAAATATTGTATAAGATTTCCTTCAGGCTGTGTAGGGGGTGTCTATGAATCCTAAATGGATTTTGTGTTTAGATTTATGTCTCAGCCCTGAGAGGTCTCATGATGTGCAAATATTCCAATATCTGAAAAAAAAATTCAAAATCTGAAACATTTCTGGTTATGAGTATTTCAGATAAGGGAGACTCAGCCTGTCTTCCAGGGGCCCTCAGATTCTGTCTTCCCCCCACCTGGGCCTTTTCTGCAGGCATTTCCCCCAAAGTTCACACTTTCTTATTGAAGACCCTGCTCCCAAGTATTTGTGCAGCGCTTGGTGTTAGCCTGTGTTCTGAAATATCTGTGCTCTAGCAGCCAACGGAGAATCTGCGATAGAGCTTGTTCTCGGTGTTCTCCTGTCCGTATCGATTGGATCAAAGGGAGATCCGTCTGGAACCCACTTAGAGCCCTTCCAGATGGCGAGCTCGCTCCCAGATGGCGTGTTTAACAGGAGAAGAAGAAATCACCGCACACAGCCTCGTCTCGCTGGAGGGCCCGTGACCTCATTCCCTTTGGGACTCTCCAGGACGCAGACTGCTTTTCCCTGTCTTAGGTGTTCGCAGGGCTGGTTTTCCTCGGCCTGACTCTCGGGATGAAGTGGAAAGCCTTTAGAGAGCGCCGGGGCTAGCCTGACTGTCCATAACCACATGCCCACCTGTGGGGACGTGATTCCCCTTTGAAAAGTTTAGGAAACGTGAGGGGCCAGCGGGCAGTGTGGTGGAGAAGGCACTCTGAATTCCCATGGCAACCATGGTTTGAGTCTTAAACCCAGAGGCTTGAAAATCATGCTAGGCACGTGTGTGTGTGTGCCCCAAATCCCAGGAGGAGGATGGAGAAGGGATTACAGCATGGCCGTTCTCCCTGGTGGGGGGAGAGTGATTTTTCACTTTCCCTCTTTCTAGTTCTCTCTCTCTCTCTTGCTCTCTCTCTCTCTCTCTCTCTCTCTCTCTCTCTCTCCAGTGAGCACATATGCACTATGGCAAAAAAATCTTTAAAATAATAAGTCATCAAGAAAGTCATGATGAGGGCCAGCAGATGGTATAACGGTCATGTCGCTAGACTCTCAGGTACTTGACTGTGGTTTAAGTCCCAGACCTGGAGGCTTAAAACTCACACTGGGTGCATGTGTGTGCATGCCCAACATCCTGAGAGCAGAATGGAGAAGAAGGGATTGTGGCATGGCCATCTCCCCAGGAGGGATTTCTCACTTTCTGTCTCCCTGTCTTTCTGGTGAGCACACGTGCCCTAGAGCAAGAAGCTAAAAAAAAAAAGAAAGTCATGACGTAAAATGCATCATGACTTTCCCAACGACCTAACAGAAAGAAAGAACAAAAGAAAGGAAGAAAGAAACTTGAGAAATTAGTAAAAAGAAAAAGTCTAGGTGCGTTCGAAAGCCACTATTGAACTCTACCAGAAGTCCAGGGGCCTCTGCTGTCTAAGTGCCACCTCCCGGTTGCCACCCACGAACGTTTGGCTGACCCTGCGAAGCGGGAGGCTTGCACAAACAGAGCTGCTCCTGGTTTATCATCAACTTAGAAGATCATTTCCACTCCCAAGATAAGCGAACCTGATAAACATCGCAAGGTTGTGTCTCCTCCTGGCAACGTGGTGGGCTCTCCTTTGAACAACGGGTGGGCACCGGATGATTGGAACCCGGGCCCCTGTGAGCAATTCCAGGCAAAGCAGACATGCGCTTCTCGTTCCTTAGCTGCTACCCTTGATGCCCGTGGCCCCAACTTTTCTTTCTTTCTCATTTTACGTTTATTCACTTATTTCTTCCAGGAGTGAGTAGGCAAGAGAGAGGGAGACAGAGATGGAGAGAGACAAACATATCGTGTCCACTTCCCGCCTCAGCCAGTCCCGCGTCATGGCACACATGTGCCGAGCATGCTCAGAGGGGGTCTCCAGCTGAACCCAGAACCTTCCAATGTGGGTCAGCCTTGCAGAAGGTTGGGTTTTACTGCCGCACCACCATCTCGTCCACGCTCCAAACTTTCCAGCACTCTCTCTCATGTGGCCTGGAGATGTCTCCTCATTCAACAAGAAATAAATTGTCATTCATTTGTTCATGATTTTAGTGAGGGCGTGCTATGTGACAGGCATGGACTAGAGACGCAGAATGGTGGCTGTGAGTAGGTCACTGGTGGAGCCTGGACCACCCAGCTCTGAGTTCCTTCCCCAGCACAGCCCTGGGCAACAGGCATTGCTCAGTGGAATTTACACCCTGTCCAGAGCCTGCCCTTGTTCCCTGCAGACTCCAGTTCAGCCAACACAGGGCACCTAGGGACGACCCCAATCAATCCTGCAAGCTACGTGCTCCTGCTCACAGCCACTGGCTGCCAAGCCTGAGTAGAAGGTCTGCACCTTGACCAAAGTTCTCAGGGCCAGCATCCACCGACAGGCTAGTGGATCACTTGGCTTTGTTTGTCTTTGCCTCGGCCAGTCAGGATGGCAGGTGCAAAGCCCACTGCAAGCTGGAGGTGGTCAAGGTGCAGGAGTGCTACGTGAGGGGCCCCTCCTATGCAGGCTCCCTGGAGACCGTAACCGAGAGCCTTGGTGTTTCTGCGGTTCTTACAGTGCAGGGGCCGCAGCCCTCAGGAGAGCAGATCCGTAAACCGGAACAGACATCATGAGGATCTGGAGAAGCCTGAAGGTTCTACTTGCTCTATCTTTGAAGATTGGGTTTGTCAACCAGATGCAAGAAACAAAACGAACACTCCCACCCCGGAGACTGCAAATGCATGTTTCCGTTCATTAGAACACGGTTTCCAAGTTCCCTGGAACTCACTACACACCTGCTTAGGTACACGTGGCTATAAATCATCCTTACCTGCTTTGAAGACAACATCGTTTAGGTCCACTTATTCTTTATAACCAGAAGAGCTGGCTCTGAGGGGCTGATGGTGAAAAAGTCCAGTCCTTCGCCAATTCCAATGGGTCTCCTCTCACTCCTGCTCCTCGTTTTGAAGGGGATGGAATGGTCCTGCCGTCACAGAGAATCGGAGAGTTAGAAAGTGCCTTAAGGTCACCTAGCCTCCAGGCAGAGCTGTTCCTGAAACTATTTTAGACTCACAGTGGAACCACCCAGCCTGTTATCTAGTGGAATCACTTGCAATCAGTGGTGTCAGCCCTCATACATCACGTTTTATTTTTGCCGATTGCTTTAACCCTTATTTGAATCATGCCCTCCACAGTCCTAAAATGGTTATTTCCTGTTTGCCAGTGAGGAGACCTAGGCATTGTAAAGAGCTCTTGTGACCAGCAAGAACTAGCTTAAATAAGAAAAACTCAGTGCTCACTTCTGTTTGTAAGTTTCCTTGAATGACATCCCTACCCTCACCCTTTTCCTCCAACTAGCCAAGTGGTCTGGTGGTTAAGGCACTGGAATCCATTTGGCCGTCTGCACAGTTTGAGTCCTGGACCCAGAAGCTTCAAAAACATGCTGGGCCCATGTGTGTGTTGCCCAGAATCCACAGAGGAGCATGGAGGAGAAGGGATTTTGGTGTGATCATCCTTCCTGGGGTAAGCTTTCTCATTTTCTCTCCTGGCCCTTATAGCCTCTCCCTGCCTGCATGCTCCTATGGCAAAATTTAAAAAAAAAGAAAGACCCACCTGCTGAGAAGGCCAAGTCACCTAAATTGATGCCCACTGCAAGGTGGGAGTGCAAATGCTGGCCCCAACAGAGTGACCAATCAGAGCAGTACCAGTTTCAATAGTCAACCAATGGGACTGCTGTTTGACCTAACCAATCAGAACTAGACAAGTTTCATTCCTCATCTTGCATGTAGAAACCTGGTGAAGACTTGGGTTGGAATTATCCCTCTGTAAAAGCCCATCCCTAACACGCTAGGGAGAGGGTCTTTCTTTGAATGAAGCTAGCTGCCTGTCCTCCAGTTGCTGTCATGGTAATAAAGTCTTCCTCCTTGACAAACCTTGTGGTACAGAGACTGGCCTTTCTGCAGCAGAGGGACTGATTCCCAATCCTACTGAGTTAGGTTTGGTAACGTTCTGATTGGCTTCGCACCTGAAACACTACTTGTTATAAAAGGAAAAAAAAAAAAAAACACCTCTCATCATCCATGTAGAGAGACCGGCAACTTCTTCCAGCCATAACTGCCAGTGCAAAGAAGATTTAGAGGGTGAGCTTTTTCTCCTGCTGGAAGACTTGGGGTAGATTTTCTAGCTTCTAGAAGGTTCCCCAGATCCCAAGTATTCACAACACTCCCCACGGCCTGCAGACACGAACAGCACCAGGGAGGAGAGGGGACGGAGAAGAAGGGATGAGATCTAGGTGGGAAGGAAGCAGAGAGCATCACGTCTCTAGGCCCTTCTTTCCTATGACATTCAGTGGGTACTGTCCTTAGACACCCACTCAGCTGTCTCTTCAGAACAGCCCGAGGTTTCAGCAGGAACTATGGATATGCACTTGTCCAGAAATAAGAAAGCCAATTTTTGTTGAGGGCTTTAAATAGGAGACGTGTTGAACACCATCTCGTTTCATCCTCACATCAACCGTGGAAGTCGGTGATGTCACCCCTTTCCTTCTGCAGATATTAAGTCGACAAAGCAAAGAGAGCAAGTCCCTCATTTTAGTCCACGTGGCCCCTGCACCTGTCTGACTCCAGAGGCGGCTCATCTCCAGTGCACCCAGGCCTCCCCGAGTGCCTGAGACCAAGGCGACAATGGTTTCAGGCCTCTCTTCCTCCTCAGACAGGTATGGGAAATGTCCTACCATCTTCAACACAACTGAGTTTAGAAAAGGCAATCAGATAAAGGCATGTGAGTGTCAGATTGGTGAGTTAGGACAGGTGCTGTCTCTGCTTGTCATCTTCTTTGGGCAGAACACTGTCTGCCCAGAGAGCCTGAAGCTCCTGGATGGACATGGTGTCTCATTCCCAGACTCTATTTTGTTCTTTCTGTTGGCAGAGCTTAGAACTGTGCATTTCACAGGCCAAAGAGCATTGCTGAAGTCCAGCTGTTGAAGCAATGAAGAACTCAGGGCCAGCAGGTGGCTTGGTGGTTGAGGTGTTGGACTCTTACCTGTTTGACTGAGGTTCGAGTCCCAGACCTGATAGCTTGAAACTCACACCAGGTTCGTGTGCATGTGTGTCCAAAATTCCAAGAGGAGAATGGAAGAGAAGTAAAAATCTCTCCAAATAAAAGCAATGAAAAGCTTGTCCCTCTTGAGCTTCTCTTCCTTTGCTTGGAAGTATCGATCATGTGAGCACCAGCTTGTGCTGGGCACCTGTGAGCATTAGGCTATGAAGGGAACTGATGGGTTTTATGGGTCTAGTCCTTCCTTTGTGAAGCTCCTAGTCTAAGATGGAGTTGGCACATAGTTGACAGTAGAGCTGACTGGTTGTGGCAGAGACCATCTGGCCATGTGACCACCTGGTGTATTTGCTCTCTGGCCCTTTACAGACAGTTTGCCAACCCTGGCCCTTTGATGACCTGTATTTTCCAAGCCAGGACATTTTTGTTTTGGATAGACCATGTGTCCACCAGGCCTGCAGAGACCAATTACCCATTTCTTTCTTTTTTTCTTTTCTTGTTTAGAGAGACTTTAGCTATAGGGTTTATATGCTCTCTGAAGAGACAGAGAGAGGCAGAGAAATCACCCCCCAGGGGGACGGCCATGCTGCAATCCCTTCTCCATTCTCCTCTTGGGATTTTGGGCACACATGCTCAGCATGAGTTTTAAGCCTCCAGACTGGGGACTTGAACATGGTCAACTATGTGGGAGTCCAGGGACATAAGCCATTACACCATCTGCTGGTCCCTATCCTTATATTCTTTCATGAAGACAACAAAGTAACCATCAACACTTACCTTGTGTTTGCTTCGCCCCAGGCGGGGTCTTGAACACTGCAGCCACAGTGACTCAGCCAGTCCTCATGACGACTCTGCACTATAGGGATTCTCACTTACAGACGACGGCTAGGTAAGTAACCTGCCTGGCTGCACCAGCGCAGCAGTGTGGGATAAACCACCTGCCATGAGCCATTCTCCACCACTCTAACCTGGAAGGGGCAGCAGGGCACGGGGCAGGCCCTAGCCGGTGACACACAGGAGGCAAGTCTGCCGGAGGAGTGGCCTGCCCTTGCTGGCCATGTGACTGCTGGGCTATCTTTAGCCCTAAGAAAATCCTGGAGAATGAGTCTCTCTCTCGCTTCGTATCCTCACACACTCTCTGACTGGGGGAGGATGGAACTGCGGCACCTCACTCAGCTTCCCTGTAATTAAGTGCTTCTCAGGTGTGGGTGTGTCCCGTGTCTGCTAATGCGGATCAGCGGAGGATGCTTTTAAATCAGTGGGGGAAAAGAGAACCACTGATTCAATTCATCAGAAAGAGGAGACAACCGGAGCAAGGAGTCCCTTCGTAGTTGATTCCCATGTTACCTTTTTGTGGAGTCCCCAAACCCTAACCGACGCACCCTTCCTTTTCTTCTGATATGGGAGTTCTTTCCCTCTACCCCATAATATTCCCACTTCTCGGTCCTCGCTGGTTGGAGACTGGGACAAGAGGATCATGACAAGATTTATCAAAAATACCTGTCTCCCTCTGTCCTGCCTGCTCTCATTAAACAACAAACAAGAGGACCTTTTTCTTTTTTCTTTGTTTTGGAGAGGCTTTTGCTATAGGACGTGTGCGCTCGCCAGAAAGACAGAAAGCGAGGAATCACCCCCCAGGGAGGATAGCCAGGCCGTAATCCCTTCTCTTCCATTCTCTCAGGATCTCGGGCACGCACACACACGCGCCCAGCGTGAGTTTAAGCCACCAGGTCCGGGACTCGAACCGCGGTCGACTACATGGGAGTCCAGCAACAAAGCTATTACACTAGCTGCTGGTCCCACAAGCAGACCTTTGATGGGAGACAAGTATGCGCCTCTACACCCCGCCTATCCGGCTGTGCTGGGAACTGACCCAGGCCTCCCACATGGCCCCAGCCATCACACAGGGGTGCCCTGCCACTTACGCTGCTGTGGCTAGGCTGCCCACACAAAGTTTTAAAACATGGAGGCCTCTCAGCGCTCCTGGGTATGTGATACCAGAACCACAACGTCATGAGAAAAACTCATGTCCGAGTGCGAGAGGGTGGTTACTGAGCTCAGGAAGCAACCATAAGAGCAGAGAGGCTGTTGTCGTGACACATCTTCCCAATCATCATGAAGACATGGCGGATACCCTAGGTTATCCAAACTTCTGGGTTTTTGTTTTGTTTTGTTTTGTTTTCTATTTGTTGGAGGGCATGTGTACTCAACAGAGAGAGAGGGACAGGGAGAGCCAAAAAGCACTCCCATGGGTCATAGTCACACTGTAATTCCTTCTCCTCCATTTTCTCCTCCTTTGGCATATGGGCATACACTCACATGTGCCCCACCTGGAGAGGTGTTGCAAGCCACCGGTCTGAGACTTAAATCCTGCTGTCAGCCATGTGGGGGGCTCTAGTTCCCTCAACCCCCAGACCATGGGCTGGCCCTACCCCAGCGTTCTTTATCAACATGACATGAGTTGACAGCAGCCTGGGAAATTAGCTCCCACTGTGAGTGCCCATAAAGAATCACTGATCCTATTCACAGAGACAGGCAGGAATGTTGTTTCCCGTTAGAATGTGGTCAAGAGCTTCTCTGTGTCTCCCGTGTACTGGGACAATTAGAAGACACAATGTGGGGAGCTGATGGCATGAGGAGTCAGAACCACCCCACTTCAGTCTTCCTGTCTGGGAATTTCCAAGGACCTTCTCTAAACATGGGTGTTCGCACCCACTCCCCTTGCACCCAGAGGCTACAGCGACAGACGATGGGGCGGTCACCAAGTGTGTTCTAATAGTTAGTCCTTGTTTCAGACAGTAGCTGAGTTCTTGATATAATCTCGATGGAACTGTAAGTATAACGTGTATCGTCTCTAAAATATGCACGGGACTAAAAAAAAAGCCAAAGGCACCTACTTTCAGCTCGAACAAGCTATTCACTCCTAGAATGGTACAGCCGTTCCTGCTGCTCTGCAAGATCTTCAGGAGGCCCTGCATTTCAAATGCAAGCGCTCCTAGCTCGTTCACAGCACATTTAAATAGCCGTCTCTATATCAGCTAGACAGCCAGCCCTGGAGACGTTGGGAGATAATTATGTCTCCCAGAAAATGAAGTTCTGTTCTAAGGAGGGAAAGTGGCCGAGATGCCAGGTATATTTTTTCTTTTCCTTCAGCTCCGGGCCATCTCATGGCCAGACTCATGCCAAGCCACCCTTTTGCTCGTGTTTCTCTTTCTCATGAAATGACTTTACTCTCTTCGTGCTCACTGGTAAGTTTTGCATGAGAAATACGGATGCCATTTTTCCCTCATGTTTTAATTTGGAACAGACTTTGGGGGGTGTGTGTCACCTCTTTGAAAAGAAGCTTACAAAACATAATGACCGTGTCATCTGCTTTCTTTCTTTCTTTTTTCTTTTTTTTTTTTAAGCTCAAAGTCATCAAATGAACAGGTAGAAAAGATCCAAGCTTCCTAGTTTAAATTTGTGCCAAATTGCTTCAAAGTTAACGTATTTCAGTAGGGTTATCTAACGAAATGTCAAGTGGCTCTGGCTACAGCTTAGTCCCATTTCTGACCCCAGCTACCCTGTCGGACGTGAGAAGTGAGGCATCAATGACTGGTAGGAAGAGGAGGGAAAAGAGAATTTAAACACGGATTAAATTCATATCTCTTGCTTTTATTATCTCAGGTATTGGACATAAGTCCCTGCAAAGACAGGCATTATTCGGAAGAAGCAGTTGCGTCACCCCAGTTATGCCTCCTGATTCGAACACCACAGGGAGTTCGCCCAGTCTGAGCCATGCATCTCTAAGCGCCCCCCACCCCCTGTGCTTACCATAATCTATGCGCATGCTGCTGACAAGCAGCAACTCTTCTCCAGGACTGAGCCCTGCCCTCTGCCTTCCCTCCCTGCCTGCCATCTGTCCTCAGTCCTCCCCTAGGCCCTTTTGTAGCCAGTTTAGACCCAAATCTGGATCAGTCAGCTCCCTGATGGTCCCTCTATACAACCCACTTCTCTCCTCTGTTTGTCCCATTCTGCCGACAGGAAGCTGGCCACCTGCTTTGCTCCTGGGTTTATGGATTTATCCCATGGGAGCCACCCTTACCCTGGCCTTGGCCAGCCTGGCATGCTCAGCAAGGCCCCGGAACCTGAATCGGGGACCCTCTCCTGTGGGCCCACCCTGGCAGTGTGTTCCTGCCCTGCCGCTCTCTGACCCCACCAAGGAGCTCAGTGCTTGTATTTTTGCTCCCAGCTCTGCTCCAGTTTTTGCCCTCCAGGTTTCCTATGTGCTTAGCTATGCTTTTTCCTAGATGTGTCTGGAAACAGAGAGGTCCCATCTAGGATTCGCCCCCGTTTTGGAGGCAGAGGAAGAGAAAGAGGAAAGAAGAAAGGAACATAACAGTCATTTCCCCAAAGACCCATGTCTGGCCCATTCAGGTCACCGTGCCGAGGACTGTTCCGGACCTTGTCGTATTTTTCATCATGGAACATGCAGACAGCCTCGGGGTCTTCATCCTGAAATATACATGCCTCCAAATGGCCCTTTCATTACAATCTATTTGCATCTTCCACCAAGAAGATCTTAGGAAAGCATATTTCAATCACCAAGAAAGAGATACCAAGTGTTGCTTGTCCCATATTTGATTCTGCTAAAAATATTCCACGGCCACCTCTAGAAGCTACGTTTGTCAGGTGGAGCATCAGCTGGCCGACTCTCCAGCAGCCATCCCATCCTGGCTCTTTCTTTCCTCTCCCCTGCTTTCCTTTCTCTGCCCCCTAAACCCATGCCCTTTAGCATTTCCAAGCACTCGGGAGATCATTTCCCTGGAGCTGAAAGGGACCTCAAGAACTCCTCTAATTCAGCTCTTTACTCTCAAGTAGATAAGGTGGTTCTATCCTCATCTTGGCCTGTACATGCCCGTGATCTGGGGCTGGCGGACTTCAGGGTGGATCACAGCATGGAGACCCTTTTGGGGGGCTGTCTCTCTGTCTCTGTTTCTCTTGCTCATGGGAGAAAAAAAATTTAAAATCTGTTATAACAAGATGAGATAAATAATATCAGGTCCCTGGGAACATCATGATGTACTTTTCTAGGCAAAAATGTGTCATGACTTTCCCGACGACCCAGTAAAAGAAAAAAATCCCCCTCTGCTGAGGAGTGGCAGGAGACGCAGGAGAGGCAGACTTGAACTACAAATCCCAGTTCTTTTTTTTTTCTTTTTCTTTTTTTGGAGAGGTTTTTTGTTATAGGGTGCGTGCGCTCGCCAGAAAGACAGAGAGAGACAGAGAGACAGAAAGCGAGAAATCAGCCCCCAGGGGGGATGGCCACACCGCAATCCCTTCTCCTCCATTCTCCTCTTGGGATCTTGGGCACGCACGCACACGCGCCCAGCATGAATTTAAGCCACCAGGTCTGGGACTCGAACAACGGTCGACTACATGGGAGTCCAGTGACACAGCCATTATGCCAACTGCTGGTCCCACAAATCCCAGTTCTGCATGACAGAGGCACAGCAATGTGCTATCAGGGCAGGAGAGGACAATTCGTCCCCAAGCGCACTCTGAGCTTGTCGAGTCCTCCATGCCCCTGGGTCTGGTCTGGCAGATCTCTAATTGTTTCTGCTTGCCAATAATACATCACTGATTTATACAGGGAGGGGTCTCCAAAAAGTTCATAGAAAATGTGTATTATGAAAAGCTACGCATGAAGTGGAAACTTTTTGCACCCAAATAAACTCATACTTCCGTTTCATTTTCCAAGGACTTTTCCAAGCTCCTTTGTATACGGGATAATAACAAATGCAAGGGAAAGAGGATTACTCCTTCCCAGCCGTGTGCCATGCAGGGCAACAGGGAGTCCAGGTGTGGGCAGGGGCTCCACTGAGATATGCAATGTTAGGTAGGAGAGGGGGCTCCAGAGGCACAGTGTGGTGACTGCAGGGACCCTCAAGGGCACGTGGCACAGCAAAGAGCCAAGGGCAGGAAGTGGAAGAGGGTGAACCAGCTGAAGACCAAGCTTCTCTCCGTCAGGGAAAACACGTAGAACTGGAAGGCTGGAGTTGCCATGGCTTGTTGAGGGCCTGCCCCACCACGTGATTTCATCCAAAATAACTCTTGGTTGATGCTCGTTTTCCAAGGTCAAATGAGTGAGAAAAAAGGGAAGACCTCGGACTCCTGAGGTTGGCCACAGTCTGGAAAAATGACCTTCTAATGGCCACCCGCTCCTCAGATTTTAAAGGTGCCATTTAAAGATGCCTTGATCAATTGGAGAGGGTTTCAGAAACAAACAAAATCCAGCCCTTTAAAGGGTCACCCTGGGAAGAAACGCCACGTATCCAGAACCTAGGGAAGAGCTGGCCGAGTCAGCACTCCTGAGAGGTGATGTCAAGACCATCCAAGGTATGCTCACCAAGTGGTTGGAAAAGTAGCACAATCTCAAGTTTTGTGAAAACGGATTCAGAAGGGTTAGAAAGACTTGCAAGACAATCCTCTCATCATTTCCAGTGATTAGCTAATTCTCTCTGGGGTACCAGGCACATTATCGGTGCTATAGATGTGATTAGGTAGGATTTTGGTAAATAGACTCTTTATGTTAAAGTACGCCTAGGGGAGTTGCTTTTATTTTGTTTACTTATTTATTTTTAAGATTTTTGCTGTAGAGCGTGTGCACTCTCCAGAGAGAGACAGAGAGAGAGGAGAAGTGAGAAATCCTATCCTCCTCAAGAGGTTTCCATGCCACAATTCCCTCTCCTCTGTTTTCTCCTCAGGATTTTGGGTATGCATGCACACACGCCCAGCCTCTAGTTTATTGTTCAAGCTGCCCGGTGGACTTGAACTGCAGAGGAGGTCATGTGGGATCTAGCACCTTAACCACCTCGCCACCTGCTGGCCTGGGGAGTTGCTATTAAAAGGCAAAACAAGGGGCCAGCAGGTGGCATAAATGGTTAAGGTGCTGGACTCTCATGTGATCGACCACAGTTTGAGTCCTAGACCAGACAGCTTGAAACTCACACAAGGTGCATGAGTATGTGTGCCTAAAATCCTGAGAGGAGACTGGAGGGGAAGGGATTGCAACATGGCCATCCCCTCAGGGGGTAATTTCTTGTTTTCTATCTCTCTGGCAAGCTCAAGTGCCCTATAGCAAAAATCTCTCTCTCTCTCAAAAAAAAAAAAAAAAAAAAAAAAAAACACTAAACAAAACCCTGCTGTGGGCACAGTGGTAAACACAATGCTTCCCAATACCGAAGCCACACAAGAAGAGCCTGGGTTCTGGATCCGAGAGCTCCCTGTACACGCTGGTATGTGTGCTGTGCAAGAGATCTTGGCTGGCCGAGGCTGGGGTGGACTGCAGTATGAAGACCCTGTTGGAGTGACTGTTTCTCTCTCTCTCTCTCTCTTTATCTCTCTCTCTCCCCGCCCTGTGAAGTAATAAACATTAAAAAAGCAAAGGCAAAACAAAATGTGGGTGATCTTTACCTATAAAGTCTGAATTTTTCTTTTTTAAAGAAATGAGATCAATCCTTTAGCAAAAATTTTCAGTGGACAAAATCTTTCTTGCATGTGGCTCCACTTTACCTAGCCTCCTGAGAAAACTATCCATAAGAGCTTCCTGGCTGTCTAGAGTGCCTGTCGGTGGGTACCCCAGCCAGGTTTATCCCTCCCTGCTAACCTCTCCTCACCCACATACGCCTTTCTTGATCTGTACAATTCTCCCTTAACATTTTTTTAAAATTTCTTTTAAAGAATTATTTATTTTATTGTATCTATTATTGTAATTTTTCAATTTGACAAGAGAGAGGGGAAAAGTGAGAAAGCAAGCTGCCGGGTCTGGGAGTTGAACTGTGGTTGGCCATGTGGGAGTCCAATGCCTTAACCACCATGCCACCTGTTAGCCCCCATCTGTACAATTCTTACGAGAGAAAAAAGTGCCTGTTCTGTATCTCATTCCCTCAACATGCTACTGTTCACACATGTGGTAAAAGCGTTAGTGGATTAAGTATTTATGGGAACAATTAGTAAAAACCTTTTGGGGGAATAAATACCTTATCCCCAAGGAATGTTTGTCATGGTCTTGTGGAAAAGAATTGGAGGAGGTATTTCTGGCCTCGAAGGTTTTCTAATGGTCCCAAGCACCTCGCCCAATCGTTCCCCATACTGGCCACATGTTGAATGAATACTACGTCCACATGTACGAAAGGGCTTCAAAAAGTTCATGGAAAATTGAATTCAAGTACAAGTTTATTTGAGTGCAAAATAAAATTTGAAATCCATGCATAATTTTTTTCATGGTATGCATCATAAACGTTTTGAAGGCCCCCTTGTATTATATCTGTCCTAAGCTTTACCATGAATAGGATCCCAAGTAGACCCCCTTAGGACTGGAAGAATAAGTAGAAAAAGATAAAAGAATGGGTTCCCCAGAGTGAAGGGCCTGCTGGAGAAGGAAGATGAGTAAAGTATGTTTAACACAGCACCATCTAATAGAAATACAGCTAGAACCACATGCGTAATTTTACCTTTTGCAGTAGCTACATTAAACAAAGTAGAAAAAAGCCAGGACACTTCATTTTAATAATATATTTTATTTACCTCGATATCTCTGACTGGTCTTCATTTCAATAAATAATGAATTAAAATGATTATATTTAAGGTTTATTTATTTCTTCCATGAGAGAGAGGAGAATGAGAGAGGGGAGCACCCCAGCATGGTCCCCTGGATTACAGAACTGTGCGCATATTCTCCTGGGTGTCCAGGGAGGCCCTGGGGTGGGAACCAGGGACTCTTCTGTGTAGAGACAGTGATATTTCTGCTCTGCTAGCTTCGGGCCCCTAAAATTATTTCATAATCCTTTATTTTGGGGGTGGTGGTGCAGGGAGGCAGTCACACTGAATCTTAGAAAGCCAGTGTGTGATTTCTGCTGACTGCAGATTTCCGTTTGGAGAAGCCCCAGGTCCAGGGGTCAGTAGTCACAGGTGACCATGGATGGTATAATGGATGGTGCACATCTAGCCCTGGAACGAGGCAGCTGCTGCACTGTCTGAGTATCCTTGAGGAAGAAAGAGGAAGGAATTTAAGTTAGGCTGGTGAAGGTCGCTGGAAGGAATATGGAGCTCGGCTCTCACCACTTTTGAGAGACTGCCTTAATTGATCTGAACTTGGATCTTGGCATCTGCATTTTTTGAGCGCCCCCGGGTAGTTCTAATGTGCAGCGAAGGCTGAGAACCACAGTGAGAGCACTTAGGCATTAGATGGAGAGTTTTAGGGAGGTGCTGTCATTTGAGTCCACATTTAAGAACTGGAGGGAAACGTAGCCATCACGTAGTCTAACTCTCCAAGTCCGGAGGATGGAAGGCTACCATCGAGTGCAAACCTTGGGGACTTGGTGGTTTTACTGGCTTGTTTACTTTCTCCATTCCTCACCCCACCTTCTCTGTCAGCCTAGAAGAGATATCCACACACATTTCAGTCTGGGTGGACTTGCGAGGACTTGCTGACTCCCCAAGGTCCCCCGCCCCGGTGCCTTTACAGTGTAAGCTAGAGTTGGGTGCTCAGGAGGCAGAATCGTGGACTCTTCTATGCCCTTCCTCATCTCTACTCATGGGAGGGTCTGTGAGTATTCTCTGTTTCCATCCTCCTCTCCGTTTTTCTGAGACAGAGAAGGGTATAGATCCCCGGGGTGTGATTTATAACGCCCATTTGCAGGGCTATTGCATTTTCATGAGTTCTTGCTAACATAATGGACAATTTCCGCCAGACACTTAAGCATTTAGAAATAAGAAGACATATTCAGGAAAGTTTTAATGAAGGTTGTACTTGGGGCCTGCTGTGTTCTATAAAGTCTTGTGAGAAGTTGACCCACTGATGTCATAGTATTGAGATCCGAGTAGACAGGATGTGGAACGCCCCATAGAGAACGCCAGTACCTGTGGTGAAGCCAGTGTCGTCAGGAGTTGGGATGGTTTCCCTGCTTCCTGTACGTCCATCCTCCTACACCCCTCCAAGGTGTCTTTATACAACGGTCAATCACTCTTTTTTGCTTGCTCTTATTTCTAAAAGTTCTCTAGTACTCATCTTCCAGTGTCTGGGGAAAGTCTCCCACCCTCTACACGCTTGCTTAACAGTTTGGGTCAGGGAGAAGAAAAGAGACAGACTAGTCACTTAGACCACGGAAGAGTAAGGCGCAACTGTGTCCTTTGCCTCTTAAGGGTTTGAAACTGATCGGTGTGGGACCAATTTTGTGCCAGAATAATTTAGTCCTTACTATTCCCTGGTTTTGATACAAGGGGTCTTCAAAAAGTTCATGTAAAATGTATGAGAAAACTATGCATGGTTTTCATCTTTTTCTTTTTGAAGAGATTTTTGCTATAGGGTGCATGCACTTGCCAGAGAGACAAGTTTCATTCCATTTTTCCACCAACTTTTTGATGTTCCCTCCTTATTTAACTAAGATTAGTAACAGTCTTTTCCAAACTTAAAAAAAAAAAAAAATAACCTAACCCACAGGAATTGCTGCTGGGGTCCCCTTTCTGAGGATCCCAGAGGAGGTTTCCTGGGGATGAATGCCGGAACCACCCTAGAACAGAACAAATTGGTCTCACAAGTGGTGAGTGGCAATCTTTCCTCATACAGCTGCCTTCTTCATTAGAAAACTAAAAATAGCCCTGATCATTGCAGGCTGGTTTCGCTTTAAGCCTTCTGCCACATCCATTTGTCTGTTTCATTCAGGGTTTCTGCGTGTCTATGACACCGTGATACTATTTCAGATGCCAAGCGCATTGAAGAAATGTCTCCCTTCCTTCCCCCATGTTCACTCCAGATGTTCACAACTGTCCAACACTGTCTTCTATTAGGGGAACTTGTGGGGGCTCTCCTGGCATCCTTGCCATCCCCATCTGCTTCACTCGTTTTTGGAAACATAAACACTATCCACATTGCTAGCATGCATTTACAATTATTAGGGTGTTCCCCCCCCCCCCAAGGAAATGTTCATGAGTGATTTTCTGTGGCTAGCTCGTGAAACACGAGTACAACTCCCCTTCGAGCTGAATCAGATGAACTAGAGTCTACTCAGGCCTATTTTGAGGATATCAATCGATAGATCAATAGGTAGATAGATGGCCAGGTAAGTAGGTAGGTGGGTAGGTAGATAGCGAGGTAAGATAGATGGATTTTTGTCCTGGAGCTGGCCATGTTTATGGCTACTAGCAAAGCCAGCTTCCTTTCCAGCTCTAAAAGCGACATGAAATCCATTGCGAGGGGAGGGAGGACAGCCAAGGGAGCCTGTCTGTCTTTGGGGATCAAGGACAGCATTTGCATGGGCCCTGCCCTCCCTCGTCTTGCCCTCCTAATGAAATTGGTTTTGATTCTGTTTCTGTTTAATTTGCCAGAGGGTTACATGGGTTCCTGAGAGAGACAGAAGAGAGAGAGAGAGAGAGAGAGAGAGAGAGAGAGAGAGAGAGAGAGAGAGACAAAGGGGCGTGGTCATCTTGCTCAGTATTTCAAGCCACCAGGTCTAGGATTCCAACCACGTAGTTGCAGTTGCAGTCGGCCATGTGAGCAAGGCTCCCTTAACCACCAGGCCATGGGGCCAGCCCGGGAATGGTCTTGCATGACACATGGAGGAGGCACCGTCATGAGGCGAGTGGGCTCCTGGGTAGATGGCAGCAGTGGCATCGTTTTCTTTCTTCCTCTTAGCATCTAGGTGCCCTAGATGAGGACATGGAAATAAAAGAGGAGAAAGGCAGGAAAAACCAAAGACATCTTCCGGCTGTCATACTACCCATTTACCCAAGACGCACTCATGGAACATGCATTCCAACCCGTAACAGGAATCACTTATGGCAAATAAGCTTCCACCTTTAATCCCATCACATTGTATAGACGCGTGTAGATACAAAAGTATGATTTTTAATGGCTTTAATAGAAACGAGAATCCTAACGAGGAGAGCTAATGTTGCTATGGAAACTTTTGCATGTCTCGACTTCAGAACTCTTCGTTTAAATTTGCAAACTTCGTATCACATTACCCTTGTTCACATTGGATTTCTGGTTGGTCTTTTAAGAAGATAAAAGGAGAAAAAGACATGTCATCCTGACGTGTCTTGTTACACTCGGAGCCAAAGGAAAAGGTGGCTTGTGAGCATTTGACACATTTTTTTTTTTTTAGTCTGCACAAGGAAACCTCCGAGAAAGCGCTTCATCAGGGCTGCCTGGGGTGGCGATCCTGTGACCATGCATGATCATTTCATTTCAGAATTTTCAAGATACGAATGATTTGTTTTCTCGTAGAATTAGATGCCAGAGATGAATCAATAGCCAGGGGGTTCATGGATTTAAACTCCAAATTTTACAGAGCCCAGTGTCCTTTCAAGTGTAGAAAAAGCTACTGACACAGCACTTAAAGGCTGACGGATGTTCTCAGCCTTCTGGGTGGCCACCCTGCACAGCGTGATGCGATTGGCCCATGGTGGAAGGGATGTGAACAGAACGGCATTCGGGGAAATTACGGCTGAGTTTCCCCGGCCCCACCCTTTCTCCATCATCTTCCTTCAACCCAGCACGGTGGCAGAGGGTTCTGTAAACCAGAAGCTTTGACGTCGGAAGTCCTGGACCTGAGTGAGTTCTGTTGCAGGGCATGGTGTTCAGCATCTCTGAGATTTTGTGCTCTCACTAAGCAGAGGGGCTGATGCTCGACCGCGTGAACGCTGTAAGAACCGCTGAGATACCACGTGCGAATTACTGAGTGCCTTACCTGAAATACAGCTGGCTCCGTAGTCTTTCTTTAGTCGAAAAATGTGTATCATCAGAGCCTTTGGGGACAGAAAGGGGCAAGCTTGATTCAGGTTGTGTAGACTCTACGGAGTCCTCGGGAAGTGAACCAAAACTCCTCTTCTCCCACCCCCACACTACATATTTGGATCGTTTTCTAAATTATATGGATAATCGATATACTCTCGTACTGCGATGGGCTTGTCTTGGTTCCTACCATGTTCTCAGTGCTTGGTTGCAAGGCCTGGCCCAATAAATGATGGTTTGGTACAGGCATAAGATGTGGAGATCAAGGCCAACAGAATGTAGGGAGGGGGCTCTATTTAAAAATTTAGAAAACAATGTATTTGTTTCTTCCATGAGAGAGAATGAGAGGCACCAACAGAGTTTTCTTTCTTTTTTGTTTTCTTTCTTTTTTTGTTTTCTTAAGAGAGATTTTGCTATCGAGCGTGAGTGCTCACTGGAGAGACAGACAGACAGAAAGCAAGAAATCACCCCCCAGGGGTGATGAACATACATCAATCGCTTCTCCTCCATTCTCCTCTTGGGATTTTGGGCACACATGCACACGTGCCTGGCATGAGTTTCAAGCCACCTTGTCTGGGACCTGAACTGCAGTTGACTACGTGGGAGTCCAGTGATGTAACCATTACACCATCTGCTGATCCCCAACAGAGTCTTGATATCATGGTCCACCCCAGTCTCAGCCTGCCCGAATCATGGGGGCATACTTGTCCACCTGATGTGCTCCGGAAGGTCCTAGGACTAAAACTCAGTACCTTTTCCATGTGGACCCAGTTGCTTTACTGCTGTGCCACTGCCTGTCCTCACCCTCCCTGGCCCCCTGAGTTTGTTTTAAATTAAAAGCAAAATTCAGTAGAGGGCTTAGGAAGGTCCCATGCAAATGTGATGCCCTGAAGCTTGAGCTCCAGGAGCGTCAGAGCTAACCTACTTCTGTCTAGAGTAGACGTGGTCCTGGAATTACTAGCAAGGGAAGATCTGCCTTTTGGGTGACCTTGCATGGCTGCCCCTCAGTTTTGTTTCCAGGATAATTTACTTCACATCTGCTACCTGAGAGGCAGACTAATGACTGGAAACCATCATACTCTCAAGGTGTATCTAGGAGAGTAGAATGGATGGCCATGAGGCTGTAGAGTCTCAGTGGAAAAATTCAGAATCTGGTTTTTATCAATTACCCATGTATTGAATTATTGGAAAAGCCATGCATTTTTACATAGAAAAACATAGAAAAAATACATCATGACTTTTCTGACAACCCAATATTAGTCTGTTAGAGCTTCCATGACAAACTACCACAGGTGGCTCAAAGAACAGAAATATGTCTCTCACAGTTCTGGAGGCTGGGAAGTCCAAAATCAAGGTGCTGACTGACTGATTCAGTTCTTTTTTAAAAATTTTTGCCTTATTTATTTATTTATTTATTTATTTATTTATTTGTTTTAAAGTTTTTTTTTCATAGGGCATGTACTCATCACAGAGAGATAGAGAAAGGGAAAGTGAGAAATCACCCCCGAGTGGGGAGGGCCATGCTGCAATCTCTTCTCTTCCATTCTTCTCCTGGGATTTTTTAAAAAAATTTTTGGCCATTTTTATTTTTTTTTATTTAAAAAGGTTTTGCTGGGACCAGAAGATGGTGTAATGGTTATGTCATTGGACTCCCACATAGTAGACCACAGTTCGAACCCCAGACCCAATGACTTAAAATTCACACTGGGCATGTGTGCATGCACGCCCAAAATCCCAAAAGGAGAATGGAGTAGAAGGGATTGCGGTGTGGCCATCACCCCTGGGGCGTGATTTCTCACTTTCTGTCTCTCCATCTCTTTCTCTGTCTCTCCAGTGAGCACACATACCCTATAGCAAAAATCTCTCTGAGGAAAAAAAATAAAGATTTTGTCATAGGGCATGTGTGCTTGCCAGAGAGATAGAGAGAAGGAAAGTGAGAAATTACTCCCCAGGTGGGATGGCTATATTGTGAGCTCTTCTCCTACACTGTCCTCTTGGGATTTTGGACACACTTGCACACACACCCAAAGTGATTTTCAAGCTGCCAGGTCTGGGACTCAAACCGCAGTCTGCTACGTGAGAGTCCAGCACTTTAGTCACCAAGCCTCCTGCTGGCCCCTGATTCAGTTCTTAACAAGGTCTGTCTTCCAAGTTTGTGGACCAGTGCCTTCTCACCATGTCCTCACATGGCCTTTCTCTTTAGTGTGTGGAGAGAGCGATACCTTTCTTCCTCTTACAAGGCCATCAATTCTATTGGGTTAGGGCCCCACCCTTCTGTCCTCATTTGACTTTCATTACCTCCTAAAGGATCTATCTCCTAGTACAGTCACATTGGAGATAAGATTTTTTTTTGTTTGTTTTTTGTTTTTTGTTTTTTTTGAGAGGTTTTCTCGCTATAGGGCGCGTGCACTCGCCAGGCAGACAGAGAGAGACATAGAGACAGAAAGTGAGAAATCACCCCCCAGGGGGGATGGTCACACCACAATCCCTTCTCCTCCATTCTCCTCTCGGGATCTTGGGCACGCACGCACATGCGCCCGGCGTGAGTTTTAAGCCACCGGGTCCGGGACGCGAACCGTGGGCGACTACGTGGGAGTCCAGCGACATAGCCATTACGCTAACTGCTGGTTCCCGAGATAAGTTTTCAAAATACAAATTTGGGGGAATCCCAGTGCAGTCCACAGAAACTGGAAGGCCAGCTCCCGTTGTCTGACTCTCAGCTGAGGACTCGCTTACTTTCCTGGGTGCCCATTTAAGATACAGAGTAATATTAGAGCAACATGGATAGGATAATTGCTTCCAGGAGGTATAATCAAAAGGGCACCACGCACAGGGCAGCCTCTTCCATGCGGGTGCTGAGAAGCCACAGTGTGTGAAAGGAGGTAGCAGGTGCACCGCTGGGAAAAGATGTCCTTGGCCCGTGTGGAAGCTCAAGTTCCTTTCCTTTTCTGCTTTCTCTTTCCTGTTTTATTCCTGTTTCTTCCTCCCTTCCTGTTTGCTTTTCTTCTGCTCTTCCTCCATTTTCAATGGTATTGTCAGGTATAGTGCTTGTTGGTCATTGTGGGGATGGTTTCCTGCTTTTCATTTTCCTGAAACGAAAGGGTTTGCCTGTGGGTAAGGAGCAGCAAAACAGAGAGAGCAGAAGAGATGGGGCAGTGCTGGGAGGCAGAGGTGGGGTCGGGGAAGGACCCATGTGCTGCACCACAGCAGAGTGGGAAGTGTTAACACAGAGCAGGGAATCCCCCGTGTGTTAACTGGGTTGCCATATTCTCATTGGTTAAGGGAAAAGAAAAGGCCTGGCCACAGTGACACAGGCTGTGTGGTAGCCTTGCACAATGTAGAAGCCCATGGAAGGCTGGGGCTTGCCCAGTGTCCATGAGCCCAGTTGGCTGGAGGGTTGGGGACAAGATTGCCACGTGGCATGACCTTGTCAGGGTGGTCTCTGTCTCTCTCTGTCTCTCATAGGAAAGAGATAAATATACTTAAAAAATGTTGTAGCAGAAAATCCCCAGGCTACCCTCAATCTAACCTTCTGTATCCTCTGTACCTTTTTCTTTCTTTTATTTTTTTTTTGCCATAGGGTGTGTGTGCTCACCAGAGGAGGAGAGACAGAGAGAAGGAAAGTGAGAAATCACCCCCTAGGGGGGATGGCCATGTCACAATCCCTTCTCCTCCTCCATTCTCCTCTTGGGATTTTAGCCACACACACACACACACACACACACTGGCATGGTGCATGGTTTTCAAGGTGCCGGGTCTGGGGCTTACACAGTGGTCAACCATGTTAAGGTCCGGCATCTTAACCACCATGCCACCTTCTGTCCCTCCCACCCCCTGTACCTCTTCCTACTTTTCCTTATGTGGAAAATGGCATTAACAAATACAACTCTTTGTGTGCCTCGTAAGAAAATCGTTATGTAAATCCCAAGTATTGCTCAAATTAATTCTAATGAGGTTCAAGGGGAAAAACAAGTAACAACCCAAACTCTTTAATAAAGTGTTCTAAAAAGAAAAAAAGAATTATCGCCCACTTCTGCACTTCCTGCTTTTGGCAGGGACTAGAAGTGGAAATCTGAAATCACTGTGAGACAGTCTGTTCTCATGGTATTTCTAGCTGAGAACAGGAAGGAGGGGAAATCTCCGATGAGTGAGCCTGTTTTTCAGTGATTAGCAGGCCAAAGAAGTTTCACTGGGCACTCGAGCTTGACGGCACCTCCAAGTTCTACCTTTATTTGTTCAGTGCAGTAGATCTTACCATCACCAAGGAGACCCCCTCCACCCATCACCACCAAGTGGCTGCCCCTCTGAGACTGGGTGTCAGGGTCTGCACACGTAAGCAATGTGACCTGGATCCTTCTGGAGTATGTAACAAAGTTGGACGGATAAGCATCTATAGATGAGAAATAATTACAATTCAAAACAGCATACGCCGAGTGCTAAATTAGCCATGCAGACAATTCGAGGACAGCGCTATCCACATGCTTCACAAAATCCTTTATTGGGTCGCCTTCGCTCTCTGCCTCCCCATTGTGCATGCATCACTCATCCATGGAATATTCTGCAGCTTCAGGCAAGACACGCTTCTAAATTCCTTGAACTCTTCTGCCCATCTCCAGTCACAACAGACTTCCCAGGGTGCGAGGCTGATGAGTCACTGAGACTGAATCATGGTAACAATAAGCACGTACTGATGACTGTGTATTGATCAGGCGGACATGCTGGAACCAGAAAAATCCCCAAGTCTAGACTCGATTGCATTATCCCTAATCAGCTATCCTAGGGTTAGGTGCAGCTGAGGCTGCAGCACATTCCAGAGGACACCCTTGGTCACTGCGACTCCAATTAGATCTCACACATCTCCCCAGCTGTGCAGCAAGGACAGCTTTCCATCCAGGGGCAGTCAGGGGCACAGGTAGGTGTGAGCAATCCCGCACCCTGAGCCCCCCGGTGACACACACAGGATTTGGTTATGAGAGTGATTCTCTCACCAAGTGAGAGATAAAAGCAATTTGATTTTTCCCTTTGAGATAACAGAATGATCAGAATTACAGTGTGAACAAGGAACGAATAGGTAGTGCTTTGTAGAAACGCCCACTATTACCATGTTTAATCAAGTCCCTATCCTATAAATCAAAGTCCTTAAGGTCCCCTAAAGGTCACACAAGGTAGGTAGACAGAACAGGAGCCCAGCAGGTTGAATTTACTAATTATTTACTAACCTAATGGCTGCTTTGTGCGCCAAAGCGATGAAAAGAAAGAACATGTTCAGTGATGGTGTGGAACTCAGACGATGTCTTTGGGTTCGTTTTTTCTGAAAACCTAGGATTGCTTCATGACTTCTTACTGATTTCATGTTGGGGATCTGAAAGTGAGAGGAGCATACAAGCCATGGAGTATGGGCCAACAGGCACCCAAACGATCCAAAGGGGATGAGAGGACGTGGGGTGGGGAGCTCTGCAGAATTGGGACCTGAGCATAGAACATGACAGTTTTCAGTGGTACAAACCAGAACTCTGATGTCAGGTATCTTCATCCATTTTTGTGTTGCCAGCAGAATTACTTGAGACAGGGTGAATTTAAGAGAACAGAGATTTATTGTAACTCACAGTTCTGGTGGCTGGGAAGTCCAAAGGCATCACAAAATGGTGGAAGGCAGAACTTTTAGTAGAGCATGGTCTGTATCCATGGGGCCTTCTCTCTCTGCTGATCTCATCTCTTGCCTTCTGTTGACGAACCTGCCAGAATTCAGCCAAGAAAGTCATGCTCTAATGAGTTTTCATACCAAAGGCCCCACCATGGGGCACCATGAAATAATTAAATTTTCACTTAAAACCTTTGTAATACAACCAATACAGTGAAGCCTCAATACATGAATTTTTGAAAGACATCCAATCACCACGCACAGACCAAATACCAAACCGTGAAACTTGAGGGACCAACCATAATCCAAATCACTACATTGGGTAATCCTTTTTGTAGAATAATATACTTAATTATATCTTTATTGCATGAAATTTATGAAATAAAGACACAAAGAGGAAATAGAATCATCCTAATATCAGTTAGTGATAACCATGGTTAAAATTACCGTTCTAGCCATATCATTCTAGCCATTTTCCTGTGCATTCCTAGGTATTTTAAAACAACAGTAAAATCACTAGTATATTATTTCACAAATGGTTCTTTTCACTCAATAATATGTTGTGAAATATACTACAATTATTCTACCCCTGCCCCTCCGTGAGTTGTTGGCCTTCTAGATCATACATGATTTGTAATGGTTTTATAATGTTTTGTCCGATGGGTACACCATGCTTTATTTATCCAGTCTCATAGAGTAGGACATGAGGATTGTTTTCAGTGTCTTGCTAATATAAACAACACTGTGATGAGTGTCTTTGTATATAAATATTTGTGCAACTTGCTGATTATTTCCTCAGGATAAATTCCTAGAAACGAAATTGCCAGATTACAGGTACAGAAATCCAAACCCAGCAGCCTGGCTCGTACTGAGCCTACAAGGCAGGTGAGATGAGAAATTGACCCGTGTGTTTCAGTGGTGCTTGTGTTTTTATTTTATGTTTCCTTTGTATTGCATAAATATTGATCCTAGAGACAGAGTGTTGATCTTTCTGGGCCTGGCAGAAGAAAGGCTTCCTAGATTGTCTAGCTATTTTGTCAACACCAGCAACTTTACTCTGAATGTAGCTGACACAACTAGATTTACCTGCCTTGGAAATGCGCAAATATGAGCCGGCTCTGTGGCCTGGTATTTAGGGCAGCTGGATCCCGCATGGCCAACTTCATGATCTGAGTCCCGGACCTGGTAGCTTGAGAAGCATGTGGGTGCTGGTGCATGTGCGTCCCAACTCCTGATTGGATCAAGAAAAGGAGGAGAAAGGATTGTGGTATGACCATGCCCCATGGGTGGTGCTTTTCCTTCTTTCTCTTTCAGCCAGCCAGGATCACTGGTGCACACAAGGGCATGCCCTGCATGTTCAGCTCCACCCGGGATCCAAACACTCGTCTTCCTGCATGTCTCCAGTATTGTGCACTGGCACCCTTGCAGCTGTACCACCACAGCTGGGCCAAAGACTGAGTTTGATGGTACAGTCAGGGCTTAATTCAGCTAAGGACAGCAGTATTTTCATAAATGTACTGGAAGATGAGCATCTGGATTGAGGTAGCCAAAGGCACTTCCTCACGATGTGGCCGAGGTCTGCTTTCAGAACTGTCAGTTTCTGAGATCCTTCGCGACTCTCTGTTCTGCTCACTTGCTTGCTCGTGTGCCATTTAGTCCCTTGGACAGCTATTTCTGAGTGCCTTCTGTGTACCTGGAACATTCTCCAGCCAGTGTCCTCAAAAACTCACTGTCAAGTGCAGGAATAGGTAGGTAAAAAAGTCTTTCATGAGAGAGGTGAATTTAGAGAGGGTCTTGCCATCTCGCTCTGCCTGCCCCAGCCTCCCAGTCACCCAGGACCATAGGTGTGTGCCACTGCACCTGCCTGTTGAGGTTGATCCAGAATCCGAACCCAAGCCCCCACATGTCCCCCACCTTGCTCAGTGGGGTCCTACACATGTGCCACTGTGGCTAGGCCAAAAAAAGCCTTTATAATGTAGTGTAATAGCTGTTAAGACAGGGCCACAATGTACTGTTGGGTCCCTTTTCCTCTTCTACTTCCTTTGAGTTTTCTACCTCCAGCTTTCCCGCTCCCCCACGTCAGCATTTCTAAGAAGGGTCTAAGAAGGAAGTTGCTTTTGAGGCAAAAGGTCTGCTGATGGTTTAGTGGGGCAGACAGGCAGGGGGGTTGGGAGCCCACACGGGCCGGCTCACCCAGGCAGCTCCTCCTGACACTGTGGGGCCTGGGGCCAGGCTGCAAACAGGGGCCATGTGCCGCCTGTGAAATTAGGAGCTGTAAATCAAGTTAATAAGCTGTTAAGTAAAATGTAGCTTCAGATAGATAAAGTCAAAAAAGTATGTGTAAAGCTATGGTTTTTATATGATTGAAAGTTGGATGAGTGTCAAGGATTGGGTTTAATTATCGTTGGTATATGGGTGTTGCGTTGATGGGCTGGTTGCCTCTGGGTAAGGACGGAAGGATTGTGCTTTCTGGGGAAAACAGTGATTACCGCCGCGGCTCGGGGCTGATGGCATAAAGAGGGTCTTTCATGTCTTGATTCAGGTAACTTGGTGAAAATGATGAGATTAGAGGTAATTTTATTTTCTTTTTCACTATTTTTCAAATTTTCTAAAATAATCATGGGTTGCTTAGGTAATTTGAAAGAAAAAAAACTAAAAACAGAACATTCAAGACTAGAAAACCATTCAAGGATTAAAAAAAGTATCTCATTAAGTTGAAATTCTAAAGAAAGGTTGTATTTAAAGTTTTAGCCCTACATGATTATGTACCACGAAATTCAGGAATTGACTGACATTAACTCCGGAGACATTAAACATTTTTCTTCAAGAGGTCACGAGAGAACAGGGAGATTTCCAACCATCCCAAAATGGCAAATACAAAATCAATATTTTAAAAAGCAAACATGCACAATGGCAGAATTTATTCCTTGACCTATTCGGGCACATTTTTAAAAAGAGTTATTTATTTAATTTTATTAGTATCATTATCTTTTAATTCTCCATAGAGCTCATACACTTACCAGAGAAAGAGAGAGAGGGAGTGAGGGAAAGTGAGAAAGCAAGCTTTCAGGTCCAAGACTTGAACTGAAGTTGGCCATGTGGGAGTCTGGTACTTAACCACCATGCACCTGCTAGCTCACAGACATATTATTTTTAGAAACAATCAGATATTTAGTTTTCAATGACCTCTGACATTTCTGAATCTGGAGTATTTCTGGATTATTTCTATCACACCTATTGGGTTTAGTCAGCTTTAGAAAGTTCTCCATGCCAATTCATTTTATTTTTACAAGAACCCGGTGAGGGAAGGAAGATGTTATCCCCACTTCACAGCTTGAAAAACTGGGCCCATGGGCCACAGTTAGTTCACGGTGAAATGAAGACCAGAGCATACACCTTTTGGCTCTCAGTCCAGTTTATCTCCTACTGCACTATATATTGCAAGCTTACACAACGATTGTTCTGGAAAGTGCACTTCTCCAAAAACACTTGTAAATGTCCTCATTGCTTCTCTCTCTCTTTTTAGTTTGCTTTTTAATTGACTTTTTTTTTTTCTTTTTTTTTTTTGTAAAAGTATATGTGCTCAGGACCAGCAGGTGGCATAGCCATTACATCACTGGACTCCCACGTAGTTGACCGCAGTTCGAATCCCAGACCCAGAGGCTTAACACTCATACTGGGCACATGGATGTGCATGCTCAAACTAAACGCCCAAGAGGAGAACGGAGGAGAAGAGATAGCAGCATGGCCATCCGTTCTGAAGAGTGATTTCTTACCTTCCGTCTCTGCCCCTCTCTGTCTCTCCAGCAATCACACATGCAGTATAGCGAAAATCTCTCTAAAAGAAAAAAACAAAGCACATGTGCTCTCCAGAGAGAGAGATAGAGAGTGAAAGCACCCCTCCAATGGGGCATGGTCATGCTGCAATCCCTTCCCCTCCATATCTCTATCCTGTTGGGATCTGGGGCACACACACACATATGCTCGGCGTGTTTCTCGAGCTGGTGGGGCTGAGGTTCAAACTGCACTCAGCCATGTGGGACCCAGCTCCCTTAAACACCAGCCACAGGGTATATGTACGATGCTGCAGTTAGTAGGAGGAATAAGTGAAAGCACTCTAACGCCCAGTAGGGGGACCCTGGTTATATTGCATGCAACAACAATGCAATGTGTATTTAGATCGCTTTTTATGAAGCTTATCTTTAAAAGGCAACCCAAATTTCTCTGTGAGCCACTGAAGAATAGTCAGTACCCTTTTAAAAGATACCTGATGCCCCATAAGTAATTCCACAAATGAAGGTCTTCATAGAAAGTGCTAATTAGTCCTAAGTCCATTCAGAGATGCCCTTCAGGCTAATGTCAGAGGATGCCCTGCGTAGGGGAGGAAGTGATAATAACCTTCCCTCAGGGATGCAGCTGACTTACTGTGGTGAGGAGAGACACGAGGATCATTTTACTCTGTTTAAGCTAAGCTTAAGTGCCATGTTAGAACTATTATAAGACAAGCAGTATTCCATTTACTTAATTACTTCCTTTGGTATCATCTTGTTATAGTCAACATTTTATCCAGACTCTAGAAAAGTACAGTTAAAAAAAAAAAGTAATCAAGTGGGCCAGCAGGTGGCACAGTGGTTAAGGAGCTGCACTCCTACCTGGCTGACCACAGTTTGAGTCCCAGACCTGGCAGCTTGCTTTCCCACTTTCTTTCTCTCTCTCATCTCTCTCTGGGGAGCACACATGCCCTAAAGCAAATGAAAATAATAATAATAATAATAATAATAATAATAATTAAATTAAATAAGTAAATTTTAAAAAGAAAAGGTAGTCAAGACCTACCTTGATCCAAATGATCATTAGACAGGCAGGTTGTTAAGTGAGGAGTGGCTGTACTTACACCAGGAGGAAGGTCCACAGGAAGTGGTACGTGCTACTGCGGCACTGCCTGGATGGTAGAAATCTGAATTCAGAGAGCTGGAGTCCCCTGACGCCATTCGCTGCAGGGCCTGGTGGCCTCCTCTGACTCACAGGCGTTCACCTGCCTTTGTGCACAATGCTGAGCAAGAGAAAGGGCACTCTGCATCACTAGCTAGAGACAGCAACTCTGATCTGTGCTCGCTCTGTAAGGCCTGAGCGGTGGTCTGAGCACCGTGCATTGACCAAGCACTAGGAGGAGGAATAAGTAATAGAGAAGACCTCGTGACCAGCAGGTGGTGTGATAGTTACATCGCTGGGCTCCCACATAATCGACTGCAGTTCGAGTCCTGGACCCACTGGCTTAAAACTCATGCCGGGTGCATATGCGTGCAAGCCCAAAATCCCAAGAGGATTGTGGCATGGTCAATCCTCCCCAGGGGGACGATTTCTCATTTTCTGCCTCTCTATCTGCCTCTGTCTCTCTGGCGAAGGCACATACCCTATAGCAAAAGTCTCTCTCTCTCTAAAAAAAAAAAACGTGACAGAGAAGACCTAGAGATACTGGTGTCCTTGTAACTCTTCACACTGTCTCCTTGACCTTTCTTGCCAACATGGGGGCTCCTCCATGGAGGTTTACTGGAAGTTACTAGCTCCTCTGCTGGGCCAGGTCTGAAGATGACTGGCATTTTCACTGTCACAATGTGACCATAGCTATGGACAAATTGGAGGTTAAAAAATGAAAAAAAAGAATACAGATAAAAAAACCTCTTTCTCCCTAGGGCAGAATTCTAGAGTTCTGTAGGAAATCCATTTTCTTCATTCCCATTTGTTTTATTCACATCTCTCACATAATTATGTTGACATGCTAAAATAATTCACCTGTCCTATTGAAGAAACAAGCAGACGCCTCAGATTCTTAGAAAAGAGGAACCTGCTTCTTCCATTCCCTGATCTCATGCCAGCTTTGACCAGGATAGCAAAATAATTATACTAAAAAGCTGCCAGCGGACCTTAGCATTTGCAGCAGAGGGTCATAATTGAACTAAAACTGTTAAGAAGTCCAAGAAGGTCAGTTTTCCACTGCCATTAGCATTTGTGTGACTCTGGGGAAATATTAGTGCATCCGTTATTTTAACTCAGTACCAGCCATTCAGAAAGCTAAAAGCAGCTGTATCTAAGCCTTTTTTAGTTTTCTTAGTCATGGATTCCTGTTTCATCCCCTGGGTTGATGGTAACCTGACTTTCAGCCAAGCAAACAATACACTAAGAGCATAAACAAAACCAGGCCCTCTTGTTTTTATAGTTGAGGGATATACTTAACAAAATCTATAAATTTCTGTAGCTATAAATCCCTAAGCACCACATTTCAGCTGTTTAAAAATCTAATGACATCAGGAGTTCCTCTTCTGAGCAGGCTGTAAACCTAAGCAGAGTGATTTTGGCATAACAGAGACAGTTTGTGGGGAGATTTAAACATGATTATGGTTCATAACTGTCAACAGATAGCACAAAGCCTTCTGCAGGAAATTTGAATTTCAGGTGCGGAGGTTTATCAGGGACTGGTCCATCTGCCGGTACAACCTTGCAAAATATGGACAGATAGCTAATCTCTTTGTCCCCACATTCTGAAATTTCCAAGAAGCTGGTTTCCCACATGGGATTGAGAAGTAAGGAGGGCCCAAGCAGCAGGCCAGCCTGGTGGGGATGCCCCGTGGCCTGGTGGGAGGGACTTTGATTTCCTTCCGAACCATCACAAATGGATAAATAAGCAGTCCACTTGCTTGGGAGCAATCTCTCACCCTCTTGTCACCAGATTGCCTCTCATTAGCTCCACCCACAAAGACATGTTTGTGATGACTAATGAAGAACTGACTTGTATAGTTTTTGGCAGATATCCTAAACCTTACCTCCACCTAGAATTTCCTACTGCCATTCAATACAGAATAATTCAGACTGAGTATTTGTATAAAGTTAAATCTAATTTTAAATTATAAACCCATTGAGCTGTGCAGCTCATGTGAGAAGGATGAAGGAGTGAGCAAGGCATTTGCAGAGACCCGGTGCAATTTGTTACGTGAATGAGTCACATGTATGTGGAAGTACTACGCAACAATCCTGACCGAAAAGAGTTCTCAGGCTAGTCAGGGAGAAGAGAAGAGGCAATCCTAAAGCATTCTTTTGGTTTTTTGTTTTGTTTTTGCATTTCTTTTCTTCTCCTATTTTATTTTATAATTTTTAATTTACATTTAATTATTGTTCATCTTTGTGGGGTATAATGTGGATTTTCTTTTTTTTTCAGGTTTTGCCATAGGGCATGTGTGCTCACTGGAGAGAGACAGAAAAAAATAGAGAGGGGAAAGTGAGAAATCATCCTCCCAGGGGGTTGGCCATGCTGCAATCCCTTCTCCTCCACTTTCCTCCTGAAATTTTGGGTATGCATGCAGACATGCCTGGTGTGAATCTCAAGCCACCAGGTCCAGGCTTTGAACTGCAGTTAGCCATGTGGGAGTGCAGCACCTAAACCACCACACCACCTGCTGGCCCCATAATATGAATTTCAGCAATGAATGCCACATTATGATGTGTATTGTTAATTTTGTCTTTACTAGTTTGTCTTGCTTTCTTTCTATATATGGATGCGTGTGTGTGTGTGTGTGTGTGTATATATATTTACCAATATATTTATATATTATGTTTATCTTACTTTATACACACACAAATATATGTATATATATTTGATTACTGGGAAAGACTTGACTCATTTTTGCATAGAAAAACAGGAAAATATGTCATGACTTATCTGATAACCCAATACACATATATATTTTTTTATATTTTACTATATATTAAAATAGACATAATGTATGTTATATATTATGTGTAATATATAATATATTGTATATATGTACAAATATTATACATGTGTGTGTATATATATATGTGTGTATGTGTGTGTCGAGAGAGAGAGAGAGAGGGAGAGGGAGAGACTAGAATTCTGGCTTTTTCCTATTCCAAAGTCCTTTCTGCGGCATTGGAAAGCCACGCCTACAAACAGTAACAGACCGTCGACAGTGAGACGCTACCTCCTGTCCCAGGCATGGTGTTTTCATGATGCGCAGTAATCCTTCTTATCTCTTCAAGTGAAGCACATTCTTTCACTGATTATTTTTCTAAGAACAGAGACTTGTGTTTTTCTTTGACCAATTACTAACCAAAGAATTTCAAACTCCCCGCTAACCTACAAGCCGCCCTGTCAGATGTCCCACCTTTTTGGGTTGGGCCAATGTAAGAGACTGCTTATGCCGATTGACAACTCTCCTACCCTCAGAACTAAAGAAAAGGAACCACTGCCTCTCAGTACCCTGAGAAACATCTTGGCCCAGCCACTCAATTTAGTGCTTAGTAATAAACTATTTTAGCTATTATTTCTGCAGAGTTGGTTATTTCTGTCAACCAATGTGCTTATCCTAGCTAAACTGACATTGCTTAGTTTCACTGAAAAAATCACCTAACAGCTTAATAAGAGAAAAGGCATACAAATTTTTCCAACATATATGAAAGGAGTTCAAAAAGTTCACAGAAAAATAGAATTAAAGTATGAGTTTATTTTGGTGCACAAAATTTTTGAAATCCATACATAGTTTTCCCATATTACATATTTTTCCATAGATTGGTTGAAGACCCATCATTCATTTGTATACAGAAGCCATAGAAAATATTAACTCAAAGAGAGGCCAGAGGGTTGAGACTTAAGTAACTTCTTCATTAGGAGGAGGAGATGGGAATGTAAATGGGCCCAATGCCCAGATGAGGGCTAGTCAGTGGTTCTCTTTTAGAGCAGGAAGAGACAAACAAGTTACAGGAAAGGTGAGGGCCACTGCAGGGTAGCAAAAGAGTAGAACTTCTTAGGCAATCTCTTGGAGCTGCCTACAGAAGAATAGGTGGAAAGTCTGTTTGAACATGGTGACAGTTTTAACGTCTCTTCACAAGGGGTCAGTTTCTCTTTATTACTTAATGAGGGAGTTTAAGACAATAGCAGTCCCATTAGAAAGATGTCTCCTCAGTCAGATATGTGAATTCCAGAGAGAACGCCTTTCCTGAGCTTGGGGTGGAGGAATGAGACAAAATTAAAGGGTCCTTTGTTCTAAGGCAGCTTCTAAGGCCTCTCAGCATGTCAAAATGTTAGTGTTTGGGTTATTGCTTCCTGAGCCTCAGCACCTCCTGATCTCATGTGTGATGGCTGCTTTAGAGGAAGATAATATTACATTATCCATCTAGCCCAAACTCACACCATATCCTCTCCCCCTACCCCCCAATGGTGTCTTTCTTTCTTTCAGACAATAGGATACATGCCAGTAGTTAAGGCCCCACTAAAAAAAAAAAAAAAAACAAACAAACAAACAAACAAACAAACAAAAAAAAACAGCCCAAATGGTGGAACCAAGATGGCACCCGGAACTACCGCTGCCTCTTGTATATATTCTCACTGCACTGCGTTAGCACGCTAGATGATGCGTCTACCAGAGCTATGACTGTTGGCAATCACCAGAGTTACCAGAAATTACCTTATGAAGAGCAGAAGGAAGTGGGTTTTAGAATTCTGGGGAATCCTCACCTTTTCCAGGAAAAGCTCTGAACATTCCTCTCCTTTCTTACCCTATTCTGCCCTCTTACTGCGCCATTTGTTGCAGCTTAAACTCTCCACTCAAGACGCGTGAGAAATTGATTTATGAGCTCAGCTCCCTCTTTTCCATCCTTTGGCCCAAGCTCACGCCACAACACCCAGTTTCATAAGCTGGCTCTGCCACATCAAACGGCAGAAGATCCCATCTTTGGGAATAAATTAAAAATTGGTAACAATCGAACTCTCATTGTCTGCTTATCTGGGCTGCCATTAGTAAACCCACACAGAGAGCTCATAATTTTCTGTTTAAGAATATTTCAGTCCAACTAAGTGAACACATAACTGTTGACATACTAAATAAAAGGGTTGACTCACTCGTTACCCTGGAACCAAGTCTGTATTCTTAGATGGTATTGCCTTACAGAGCCTCTGTGTCCTTAAAAAGATTCTTCTTCCTGAACTCCTTTGAACTTCTACATCTTGTCCTTCTGAAATCTAGAAGCCTGTTAAATGGTAAGAACTGAAAATGAGATGTCTGTGGAAATAGTGAGGATGATAGGCTAAAGGAAACAAAGCATTTCCTGGAGAATCATTGGGTTTAACCCATCTGTCCCTTGAAGTCTCTTCATGGGACAGACTTCACGGGAGGGGAAGGTAGAGTTGGTATTTATATGACTGTGGCCTCTTACCGGAGCCCCAGCAATTGTGATCACCGCTCAGATCCTGGCGTTGCCTTGGGAAAGGCTCCGCTTTGTGTAACAGCCCTGTCTCTCCCCTCTTCAGCTCTGGTTGGAGCACAGGCCACAAATAAATTGCTAACATTTAAGTGCATCTGTTGCGGAGAGAAGCACAGAGGACACTGGGGAAATTTCAAACCAAATTTCAGGACTGAGTTCATAAAAGCATGCACCATCTGTGGAATTTTGCTCAGATGCCTCAGTGTAACGGGAGGAGGGCAACTGGGAAGGGAAAACAGAGAGAGAGAAAGGATTGCACAGTAACCGATTTCGTGCTGCGTTCCCTCTCCTCAGCAATTCGCAGGTGGCATTCGGGCCAGACAGGACCCATGCTCCCTCCCTCTTACTGAAGGGTCCAGCAGGTGGGGATTTAATTGCATGAACCCGAATTGGCAAATCTGTTGGACCCTTGTATCTGAAACCCAGTCCCTTGATCCCACCTCCTCAACTGTGTTGACCCTGTATAAAGATTCAAGACTTTCCATTCTTCTGCTGTTTTGCCTTTGCAGGAAGGCCAGGCTAAGTCTGGCTCTTTCCCTCCCATCCATCATCCGTGTGGCAAAAAAAAAAAAAAAAAAAAAAAAAAAAAAAAACCAACAACAACAAGAAACTCTGATCATTTTCTGATAAGCACTTTACATTTCTATAGCACAGGAAAAGGGAAGTTCCTTCAGAATCTCTTTGAGAGATGATGGCTCTCTTTGTCTAACAAGCTTTTCATTGTGTGTGACGTTCATTTTCCTCCACGGTTCAGGGCACTTTGGAAAAAATTTTCTATTCAGCACTTTTCCACTCATAATTCAAGAAAAAAAAGAGTCATGCAGTATAATAAGGATAATTAGCTGCAACCGAAAAGAATAAGCTTGGCACTGCGGAGCCCCCTCCATGCGTTCAGTATCCATTTATCGTTTTGTGTACTCTCTGTCAAGGCTAATTACTACTCCTGTAATTACTAACCTGTTGAAAGAACAAAGGAAAATGCAATGCTGTACTTAAATAAATAGCACTGTTTCTTCCAATATCATCTCACTAAAACTCTCTTAGAAGAGACGCTGTCCTTAAATCTTGCAGTTAAAAACCTCTACCGTTTGTCTTGAAAAATATCATTCGCTATTAGGAGACGCATGGCAGGCAGTGTTGAATTCCCCTCATTTAGGTCCTCGTAAAATAAAGATAGCTGTGAGTGGTGATCTCATGTTTAATAAGGCTCAACATTTATGCCGCCCGTTTTCTTCCCATTAATTTGCTAACCTCGGCTCTGTGTGGAAACAAGCGTTGAGCGAACGACCATATGCTCCCCCCACCCGTTGCTGTGTCTTCGTCCAGACCGGCAGACACGTGTCTTCTCCCTCGGAGGAGAGGCTGCTGACTGTGTCAAACCAGAGTGGGAAGCACAGAGACAGACAGCTCTGTCTTTCCCAGGGGTGATGCACCCCAGGAAGGATTGACATACACGTTTCGTTTTTATCTGTCTCACTCCTTGTTTCTGTGCATCCCTTCTGATTCTGCTGAGGGTGTTGGTCTTCTCCACACACTCTGGACCTACTCAACCAGGAGACAATTCTTGTTCTGTTGGACTGTGCATAAACACAGGGGGTTGTGGGTTCTGGTTTTCCCGAAATGATAAAGACTCCTGTCTCAACCCATCCCTTGAAAGAGAATTCTAGAGGACCAGCAGATGGCGTCTGGTGACGTTGCTGGACTCCCACGTAGTGTGAGTTCTGGAGCCAGCAGCTTAAAACTCACCAGGCACATGTGCGAGCGAGCCCAAGATTCCAAAAGGAGAATGGAGAAGAAGGGATTGTGGTGTGGCCATTCCCACTAAGAGATGATTTCTTGCTTTCTGTCTCTTGGACTTTCTCTGTCTGTCTGGCGAGCACATGCTCCCTACAGCAAAAATCTCTCTTAAAAAAAGAAAGGAAGAGAATTCCAGAATCTTAGAAATAGTAGGTTGACACAGTAAGGAACATCCACAGCAGGTGCATTTATTCTTTGACCCAAATGGTCATCACTTAATCCAGTAATAAAATCGAGAAATGTTGTTGAAGTTTTTGTTGAGTCGTTCTTTTTCATCCGAAAGAGTTATGGATAAAAAGATTCAAAAACGAAGGTATCCAATTCTGAATTCCAGAAAGGTAAGGAGAGTGAATTCTAGCCAACATGCTACAATGGATTATTGAGAAGCAGCAGAAATCAGCAGGGGCTGGACTGGTTCCCTGAAAACAAATCTTGTCCAACACAATGCCCATCTTTCAGTGCAGGCGTGAGCAGGCTCACGCATAAGGAAGTGAGCTGGACTTTGGACCTTCGTTCTTAGTCTGTATTTGGATCTTCATTAAGGATTTCACAAAATCTGAGGCCAGCAGGTGGCATAGTGGTAAAGGCGCTGGATTCCCACAAGGCTAACTGCGGTCCAAGTCCCGGACCCAGCAGCTGGAAACTCACACTGGGTACATGTGTGTGCATGCCCCAAATGCTGAGAAGTGAATGTAGGAGAAGGGACTGCAGCGTGTAATTTCTCACTGTGTTTCTATGTGCCCTATAACAAAAATCTAAAAATAAATAAATAAATAAACAAACAAACAAACAAAACCCTCACAAAATCATTCATGCTATTCTTTTAGAGAACTTGGCAGATTATTTGCTGCATATTATTAGTCTAGTTCATTGTTATTGGTTATTATCATCAAGCTAGAAAAACTGGAAATTTTCAGAGAGAAAAAAAAAGCAGTGAAGAAATAGATACTATGAGAAACAATAGAAAAAAAGTGTCTATATATTTTTTTGTTGGAAAAGAAAAAGTGTCTTTAAATGTGTATATAATTTGTTGGGTAGAAGGGTGATTTATCTGGGGAACTTCTACAAGTAGCATTTTGGCCCCATTGGGATAAATGACAAGGACCTAAATTCCACCTCAACCATCAGAGTCACCCAAAGATGGAATGGGTTGCCTCCGAGGTTAAAGGAATTCCCCATTACTGCATAAGTCAAAAAGAGAATTTAAAGACCAGAAGAATAATTGGCGGGAACCAGCACTTAGCATAGTGGCTATGTCGCTGGACTCCCACGTAGTCGACCGCGGTTCGCGTCTCGGACCCGGTGGCACACGCCGGGCGCGTGTGCGTGCGTGCCCAAGATCCCGAGAGGAGAATGGAGGAGAAGGGATTGCGGCGTGACCATCCCCCCCTGGGGGGGGTGATTTCTCGCTTTCTGTCTCTATGTCTCTCTCTGTCTGGTGAGCGCACGCGCCCTATAGCGAAAAACCTCTCCAAAAAAAAAAAAAAAAAAAAAAAAAAAGAATAATTGGCTACAATGACCTTTGCAGTGGCTACTTTCCAATAACATAGAATGTCCTAGTTTACAGAATCCTCCCATAATTCCTTGTCTGCAATTCCTTCCAGGCAAGCTGGAGCCCGAGGCTCTGCCTGAGGCACAGGGAGAATTTTAGGAGAAGGGGCTGGGCACGTTTTGAACTGGTCTAGTCTAGGGCTCTTGGATATGGTTCATAAAAGGAACTGATCATTGCTTTTGGATAAAGGCCATCTTTGGACATTCTAAAGTACTCTGGAAAAGACCTTGCTGAAAGGGAGGGGGGGTGCAGCGAGGACCTTACCAGAAGCAATGTCTGTCTCTGACGGTGGGTGATGTGCAGTGAGTGGAATGGAGAGTAGTCAGGCTAACTTTCAGGTGGACAGAGAAAGCACTCATGTTCTCATTTTCCAGGAGAGAAACCTGGGACCCAGAGAGATGAAGTAGAACTTCCCTTGATACACAGTGAGGACGATGAGAGCCACACGTACAACACAGGTCTTCTGTCTCCTTGGGGACTTCACATGCCAAAGAAAACACGAGAACACAGAGAGCAGTATGTGTTCAATGTAGGTAAATCTGACCACTCTGGGTGGGGCACTGCCTAGTGGGACAGTCAGTAGCATATGGAATTGTGGTGCTGGAATCCACTCGGTCAACTGTAGGTTCAGATCCTTGGGTCGGCTTGAAAACCTGCTGGGAGTGAGCATATGTGCCCAAGATCCTGATAAGCTGGAGGGCTGAGGAAAAGAAATCGTGGCATGATGAGACCCTGTTGAGGGTGAGTCTCTCTCTCATGAACACTCTCTCTATCAGGAATAAGAATAATCTAAAGAAGAAAGTCCTACTATCTTGAGAAACTCTGCATTCTCTTTCTGTTGCTCTGATTTTCCTTCTTTTTTCCCCCCTTAGGTTTTTGCCATAGGACCCATGCACTTGCCAGAGAGACAGAGAGAGGGAAAGTGAGAAATCACCTCCCAAGGGAGGATGACCACACTTTCTCCTCCATTCTCCTCTCAGGATTTTGGGCATGCACACACATGCGCCCGGCGTGATTTTCAAGCTGCGGGGTCTGGAACGCGAACCACAGTCAGCTATGTACGAGTACAGTGCCTTACCTACCATGCTACCTGCTGGCCTACCCTGATCTCTATCATTTCTGCACCTTGACATCACCGTAAAACCTTGTGGGTCTCCCCATTGATCCACTGGGTACTTACCCATCTGATACATTCTTAAGGTAAAGTTCATCGTGCCACTAGTTCTTTTTTTGGATTCTGGCCTGAAATCACAGTAGATGGACATTCATCGGCCTACATTTATCATCACAGACTAAATATATCGTCATATCTCTGCAAAGCTGAATATTTGCAACTACTCGTTAGACACCTTAAAGCTGTCAGTCTAAATGTAAGATGATTTCTCTATTAGTCTGAAGTCAGACCCCAAAGAGGAGGATGAGTCCAAGTAGTTAAAAATATTTTGGCTTACTAAATTGCCTGGGCACTATTGCCATTATTTTGGAGAGAAATTCTCCCTCCTTCCAGCTACATCTTCAAAAGCAAATAACTTGCTGTATTATTTACTGGGGTTAAGCAAGTATTACCTTAAGAAGCCATGACCTACCCTTTTAAAAGATGATTTTTCAAACTGGTGAAGACATAGCCATGTGTTATAGATGAATAAAAAGTTATGAATATGTAAAGAGGGCAGACTAATCACTCCCAGCATAAATTATTTCAGAGAAGAATCATAATTACTATTTGTGATAATAAGAGTGTCTTTGATTTTAAAACCCTCGTAAGTAGAGCACCATGCTCCTCATAACTTGGACCTCAGTTTCCTCAAAACTGTTGGGCCTCCTATTCCATTAAGAGAATGAGATAGGAGTTTTTGTTTTCTGCAAAACTGTCTTTTCTTTCAGGTTGAGCATTATTATGAGCTGTCAGAGGGATAAAGAGATTTTGTTTTTTAATTTAACTATAGAGCGTGTGCACTTGTTGAGAAGAGACCAAGGGAGAGAGAAAGTGAGAAATCACCCCCTAGTGGGGACGACCACACCACAATCCTTTCTCCTCTATTCTCCTCTTGGGTTTTTGGGCCTGCATGCATATGCATTTGGTGTGTTTTTCAAGCTGCCAGTTCTGGGACTTGAACCATGCAGTTGGCCATGTGGCATCTAGTGCCTTAACTACTTCACCACCTGCTGGTCCAAGGATAATGAGCCCTTTAAGAAAGGGATATCTGTCTTATTTCCTGGGACGTTTGCTATGATTGTTTCGTGAGTACATTAGAAATTCTTGGAAGGCGCTTGTCTAATTCACCTCTATAATAGTGTAGGACTCATGTAGTGAGGAAGCCAGTTCTGAAACCCTGTGGAATGAAGGAGATGGTCGTTTTTAGTTTAAATCAGACTCTCAGAATAGTAGGCTGGCCTTCCCTTGTTCATCTTCATACTGCCTCCAAATCCCTTCCCATCAACCTTTACTAAACAATTACATTTCATCTCAATTTCCAATTCACTCAAATAGATCTCTGTCTACCCAGTATCACACTGTCTAGTTGATGGAATCCATGAGACCATATCTTACTTTATAGTACATATTGCAGGAGATATAAAAATTAGTTAGGCACAGTCCTCAATCAGTTAGGAAGACTATATCTAGTTAAAATAGAACCAATGAGACAATCAGACAAGGCAATGCCAGACACACACAGGTGAATATCTGGCACTTGGTGCAGACAATAGGAGATACACACATTCAGAAAAAGAGACTTTGTGTTTGGGTCATTAGAGAAGGCGTCTCACAGAAGAGAATTGAGTTGAGCAATCTTTGGAGGCTCAATTTATACAGAAGGCGAGTCTGTGAGACCATACTTCAGTGGCTTGCATGTAAGTCATACTCAAACATGACTCAAACACCACATGCTTGGTTTATTTGTGCATACTAAACAATCTTTGTTATTGCTTTCTTTTTAAGTTCATTTATTCAATTCTTCAGAGAGAAAAATGGAGAGACAGCCATCCCCAACAGGGTCTTCACTCTGCGATCTACTCCCAGCTTCAGCCGGCCAGCATTAAGGACATGCATATGCCTGGATTGCACAGGGAGGACCCAGATGCCAACACAGGACCTTCCTGTGTGAGTCCGGCATTCTAGAATGTCATGTTGCTGCTGCACCATGGTCTGGCCCCACTGTTATTTCTCTGTGCCCAAGCACACCTAAATGGACCCATCACTGTTGTGCTCTAACTGTTGGATTCAAGATGGGAAGCCCTATTTGGGGAAGGCAAGGCAAGACAGAAACATTCATGGCACAGTGACACAGAGATCATGTATTGCAAACAGCTGAGGTGACAGGAACCCGAGAAAGTGAGACATCAAAACAAAGGTGAGAAGGTAAAACTCAGCAACTTAACTGGAACACACTGACTCAGAGAATAGCAGTCACGACATGAGACACTGGGCACATGGACCCCTCCAAACTCAGTCTTCCTCCCATGATTATCTAATGGACTTCATGCTGGAGTAGCGCCAAGGCAAGAACCGGACAGGTAAGGCTCTGTGACAGGGAGTAAGTTAACCCCTTAGTACAGAAAGTAATTAGATTATGGCATAGTGAGTATGCACGGCAAAACTGAAAGACTAATCTTTTTGAGAGAGAGAGAGAGATTTTTTTCTTTAAGCCACTTTATGGAGGTATAATTGACATACAAACAACCATATATATTTAAAATATATAGCTTTTTATTATTTATTTATTTAAATTATTATTTATACATTTAATTACTATCCATCATCTAGATTGTAAAGATACTTTACCCAGCATGATATACACCTCAGTCCAGCCCAGTTGAGACTACTATACACATCCTCCTCAACAAATCATAAACCATATCTGTGGCCCACAGATGTCTTACCTTTCTATTTTCCCCTCCAAATTTCCTTTCCTATGCTCTTCCCCTCCCACGAGAGAGAGAAATATTTGCTATAAGGCATATGTGCTTGCTAAAAAGACAGAGACAGAGATAGAGGAAGTGAGAAATCATTGCCTGGGGGGATGCCATGCCGCAATCTCTTCTCTTCCATTCTCCTCGAAGGCTTTTGGGCATGAATGTGCCTGGCATGAATTTCAAGCCTCCGAGTCAGGGACTTGAACTGCAGTTGGCCATGTTGGAGTTCAGCTTCTTAACCACACTACTTGCTGGCTCCAAAGACTAATCTGTATATGCAGCATGCTTGTTGTGGTCTCAAATTGTGTGCAGTTTACTTAGCTCAATTTCAGATAATAGAGCAAGAAGATATGTCCTATACTGGTTAAAAATTGCTTCTGGAGAAAGAGGTCATTCTGTTCCAGAAATATGCTAACTGGAGCCAACTTAGGGTGCTGGGGTGTGATCTAATGAACACCTTAGAGCATCAGACACCTGCCAGAGCACCAGGTCAACTCGCACAGGCTTCCAACGGTACTCATCTCGACGCAGTCAAATCTCATTATTTTCAATGAAAGTGCTCGTGTAAGACCTTTAAAAACCAAGACCTGTGTGTTCTTCATGAAAATGTAAGAGTCCCTGACATTTAGGGTAACAGAAGGAGTTGCTCTGATATTCTTTGCTAAATTTACAAGATTTGGCTGAAGCCCCAAGCGTCTGTCCTATCACAGTGGAGTATTAGTCACTCCTTAAAAGCTTTAGCTTACTGTACTCTGGTGTGTGAGTATTCTAAATGTCATGAACTATGTGCTTGGTGGGCAGATCAATCACCCAGATTCAAGCTTTTTTTTATTTTTCTTTTTTCTATTTTTTAAGGTTTTTGCCACAGGGTGTGTGCACTCACTAGAGAGAGAAGAAAGAGACAGAGAGAAGGAGAGACAGGAAAAGTGAGAACTCCCTCCCCTCTCCCCATGAGGTTGACCACTCTCTGATCCCTTCTCTATTCCCCTCTCAGGATTTTTAGTTTGCGTGTACGTACATGATTTTAAGCCACCAGGTCTGGAACTTGAACAGCGGTCGGCCACGTGGGAGTCCAATGCCTTAACCAGCACATCACCTACTAGGCCCTCAAGGAACGTTTTACTTTATTGAGTACATGGAGTAATTTAGCGTAACTGAGGTGAGACCTGAGCATTAAGATCTTTGTGGGGACCAGCAGATGGTGTAATAGTTACGTCGCTGGACTCTCACATAGTCAGTGTCGCTGAACGGCCACATAGTCGATTATGGTTGAAGTACTGGACCCAGTGGTTTGAAACTCACACTGGGTGCATGTGCATGCATGTCCAAAATCCCGAGAGAAGAAAGGAGGAGAAGGAATTGCAGCGTGGCCATCCTCCCTGGGGGCTGGTAAGTGCAGGCACCCTAAAAATCCCTCAAAAAAAGATCTTTTATGTGAAGAAGAGAGCAACAGAGGGGAATCATAGGGGCCCTTAGAGTTAGCGTGGTCCCTTAAAGGCTATCTAATGTAACATTCTTTAAATGTTTTCCTTTTAGTTCTGGGAATGGTAACATATTACTAGGAGAAATGTTTTGAGATCAAATAATTTGTGGGACATCAAGTTAAGCAAAGCCAAACAAGTTTGTTTGTGATAGGCTGTCCTAGAAACTTTAATGTGCTAATATGTTTTAGGAATCACCTGCTTTTTCCACTAAGATTTTTTTTTCATTTCATGGACATCGTGTTCTGAGAAATGTCAATCCATTTTTTTTTCAGGAAAGAAAGTGAGGAACAGGGCCATCTCGTGGCCTGGCAGTTAAGATGACAGGATCCCACGTGGCAAACCATACTGTTTGAGTCCTGGACCTACAAGCTTGAAAAATACGCGGGTGTCTGTGCTTGTGTGCCCTAGTCCCTAAAGGAAAAATGGAGAAGGGATTTAATCATGATCATACCCCATAGAAGATGCTTTCTCACTTTCTCTCTCTCTCTGGCGAGCATACATGCCCTTTGGAAAAATTGAGAAAAAAGAGAGAGAGAGAGAGACCCAGAATGGTCGAGGGCTTTGCCTAGTTACAAAACTCCTATGCACAAGTAGCTGTAGAATGACTTATGAGAATGATGGACCCCCATGGTTGGAGCACTGCCTGGAAAATAGAAACAAAAAACGGTGGCTATTCCTGAAATAATTCATGATACAGATTTAGGCTTCAGAGTAGCATTTGACAAGAAGGCACAAGGATAGCAGGAGGAAGCCCTACGCCGAGCAGACTAGATCAACTACTGGGTCAGACAGAGCACGCGGGCAAGGCCACAGATTCAAGACACCAGAGAAACCCACCCTCTGTCATCTTCACGTTGACTACCATTCCCGTGAACTGGATGGACTTCCATGGGGAGTGTGTGGACCCCCACTTAAAGGAGGACATTAATTTCTTTTCTTTTCTTGAGATATTTTTGTTACAGGGAGTATGTGCTTGCTGGATAGAGAGACAGAATGTGAGAAGTCACCCCTCAGGGAGATGCATGTGGCAAGTCCTTCTCCTTCATTCTCCTCTCAGGATTTTAGGCATGCACAAACCCATGCCCAGCCTGAGTTTTAAGCTATGGGGTTCAGGACTTGAACTGTGACCGACTACGTGGGAGTCTAGCAATGTAACCATTATGCCATCTGCTGGTCCCAAGGAGGGCATTAATTTCTAATTTCTGTGTAAACATTTGTGTTGGCTTGTACAGCTTCTGGAAAATACATAACATGGTGTATATTAATAATACATTTTGGTTATTTTTAAATTTACACTTGTATATTGTCCTAAGCATATTTGAAAAAACACTATTAGAGAGGAATTTCACTTTCCATTAATAATTTTAAGAAGAAAAGTGTATAGTAGGATTTGTGACCCACAGCTCCCTAAGTGTTACATAAATAATACAGGAAACTGCAAAATGGTTTCATGTAAAGTCACTACACAAAATGCATGTTTAATTAGCACCTACTAATAAAACAGATGCATATGAAATTATTTGGGGTGACATGTACTATTCTGAACAATGCGATATCAGCTTGGGGTGCCAGGGCATGCAACATAACCTGTTTTTAATTGAACAATTTATCACCAAACAAAATAAGAGACAGCTTGTGTTTTATATATTTCTGTAGTACATCATTAACCAACAATAAATGCAAAAATAAATTACCAAAAAGCAAACTTTAAACAGGGAAAAATTTAAAGGCACAGATTTAGGGGAGGATTTAGCTGTCTAAGGATTTTCTGTGAAAATGAAGAAGTAGAGCGACACTACGTTGGTTATTTTAAAGGCAAAAATTTCATATTCCCTTTTGAACATGACCACATTGTTTTCTTTTTCTTTTCTTCTCCCTCTTTTTATTAAAGAGATATTTTTGCTATAGGGCATGTGTGCTCACCAGAAAGACAGACAGAGACCGAAAGACAGAAAGTGAGAAATCACTCCCCAGGGGAGATGGCCACGCTGCAATCCCTTCTCCTCCATTCTCCTCTTGGTATCTTGGGTACGCATGCACACGTGCCCAATATGAGTTTAAGCCGCCTGGTCCGGGACTAGAACTGCAGTCAACTACGTAGGAGTCCAGCGATGTAACCATTATGCCATCTGCTGGTTCTGACCACATTGTTTTCAATATATTATAAGACCTATTTTGAAGATAACACAGAGTAGTTTTAAACATAGGACTCAAATTTAGGATGTATTTTGATTTTGCAAAAATGCAAAATGGAATCTTTCTTTTACTTGCAATAGATTTTTAAGAGAGGAAGAGAGAGTAAGACAGAGAGAACGTCGGCAAGGCTTCCTTTAGGAAACTGTAGTATCCCAGGCTGTCCTGCAAACCTCTGCAGAAGAGATTGGTTAGTCACTTTTTGACAACTCTAACATTTAAGATGAAGTGAAGGTCAAAGGCAGTCTTGTAGGGGAAAGAAAAGGAAAGCATATTGATTCTTGGGAGATAAATAAATGTGGAAAGGTCCTCCTTTTTGCCTTGAGACCACCCATGCCAGGTAGCTACTAAGGCTTAATTGTGTGTCCCTGAGCCTCACACTGTGTTTGTTTCTGAGCCAGTGAGGTCACCTTTTTCTCACCCATTACCATCTCTTCCTCTTATGCCATCTCCCTATCTTCCCACTCTAACTCCTGTCCTTTTTACGTCACTCCTGAGTTGAAAGTTCCACAACATTAAAAGGAGACTCTGAAGTGACCTTTTACTGGCCTAAAAGATGTGGAAAATTCTGGATCTTACTATGACCTGTAAGAATGAGGGATTCCAAAGTCAATAAGGAATTTGTTCATTCTGCAAAATTCAGGACAGACTTTTATTTTTATTTTTTTTAAATGGCATATGTGTCTTGATCGCACATACAAAGTATTTTAAGATTTATTTATTTTATTTCTTGAGTAATAAGCACCCTGGACAGGGTCTTATCCTGCCCACCTAGGCTTCCAGCTGAACAGAGCCCATGTATGTTTTTCATATTGATCCAAAGTGTGGTCTTCCTTGTGGCTCCAGCATCAATCACAGAGCAGATCCTTATTGCTCATGCCCATGGCCGGGCCCCAGAAAAGATTTTTGGGGCCTCCCTGGATCCAAGGTACTAAGCTAAGTGCTATCAGGTGAGATAGGCCTGTTCATCAAGGAGGTGACAATTTAATGCATGGCATAATGAGAATGTTTTACAGACTGAGGATAGGGACAAAGCTAGGATAATAACTTGCAGGTGTGTAACTCCTTGCCTAGCGAGCCTGGGAGCATCCCTGAAGTTAATCAGGTATGTAGAGTCCCTACTTAATTGGAGAGGAGTCTGTCGCCACTGCCTTCTGATTGGCTTCATGCCCTCTCATTCATGTTTTTGATTTAATATTCCCAAGGTAGTTGTCGGCATTATACCCTGCAATGGTTATGGCACACTCACATTTTATGCAGTGGAAATGATTTATTTATGCCTGTCTTACAGCAGAAAGCATTTAAAGTGCCATAATACAGAGATTCTGAAGTTTTATCTGTAACAGCATGAATATATTTAAAACACAAAAGCCTCCCTGTTTAAAAGAAATGATGAGTTGCTTTGTAAACTGAAAAATACTTTCGAAATGTAAACATCAGCTTCAGAAGTTCTCTGACTTAAAAGTTGGATTTTTATAGGTTTGATTCCCCAGGGAACAGGTATCTACACTAGGGGACAAACCGTAGCACTGCTTTGAGACTTTATGTCTGGAATTCCATATAAACTCTATATGCCACCCTCACTGGCTTTACTTTTCTCACTTATTTCACCTGTTTTATCTCTCTTTACCTAATATATGTCTGAACATGAGCTACCTTAACTCCTGTCTGGAACTAGACAGGATATAAATTAATGAATAAATATTAACTGGGTGTCTTCTCTGGAGCACAACATATCTCCATGTTGACAGGCCATCCCTGGTTCAGAGACAAAAGATCCCCAATTGATTCCACGGTACTGTAAAAATCACTCACTAGCAGCACACCAGTAAGGCCTCGTTTGGTTTATAATTTATTAACAGCCACTTTCTGTTAAAAAACGAAAACAAAACCAAAAAAAACCCTTGCCTTTTTGACCCTAAAAAGCAGGGCACACCATTTTGCTTGTGAAGATGCGGTAACACGTTGGGTGGGTCTTTTAGATACTTGTGTCATTTTTGCATGTGATTAAAAAAAATAAGGTACCAGTTCTTTAGCCCCCTGAACATCACAGGCCGAGAAAACAACATTTTCAAATCTTTTATGTGTCAACAGAATACAATATTTTGGAGACACACTAGTCACATATGGATATCCCAGAATATCACAATCCATGAATATGGGTGTTATTGTTTTCTGTTCTGCAAGGAAGCTTCACACGCTCTTTCACAGATACGCCAAGTATAGCTTGATTCATAATAGATTCATAATAGATGCTGAAAGATGAACACATGAACTGCCTGCAAAAGAGTTACCCACGTTGTGTTTGCTGTTGACAAAGTCAGAAGCATTTTCTTAGCCTGGGAGTGGGAATTAGGAAGTCCATTGGTCTGAAAATCAAAGGAGAGGAGCCTGAAACGGGGTGTCACCACGTGACGAGGTGACTTCATTATTCTTCACTTCAATGGTCTTTCCCAAAGAAGTGCCTTTGTTAAAACAAAACAAACAGCTTTGTTCTCCGGTGGAATGTGAATGATAAAGAAGTCTTCTTCAAAAGACTTCAACATGCTTTGAGGGAAGGTATTATAAAATACATGTAACTATTTTCAAGACAATTTTTTAACTACATATATATACATATAAATATATACATGCATATATGTATGTGTATATATTATACATTATGTATAATGTAGTGTATAAAATATATATTATATACAATGTACAATATATTATATAATATATAATATACATGATATAATATATGTTAGTTATATATTGTATTATATATATTATGTGTATATGCATATGTACACACATATATATGTGCACATATATACACACACACATATATATACACACATGTATGTATGAGTATGTGTGTGTGTATATATGTGTCTGTGTGTGTGTATATATATATATATGTACATATATATATATATATATATATATATATATATATACATATATATATACACGAGAACCTGAGTTTTAGCTCATGCTCTATCACAGAATAGCTGGCCTTCTGTTGATCTTGGACTTCATCTGGTTCATTCAGTGTATCAACATTTAACAATATGTTCAAGACATCATTCTGGTTAGAGGACACCTATATCAGAGCCCCAATTCTCTTGAAATTTAAAGTCACTAGATTGTAACAGAGAGAGAAAACATATAGATATAGATAGATATAGATAGATAGATAGATAGATAGATAGATAGATAGATAGATAGATAGATAGATAGATGATAGATAGATATAGATATAGATACAGCTAGCTAGCTAGATAGATACACACACACAAAACCAGAATGCATAATAATAAAACTAAGAACTATGGGAGTTTAGACATTTGAACTAAGCCATCTTGTAAGGTCTTTCTGAGCTCTATGAGTCTATAAGATCCTTGTCCTGACCAAGAAGATGATTTTACTCTTCTTAGCCACAGTATATCTTTAGACGTAATTTACTAGGAATAGATTGATCCTAATAGGAATAGGGCATGACACCTTACAAATGTATGACAGAGCTTTTAGGAAATTAATAGGAACTAGCACTGGGGTTTCCACGTGCGGCAGAGAGTGGGGCTGGAAATTAAAACTCACTGCTATGGTCTGATGTGTTTCTTAGACATTTGTGTGTTAGAATTGGTTGTTATTGTGATGGTATCAGAAGGTGGAAAGTTCATTGACTATACTATTAAGAGACAGGTAAGTACGGGCCAGCATGTGGTGTGGTGGTTAGGGGTGCTGAACCCCCACATGGGTGACCGTGGTTTGAATCTCAGACCTGGCAGCTTGCTTTCTCACTCTCTCTCACTCTTCCTCTCTGGTCAAATTTAAAAAATGAAAATAAAAATAAATAAAGTTAAATAAAATAATTTTTTTAAAAAGAGAGAGAGATAATTAGGATTATGGAAGGTCACCAAATTGGGGCCCCCAAGATTCAATTATGGGAACTTTAAAGGAAGAAGAAGAGAGACCAGATCTGATACACATTCTTGTCCTCTTGCCATGTAATGCCCTGAGCTGCCTTGGGACTCTCCAGAGAGCCCCTACCAGCAAGATGGCCCTTTCCAGATGCAGCCTCTAGAACGTTGACCTCTAGAATTGTGAGCGAAATAAACCTTTATTCTGTGTAAGTTACTTAGTCTGTGGTGTTCTGTTATTAGCAGCAGCAACAACATCAATAAACTAGAATACAAACTATCAAGGCAAGTAACTGAGTGTAGAAAGTACAAGTTGGCAGTATATTTCCATGACTGACCAACTCAGTGTGCAGAATTCGGAGCAGGAGATGCATGTAGGCAGAGGAGACCAGTAGTTGACTTGGGACAAGTTCATCAGAAAGAAATAGGCTTGCAGCCTTCTGCCTCTGGAGGGGTTCATGATCATGGCTATTGCTCCTGGGTAAGGAAGAAGCCAAGAGCCCCAGTCCTGGGAAAAATATAGTCCTAGAGTGTTCAGCACAACAGGAAGTTGGGAGCTAGGATCAAGTGAGAAACTTGGTTTTATTTTTACTTATTTATTCATTTATTTACTGAGATAATTTTGCTATAGGGCGCATGTCCTTGACATAGAGAGAAAGAGAGAGAGAGAGAGAGAGGGAGAGAGGGAGAGAGGGAGAGAGGGAGAGAGGGAGAGAGGAGAGAGAGAGAGAGAGAGAGAGAGAGAAATCCCTCCCCTAAGAGGATGGCCACAACACAATCCCTTCTCCTTCATTCTCTAAGTATTTGGGGCATACATACACACACACCCAGCATGAGTTTGAAGCTTTCTGGTCCAGAATTCGAACCTCAGTTGGTCGTTTGGGAGTCCAGCAACATAACCATTATGCTATCTGCTGATTCCGAAAAACTTGGTTTTAAAAATAAACAAAAACAAGACAAGAGTGGACTGAAGGTGATGTGATGTTAAACTCTTGGCTGTTACCCAGATTTAAGCTTCTCCACTCAAGCAATGGTTATTCCTGGGCAGTGAAGATGGGGCAGAGCCCGGGATTGGAGGGACTGGTGTGGAGGGATGAGGATACGGGAGGAGGGAATCAGAAGCGAGGAGCCAGGTCAAGGACACTATTCATAAACTTAGCTCCGTCAGGAATAATGATGGATGGCCGTTTATCCTGAACTTGGCAACAGGATGCCTTACATTAGATGAGAGTTGGATCTCTGAAGTTCGTTCCAGCTCTAACACCCTCTACTTCAATGTGCTCGATTTCTTCTCCACAAACGCATGTTACCCTGTAGACCGCTATACTGGCAACATAAATTTTCTCCCCTTGTACCTGTAATGCTTTGCGAGATTGTCCCTTCAATATTCTTATCATCCCTCTGCCTTTATTCAGCACATTGATGCCCACCTCCAGGGATGAGCCCTAAAACATCTAAGTAAATCATAGGCTCACCATTTTTACTTGCCAGTGACTGGCTCATGGACCAGGCTTAGCCCAATCAATGCATGGACAGGGCCACTGGTCAGAAGTGGTTTCATGTCCCTATTCAGCCAATAAGATCCTTGCCCTTAGCTGAGAGGCTGAGGAAGAGATGCTCTTCCTTTCCTCTGGGCCTTTAGAGTGCTCACTGGGATCTCATAATATCACAATGCTTCACTGCTGGTTTGAGAATGTAGAACAAGAAGAGGCAGAGCCATGGGATCACAAGGAGATAGACAAGGAGCTACAAAAACTCACACACCTGAAGGGGTGGTACCTGACCTACCTGAAGCCTTGAGCCAATAACCATCCTTATTGTTTAAGCCAGTTGCCTGGGATTTCCTATCACTTGTAGATGAAAGTATTTTATTTGATATATATTATCTATTGCCAAGTTTAACACATGGGGGCCATTTTGTCATTAGTCTACAAATCATATCTGATCAAAGAAAATCCTAGAAGAGCTCAGTTATTAAGAGACAGTCAATTGAGTACTATTGAGGCCGCATCGATATTGAGGCTTCATCCATCTTAAGGCCGTGTGGCAAAGAGCAATGACCAGACTGGTCTTCCACTGGGTTGTTGGAAAAGTCATGGCGTCTTTTTTCTGTTTTCTATGCAAAAAATGCACATGACTTTTCCGACCACCCAATAGTTATAGCTCTGTCACCTGCCTATCCAAGGGACATCCACCTGGCTTCCTTGAGGGCTGAGTTACATCATCTATACATTGTCTCCAGCTCTCCAGCTTCATCACGCAATTTAATCCAATTCAGCAGTACTGGAGGAAGCACTGCGCCAGGCATTATCCTAGGCACCAGGAATAGAAGGTGAAGACATGATTCCTGCTGCCATGGAGCTTGACATGGGTGGTGGTTCTACTATGTCCAGTCTAACTAAACGGGCTGACGGCTAAGAGAATGGGGACTGAGCAATCGGTGCTCGTGATGCTCCTAACGCAACCTGACTAACACGATCAGGATATTTTGGTCTAACAGATGAAGCCATGAAGAAATACAATTTGCATGAAGAAAGTAAACACAGACCAATTGTTCATCTTTCCTTCCTTAAAAACACTTCTTGAAGCTCGAAATAGTAAAGTTGAGAATAAATAAACAGAAAAGTTTTAACTCTTTCCTCTCTCTGAGATTCTGAGGGCTAGGGTGCTTTGGAGGGGCCCTCTGATTTGTTTCAGCTTAATAATTGGGCTTCTGGGTCTTTGCTTATGAGTTTTCTGGGGAGAAATGTTTAACCTCTCTGCTCTGCACCTTCTGCAAGAGTTAAACAAACCACAAGTAAACTCTGATTGCTGGGCCCCTTCAAAATGTAATGGTTGCATGCAGCTCTGCAATGCTGGAAGCCATGTGGAAGTCCAGGGTTCAATTCCTGGGGTAACCTGTACATGCTGGGTGTGCACACATATGCCTGTGATCCTAACTGTCTGGGAAGGCCCTTTTGAGGGTGCAAATAAAAATAAATAAACTTAAATACTAAATAAATAAACCTTAAATACAAAATAAAGCAAAGAGTAAAGAAATGAATAGTAAAGAAAAAATAAAATAATAATAAAAATAAACTGAAAAGCAAAAGGAGAATATGACTTTGGAATGGAATAGATTTGAGTTTGAATTTCTAATGCATTATGCAATCTTGGGCAAGTTATCTCTCTCTCTACACCTCAGTTTCTAGACCTGTAAACTGGGAATAATAGCTCTTACTCTTGTCTGTACTAAATTGATAGCACATGCAAAATATCCAGAAAGTGCTCAGCATTAGGAAAGCACTCAAAAAGTGATGCTTCACTTCTTTCTAAAACCCCTCATCACTTGCTCAGCTGGAAATAATTTCCCCCTTCTGATTCATCTGGCAAGGTGTCTAACAAGTGGCCCAGCTATTCTGATGTAATTCACTTTTTTTTTTTTTTTGAGAGAGAGAGATTTTTGCTATAGCGTGTGTACATTCATCAGAGAGACAGAGAGACAGAAAGAGAGAAACCACCCTCCCAGGGGGGATGGCCACACTGCAATCCCTTCTCTCATTCTCCTCTTGGGATTTTGGGCACACACACACATTCGCCTAGCGTGAGTTTTAAGTCCCCGGATCTGGGACTCAAACCAACTATGTGGGAGTCCAGCGACGTAACCTTTATGCCACCTGCTGGTTCCTTGCTCACTTCTTTTTAAGAAGTACATCTCCTGAAGCACTCAGAGAAGCTGAATTTCTACAGCAAACCTGGGTGCCATCTCATGCTCCATTCCTTCCTGCATGTACCACTCTGTCTTCTCCATTTTCACCCTCCAGATAGGGCAGGCTTTTTTGGAACATGGGGGTTCTGTGAGGCATTTTGGAAACCCTTCTCGTGGGAGAGATGTTGGACTGATCGTTGTGTTACTTGGCTCACTAAAAACCTGTAACCACTAGGAGCTTCTGTCTTTCCATATTTAGAGAGCTGCTGAGTGGAAGATCTCAGAATAAATTTGATGTGACCCTACTGAGTGATGAAAAGCACTTTGCTGTTCTTTAATGACACAAAAGGTATTTCTCGAGCAGGGAGGAGCATCGTCCCCAGCACCCGTGACCACATGGGCCACAGGGGAGGTCCTTCATGGTGTTTCTTAGGAAAGAAAAAGCCTTGACAGATTGAGCAGGTTGGCTGTTCTCAAGGTAGAAATAATGGAAGGAAAAACTCAAAAGAAAAAAGAAAATGATAAAATGCTGAATATACCTGCGGAGAAATATTTTTCTAGTAGCTTAAAAATACTGTAAATGGGGATCAGCAGATGGCATAATGGTTACATCGCTGGATTCCCATGTAATTGAACGTGGTTCAAGTCCCGACCTGGTGGCTTGCAACTCATGCCAGGCATGTGTGCATGCCCAAAATCTTGATAGGAGGATGGAGAAGGGATTGTGGCATGGCCATTCCCCCTAAGGGGATGATTTCTCTCTTTCTGTCTCTCTGTCTCTCCCTGTCTCTCTGGGGAGTGCATGTGCATTATAGCAAAAATCTCTCTTAAAAAAAAAAAAAAAGAAAAATACTATAAATAAGAGCATTCAGTTCGATGTAAAGGCCTCCCAAAATGAGCAGAAATTACCCGAAGGATTAACGTGTGAGACCTATAGCTTTACTAGGGAAGTAGATTAGAAGGGAACGAGAAACGTCTTTGGAGGGTTTTGAGTTTATTTCACTCTTTCCGTGTCAAGAAAAGCCATTCTCACCTATAGTCTCTAAAATATTTAATTCCCAGTAGGGTGTGGATGCCAACAAATTAGAACATCACACTGGGTCTATGCACCCTCACTACAACTTCCCCTATCTCTTCTCTTTTAACATGTCTCTCTTCTTAGCTTTTTTTTTAAAAAAAAAAAATCTTGTTTTCATTCTTCATACTCCACTAGGGTCCCTCCTTCTGTCTCTCTCTGGCAAGTGCACATTCCCTATGGCACAAACCTAAAATAATAATAATAATAATAACAACAATAGCAATTCTGTCCTCTCCTACCTGTGGCATCTTTACTGACAGCTCTGTAAAGATAACCAGTGAAGACTGCATTGAAGTAGGACCAGCAGACGGTGTAATGGTTACGTCACTGGACTGTAGTTCTAGTCCTGGCCCCGGAGGCTTGAAACTCACACTGGGTACATGTCTGTGCATGCCCAAGATTCCTGGAGGAGAAAGGATTGTGGTGTGGTCATCCCCTCTGTGGGGTGATTTCTCGCTTTCTGTCTTTCTGTCTCTTTGGCTAGTCCACAAGCCCTATACAAAAATCTCTCCCTTAAAAAAAAAAGATTGCATTGAAGTATAGGCAATTGGGACTCTGCTCTCCTACTGACTTTAAACTTCTGACCAGGTAGCTTCGACCTCTACACACTACAGCCTGGAATGTGCTGCAATGCGTACCCTGAGAGCAAGACTCTAAAAGAAGGGTATTCACGCTTTCGGCAGGAAATGGAGATCTTTGGGCGATATTAGAACCCGAAGGCATAAGATAAACTTGATGGTGTTTATCTTGTCAATTTTCCTCAAAAATCTGACAGATGGAATATCCTCAATATTTTAATGTAAACTGGAGTGGTTTGTGTGTGTGCGATAAAAAATTTGCAGCCATTTGGGCAATTGAAAAAAAGAAGTTCAAGAAAATTCATGCTCATGTCTGCCTGCTTCAAGCTCTCATCTCAGATGTTTTGTTTTGTTTCTCCAAGGTGTTTGCCATAGGGCATGTGCACTTGCTAGGGAGAGATAAAAACATTTAAAAGAGAAAGTGAGAAATCACCCCTGGGGGGGGGGGGGGGGGGTTGGCCACACTGTAGTCTCTTCTCCATTTTCCTCCTGGGATTTTGGGCACACACGCACACTTGCCCAGTGTGATTTTCAAAATACCAGGTTGCGGATTCGCTATGTGGGGAGTCCAGTGCTTGAACCCCACGCCACCTACTGGCACCTAATCACAGATCATAAGAGGTATTCTTTTATTACTATTTTGCCATCAGGGAACAATTCAAAGAAAATATTTAGAAACCACTTCTCTTAAAAATATAAGTTCCTTTTCTCCACTACACTGGCACTCTGCCACACCTTCCAACACCCAACTCCCCACCCTCCAAAATATGTGGAGAGTCATTGCTGAGTTGTTCTTAATTTTTTTTAAAGAATTAGTTTATTTAACTTAATTTTTAATTAATTTGTTTATTTTTAAAATTTGACCAGAAAGGGACAGAGTGAGAGAGAGAGGGAAGTGAGAAAGCAAGCCGCCAGGTCTGGGATTCAAACCACAGTCAGCCATGTGGGAGTCCAGCGCCCTTAACCACCACACCACCTGCCAGCCCCAAGTTGTCTTAATTTTTAAAAAAGAATTATTTATTTAATTGTATTTATTGTTATTATTATTTTAATTTGACCATAGAGAGAAAGAGAGGAAAAGTGAGAAATCGAGCCGCCAGGTTCAGGGTCGGCTGAACCGCAGTCGGCCATGTGGGAGTCCAGCACCTGAACCACCATGTCACTTGCCAGCCCCGGGTTGTTTTAATTTTTGAGCCCAGCAGGCATGGTGTGTTTTCCAAGTTGAATGGGGAAGAGAGGAATGAAGAGGGATGAGAGATAATGGAGGAAAGTTAAAAATAAAAATTCACATCATTAGGGTGAATGAAATTACATCTCCATTTCTCAGGGAAGGAATTTTGAGATAGAGGCTGGCATTTTTCAATTCTGGAGAATGAAATTAGCTCATCAAGTTTAAAACTTCATAGAAACCATGGCGGTGAGTAGGAGATGGAGGAGGGGAGGGGAGGGGGAGACTTTCATTCCCCTGATTTGTCTGTTCTTTGTTTTGGCTCCTAACTGGGTCATTGTATTGGCAGGGGGCCTCCAGCTTCAAACTGTGTCTTTTCACAGTTCTCAGTCATTTTCATTGAAGGAGAAACCTTCCTCTTTAATGAAGGCTCCCAACAACCTGTTATCTGGAAGAAATCTTAGTAAGAAATGGGTCATCCTTAGAAAGAACCTGAAGGAGGGGTGGGTGGGAGGAGGGAAGGACTTACTGAAAAGAGGTCAAATCACACTGCTGAAATCAAAATCCCAGGTTTATGGCGACGAGTTGTCTCCTAGAATCCTGTTTGGTTCCCAAACACAACTACCAACGTGTTAGTCTCAGCCATTGCACATGAAGATCTTCCATGTTTCAGTTTATTTCATCCATTTATTTGCAAAACATTTCTTGACCACCCAGGTTGGCATACATGCTAGAGATTCAAAGATGAATGAATTATTTTTTCAAAAAGCTCATTGTCTAGAGGGTAACCAGCACATAAATAATTAGAAGATGATAAAAGGGTGATCATAGGTATAGACCTGAGTTATTATGGGAGCTCCAAAAATGGGCACCAGTTTGTGCTGGTTGGTGATCGTGAAGGGTTGACCCAAATGGTGGTTTCCTAGTGATAAGGGCTGAGAATTGTCTAGTTCATGTCTACTTCTTGAACCTCTTAAATAAACTCTAGCTGCTCTGGCTTCTTTTGTTTTGTTTTGTTTTTCGAACATGCTGTTCTTTCCAGGATCAGAGTCCTCACTCCTACAGTTCCCTCTGCCCAGAGCATCTTGCTCTTGGGTCTCCTGGCTCCTTCTCATTCTTTCTTCCCATTCTAGAGAGGCATTTCCTGGCCACCCGAAGTGAAGTGTCCTGTTTTGTTGAGCTAGGTTAGGCTGTGGTGTGTAACGGGATCGGCACAATGAAGTCCCTGTATCTGTCATGGAATAGTCCAGAGTCTTGTGAGGATTTAAGGACTCAGCTTGTGGCCCTGCCACTACCTTGGGCTTCATTGCTGCCTGCATTCACCCGACAGAAGGGAGGGCCATACCCAGGTCTTTAAAGAGTCTGAACCAGAAATGGCACATATGGCATCCGGCCCCATTCCACTGACTGGATGCAAGAAGAGACTGGGAAATGTAGTCTAGCTGTGTGCCCAGGAAACAGGAAGGAGATGGTCGAGGACCTGCTAGTACATCTGTGTGAATTCTGTAACACCCCTGTTTCCTGATAACCTGCATCACAACATACTTCTTCCCTTTATGTCACTTATTCTAGACCTGCTGCCATCCTGCCTATTGATATGCTTTCTTGTTACACTGGCTTCCTCCACCAGAGGGTCAGTTCCACAAATACAGGGTATGGACCATATTCCTATCCTTAGAATATTTGATGCCCAGGGACAATGAGTGAAAAGTTGTTGATTGAACTGACAAGTGGATGAGTGACTAGAGCCTTAACAGATAAGTAGGAGAGGAAAGTGAGGGGATGCTTTGTGTGTGTGAATGTGTGTGTAAGAAGGATCTATGAGACAGAGGGGTTAGTTTCAGGAATGGCACAGAGGTGAGAAATAGTACCATGTGCGCAGAGAATTACCAGCACCGGATAATTGTTTATAGGCTTATAGATAGAGGGAGGAGCCTACATTTTGCTCCTCCTCGTATTAAAAAAAATTATTATTTTTTAAATTCTTGCCAGAGGATACACACACTCACTGGAGAGGGATAGAAAGAGAAAAATAGAGGGGAGAGAGAGAGAGCAGGGAAACAAGAAAGCATCCCCCATGGGGAATGGTCACATCACAATACCTTTTTCTCCATTTCTTCCTCTTTTTGTGACTTTGGGCACATATACACTCCTGGAATATTTTTAAAAATAATTATTTGTTAATTTTATTTATTATTATTTTTAACTTGACCAGAGAGACAGAGGGAGGGAAAAAAAGAAAGCAAGCCACCAGGTCTGGGACTCGAACCATGGTCAGCCATGTAGGATTCCAGTGGCTTAACCACCAGGCCACCTGCTGGTTCCCTCACCCAGCATGTTTTTTAAGCTGCCTGGTCCAAGACTGGAGCTGCACAGTCAGCCACGTGAGATCCTGTTGCCTTAACCACCAGGCCATGGGCTGACCCTTTCAAAGACTTTTAATACTTAACTTTCTATATGTCTCATGTTTCATCATCTGAAAAAGCACTTCCTTTCTGTAATATATTTCAAAACCTTCTGTGTTTGAATCCAACTTTACCCCTCCAACCCTATTTCTTATTGCTCCTGTGTTCTCCTACCTCCCTCATGTGAGTTTCTATGTCATTTCTCTCTTTCTCCCTCCACCCTCTGTGCTATTTCTTCTCCTTGTGATATAGGTTGAATATGCCTCTTCCTCATTCATGTGTTGAGCCACTGTAACGAGATTAAGTGGGGAAAAACTAGATTCAACCATTGGGTGAAAGGGCAAGGCTTGGGAGAGAAATTTAATGTTTGGGTGGTTAGGGTGAGACTCTATGATTAAGTCCTGGTGAGTTTATAAGGAGAGAAAATGAGAGAGAGACTGAAATAGAACACAAACCATGTTTTCCTTGCATAAACCTACCATCCTCTGCTGTCAGCCATGTTATGACATAGCTGGCCTTATGCCAGCTCTACAACTTTGGACTTTCCAGCCATCAGAATCGTGATTCAAATAAATCTCTAGTCTTTATAAATCACACAGTCTCAGGTATTACTGTTAGCACTTCAGTAAGGAACTCAGACACCTGGGATATTAGCCTTCTTTTTCCCCTGGGTACTACCCATCTTCTAGTTAGATTTCATGTCATCCATACAACTTTCCTCAATCACTCCAGCCCACAGGCAGCTTAATTCATTCTATGTGTCTTAATACTTAATCATCTGTGAAGTATATATTGAGTTGTTGGAAAAGTCATGATACATTTTTGTATAGAAAAATATGTCATGACTTTCCTGATGACCTAAGAGTTACAGTCTCCTTGTCATTGTTTGTTGTGTGGCAGTCTTGTCTCACTGACATTTTAATCTCCTAGTGTGCAGGTACTACGTTTTAGATTTTCAATCTGACACCATTTATTCATTCATTTAACAGAATGTGTGGTATATTTGACGGCTCGAGACTAAAGGTGTAATCTGCTCTGTCCTCCTCCTTCCACTGTGCTTCCCACAGTGACAGATACTGAAGGTACAAAGTTGTAGAAGACAGAGTCATTCATTATTCTTGAGACACACACAGCCTTATGGAAGAGACAGGCCATTGCAGGATCAAAAGCAGAAAGCTATTTCCTGCACATCGAGATTGAGAAAGTACGTGTCTCAGTTGTGAAAAGGATCCTGTGGGCCAGCTATCCTTCTGTCATTCTTGACAGTCTCTCATCTGATCCTTTGGGGAAAAAGAGAACAGTTGTGAATTATAGCTAATGATCCCATTAACATTGCTGGGGGGTTGTTTTAAAGCTTTCAAAAGAAACTAACATTGCAGTGAAGTTCAGGGAAGAGGACATTACCACCAAATGTTACATCTGGTGCATGACCAGGAAGATAAACCTCTCAGTTCACTTGGGTTTTATTGAAGCCACAGGAAACAAGTTGCTGGCTATTATGAAGCATTAGCCACTGGCTGGGCAGAGACGGTGGCCTAAGGACTGTTTTTGGTCCTGCTAAATCATTGGAGACAGCTTGTGCTCTGAAAGGAGGCAGAATTGGCAGTGACAGCACTTTCATTTTTCCTTTTTCCTGGCCTGGCTTTCCAACGCTGTTATTGTCGCCAGTTTTGGCATACTGTGCTTTCTGAAGGGCAGAGGAGAAAGCTCAGGTGGTGAGAGGACTTCAGAGTGTCCTGATGGACGAGGGGAGGGTCAGATACCTCAATAAAGTCATCTCGTATACAGTATTCAATGTCACCGTGGACATCCAACATACTAAGTCTATATAGAAGCCCTTCTCTTATGACTTTATATTTTCTCCTTGAAGGAAAATCAGTTGGACATTTGCAGTGAAGTATAGGGCAGAAATGATGCACACGTATATAAAAATAATGCATTTATTTCTTCAGGTATTTACAAGTGTGATCAACAATAGAAGTAAGAATGACAGAACGAATTCTGCCTTTATTTTTGTTAGAAGTTTCTGTCATCTCTACTGGATCTTTGACAAACAGAAAATGTCTCTTCTCTTTTTAAACTTTTCTCTCTTTATCTTACTGAGCCCATTCTCTGGTAAGCAGGTTCGAAGGCTACAGAGAGGAGGAAGAAATGGAATGGCCTAGATAATTCCCAAGTTAGATATTTAGTGCTAAAATGGTCAGCCAGCTGTCTTGGCTTCTCTTGTTTATGCCCTTCCTCCTGTCACCCCTGATTCACTCTCCTGGTCTGTGTTCCGCTCTTCAACTGCCAATCCAAGGCTGTGTCTCATAGTCTCTTGCTCTTCGTTTCGTAATGTATCAAGAACAATGAATACTTACTGAATAGTTCATGCATTTCCATATATTCTCAGCCTCCTTTGGGTTATGCTGGGGCCACATAACTAGCTCTGTCCAATGATATCTTAGTCCATTCAGGCTGCTACAACCTTAGACCGGGCAATTTATAAACAAACAGAACTGCTCACAGTTCTGGAGGCTGGGAAGTCCAAGATCAAGGTGCCAACATATTCAGTGTCTGGTATAAATCCATCCCTCATGAATGGTTGTCTATGTGTTCTCACAGGGTGGAAGGGGTGAATTAGCTACCTCAGCCCAATTTTATAAGGGCACAAATCCCATTTATGAAGATGGAGACAGAATTGGCAGAATGAGGTGGAGTCGACGATAGCAGCTCTTTCATTTTTCTCTCTTCCTCAGCCTGGCTTTCCAACACTGCTATCATTTCCAATTCTGATGTACTGTACTTTTTGAAGAGAAGAGGAAACTCAGATGGTGATAGGACCTAGAGGAGTCCTGTAGTAGGATAACAAGCTCTAGTTTTGTCAGCAAAGTCATCTTGTGTCCCTTTGGGATTAATATCCACTGGAGATGATATACTTTGGAGATCTGTTGTATTCACTGGAAATTAAGTTTCAAAATACGAGCTTTGGAGGACACCAACATTCAGACCATAGACATGGCCTTGGAACAGAAATGATAGGTGAAATTTTGTGGGTTTTGTTTATTTACTTCTTTATTTGTAGTTTTGCTATAGGGTGCTTCTGCTCTCCAAAGAGAGAGAGAATGAGAAAGTACTCCCTGAGGGACTGCAATCCCTTCTCCATCTCCTCTTGGGATATACACATATGCTCCAGGTATGTTCTTCAAGCTGGCAGGTCTGGGATTCAAACTGCATAGTTGGCCATTTATGATCTGACCACCTTAACCACCACACCACCAGCTGGCCCAAGAGATGAAACTTTTGAACTAAAGATTTTAAAACCTTGGTGTTTCTTCTAGCCCTCTCTTTCATTAGAGGACATACACTCCAGATGACATAGCTTCAAGAAAATATTATACCAGATGTTACGTATACAGAAAATAAGCCTTTGATGTATTCAATCTCTGAGATACGGGGATTTGCCTGTTGCTGTAGTTAGTGTTAATTATCCTAATCAACCCCATAACCAAAAGTAATATTCCCAGTAATATTCTTATATCTTTCAAAGTTTATTTTAAAATACTATTTTTATTTTAAAATTTTAAAGTTTATTTATGTGTTTATTTCTATGAGAGAGAGAGAGAGAGAGAGAGAGAGAGAGAGAGAGAGAGAGAGAAAGAAAGAGCAAGAGTAAGAGAGAGCACCTTAATAAAGTCTTCATGTCAAATCCACCCCCAGCCACAGCCAATCCTGGATCATGAGTGTGCCTGGCATACTCAGGGAGGTCTCTGGACACAGACCAGGAGCCATCTCATGTGGTCAGCCTCACTGAGGCTTGAGAACTTAGTATAACTCCTGAAAGTAAAATTTATAAACCTCCTGTCAGCCCTCCTGAAAGAGGTTTGTTCATTTGTTTTCATTCATCTGTTTTTGTTTTTCTCCTGGATTTCTCCACATTGAGCGTCTAATATCCCTAGTTAAGTTTTTTGTTTTTATTATTTTTATTATTACTATTATTTTTTTACTTCAGTACTGATTCCTGTTCTAGTAAGCTTTGATTCTCTCTCTATATACACCAGTCTGTCTCTCCAATTTAGGGGACAGTAGTTTTCCCTGTGTCCTCAGTTCTCTGGCAAATTTAAGGAGAGTTATTGATTTTTCATTTTGTCCAAATTATTGCTTGTTTTTAGGACAGAATGATGGTTTCAAAGCTCCTTACATTTCAGACTAGAAACTACAAGTCCTGCTGAGTATGTTTTTTTTTACTTTTGTGAAAAAAATACTGGATTTTTGTCAAGTGCATTTCCTGAATTGATTTAGATTATTATGTGATTATTTTTTTCTTTTGATATGGTCTGTTACATTGATTGATTTTTTGAAGTGAAACCAACCTTGCATTCCTGGAGTAATTCTTTCTTTGTTATAGGGTGTTTATTTTTTAAAGTTTATTTGTGTTTTCCATGAGAGGAAAGAGAGACTCCCAACTGGATTTTCATGTCATGATCCACTCCGAGCCTCAGCAAGCTAAAATCATGGCCATACATGTGTACTTAGTATGTACAGGAATACTTTAATTCATGAATCCAGGGACTCCCCATGTGGCTTCAGCACCATGGAGCTTTCCATATCACTACACTACCAAGGACGGCCATGTAATTCTTTTTAATATTGCAGGATTTGGTTTGCTAATATTTGGTTGAGTTTTTTGGGGGTCTTTTTTGTTTTTTTTTTGTTTGTTTGTTTTTTGTTTTTTGTTTTTTTCATAGTAGCAAGACATATTGGTTTGTAGTTTTCTTTTTCTTGGGATTTTTGTGTGGTTTTGACATCAGGATAATACTACCCTCATAGAGTAAGTGGAAAAGTATTCCCTACTCTTTTACTTTATGGAAACGTTCATGAAGAATTGGTATTAATTTATTTTTAAGTGTTTATAGAATGCATCAGTGAAGACATCTGGGTCTGAGCTTTTCTTCATAGATGGTTTCCTTATTATTATTATTAATTCAAATCACTTTACTTGCTATAGTTCTTTTTAGGTTATCTATTTTTTTCTTGAATCAGTGTTAATAGTTTATGTCTTTCTTGGTTTTCGTTTATTTCATACAAGTTAAGTGACTTGTTGCCATACAGTCTGTAGTAATTCTTTCATGATCTTTTTTTTAAAAAATTCTGTAGTGTTTGTAGTAATGTCCCCTTTTCACTTCTGGTTCTGGTAATTTGTCTTCTCTCTTATTTCTTGGTAAATATACCTAAAAATTTGTCAATTCTGTTTATCTTTTCAAAAATACAACTTTTGTGTTCATTGATTTTTCTCTAAAGTTTCTCTGTTCTCTATTGCATCAGTTTCTGCTCTAATGCCTATTACTTCCTTCCTTTCGCTTACTTTGGGTTTGATTTGTTCTTTTCCTCTTTTATAGTGTATTAAGTTGGAATATTAGGTTGTTTATTCAAGACATCTATTCTTTTTAAATATAGACATTTACAGGTAAAGAATTGCTTTAACTGTAAACCATAAGTTTCAATATGGTGTGTCTTCATCTTTATTTGTCTCAAGCCATTTTCTAATTTATGTTTTGATTTCTTTGCTCCAGTTATTATTTAGAAGGGTGTTCTTTAATTTCCTCAGAGTTGAAAATGTTTCTTCTGTTATTGCTTTCTGGCTTTATCCACTGTGGTTGAAATAGATACACAGTATCATTTCAATCTTTTTTTTTTAATTTTACAATCAATCCCTGTATCATTACAACATACAAAATAAATTTTCCCACCCCGAATATGCTGTGTATTTGCTAAATCAAAGATATTGCCAAACATATTATCATCAACAGATACTTTTCTATTTTGTGGTTCTTAAATATTTTGCTTCATTTTTCCCCCCTGGACTCCCTCCCTCTCACCCTCTGCCATTTCCCAACCTCCTCTCACACTGTCTCTGGTATCCACAGTTGCCCTCCATACCAACCAATATTCCAGTTTCTTCCATAGAGTACAGACATTCAGTATATATTGAGTAGGGGCACACAATGTCTTTCTTTCATAGTCTGGCTTGCTTTACTTAGCAGTAAATCTTCCATATTCATCCACTTTCTATCAGATACCAGGGTGTCATTTTTTAATGGCTGAGTAGTATTCCATAGTGTATATGTGCCACATTTTTTCAATTCATTCATGGTTCATGGACATTTGGGTTGGTTCCAGGTCTTAGTGATTGTGGATAATATAACAATAAACATTTCAATATTTTGAAACTTATTGAGTCTTGTTTTGTGGTGTATACTGTAGAATGTTCCATATGCACTTGAAAAAAATGTGTATTCTGCCCTTTTGGTGTAATGTTCTGTATATGTCTGTTGGGTCTTGTTGGTTTATAGTGTGGCTCTAGCTCTTTATCTCCTTATTAATCTTCTATGTAGTCATTCCACCTATTATTGAATGTGTAGTATTAAAGTTTCCAACTGTTATTATAGAATCGTGCATTTCTTCCTTCACATTTTCCAGTGTTTGTTTCATATAATTTGGGGTCCTGTTTTGAAGTATGTATGTGTTTATAATTACATCTTTTTGATGGATTGAACTTTTACCAATATGAAATATCATTCTTTGTCTCTTTTAATGGTTTTTAACTGAAAGTCTACTTTGTCTGATATTAGTGTAGCCGGCTAAGTTCTCTTTTCATCTTTTACTTATGTGGCATATCTTTTCCTAACCTTTTCTAACCTTTTGAATCTATTTAAATCTTTGAATGCAAAGTTTTTTTAAAAATTTGTTTTGGGGACCAGCAGGTGATGTGGTGGTTAAGGCACCGGACACTTCCACATGGCTGATCACAGTTCGAGTCCCAGACTCTCTCTCTCTATCTCTGGTCAAATTAAAATAAAATGAATGAATAAATAAAATTAAATAAAATAGCTCTTAAAAATTGTTTCTTCCATGAGAGACACAGAGATAGCACCCTAAACAATCTCAAAATTGTAATCCACTCCAGCCTCGGCCAGCCTCAGGTCATGGTGAATGGCCAATGAACTCAGGGAGGCTCCCTGTGAATGCTACATCACGGAGCATCACATATGCCTGCCATGCCAATAGAGGGCTCTCTACGTATTTGAAGTTAAAGTGTATTTCCTGTAAGCTGCATATAATTGAACTTTGTACTTGCTATTCAGTCTTACGGTACCTGTTTTTGGATTGGATTTTTCTTTTTCTTTCTTTCTTTCTTTCTTTTTTTTTTTTTAAGAAAGTTTTGCTATAAGGGATGTGTGCTCTCCGGAAAGACTGAGAAAGAAAAAGAGAAAGAAAACTAGAAATCTCCCCCGGGGTGCTGGCCATGCTGCAATCCCCTCTCCTCCATTTTCCTCTTGGGATTTTGGGCATGCATGCACACACACCTGGCATGAGTTTCAAGCTGCCAGGTCCAGGACTCAAACCACAGTTGGCCATGCGGGAATCCAATGCCTTAACCACCACACCACCTGCTGGTCCCAGATAGGATTTATTTTCAATTCCTTCACTTTAAATGTCATCACTTACACTTTTACTTATTTTCTATATTTCTCAAACCTTGTTTCTCTATTCCTCTTTCCATGCTTTCTTTAATATCAAGTAAACATTTTTTAATGTGGCATTTTAGTTTCATTAATTTTTTTTCACTATACTTTTTGAATTATTTTCCTCTGGTTTCTCTAGGGCACATTTTATACATTTTAATTTATCAGAACCAGCTTCAGATTTACACTAACTTAATTCCAGTGAGATGTAGAAATATTACCTTTATACATATAGCTTTATTCCCTCTCCACTTCTGTGGTATCATTGTTATACAAATTCCATCTGTAAATGTTACAAACCTGACAATGCATTATCCCAATGATTACTTTATACAGTTTTTGTCTTTTAACAAAGCTAAGAAAATATGTTAGCAATTATAGAGTTATAGCTTTTTAAATATTAGTCTTCTTATTTATCATTTCTGATTCTCTTCATTTGTTCTTGTGGATTCAAGTTGCCATCTGGAGTCACTTCCTTAGCCCAATACAGTTTTGCTCCCACCCACATTCTTTTTGCTGTTATTGGCAAAGATATTACATTTCTATATGTTGTAGACCCAACAATACAGTACATACATATTGTTTTATACAATTGCTTCTTAAATCAGTAGAGAGAAGAAAGGAGAGAAATTTGCATTTATACTATTTTTGTCATTACATAATTACCTCTGCCTGGTCTGTTTATTTGTGTGGATGCGAATTATCATCTTGTGTCACTTACTTTCAGCCCAAACAATTTCCTTTAGTATTTTTACCTTTAACATGAAGTTAATGCTGAACTTCCTTTAGTATTCTGTCTTTTAGTAAAACATTCTTTCAGTATTTCTTTATTTGGATTTTTTTTTCATTTCACACTAGTTTACTTTCCCATGAGAGAGAAAGAGAGAGAGACAAGGGGACAGAGAGACAGCAAAACAGTGAGATGAGCACCTTTATCAGGGTCTTCATAACATGGTCCTCGTACTCAACCCCAGCCAGGTCACAGGCACATGTACCTGCATCTGGGGTACATACGGAGGCCTCAGGATGTGAACCTGGGACCATTCCTTGCATGTCCAGGATCACAGAGTGCTGCATTACTGCTACACCACTGGATGGACCCACATTGCATTTTGAAAGAGAGCATTATTGGATATAGGATTTTTGGTTGGCAGTATTTTTCTTTGAGTGCTTTGAATATATTATCTCACTAGCTTCTGGCCGCCATTGTTTTGGATGAGCAGTCAACTATGAAGCTATTAATAGTCAGGGGTTCTCTTGTAAGGGACAGGGTATTTCTCTCTTGCTTTCAAGATTTTCTCTTTGCTTTTGGCTTTCAGGATTTTTACTATAATGTGTTGTGGTTCTCTTTGCATGTATTCTACTTGGAGTTCATGGAGTTTCCTGAACGGAAAGATGAGTGTTTCTTAGATAAATATGGGGAGTTCTAGGCCATTATTCCTTCAGTATTTTTTCCCCTTTCTAATTTTCTATTTAAAAACAGAGTCTCACCTTTTCACAATCCTCCTATCTCAGCTTCCTGGCTGGGACTACAGGTAAAAGTGGACACTTGAGATAATATACTGTAGAAACTCTGGGTATTACCCTCCCCTACCAGACTTTTTGTTGCTCATTTACTTGGTGACCGTAGAATTATTTTAGTGAGTTCTGTCCTCTCCACCTTCCCTCTCCTGCAGTGTTAGATCTCTGATGTATCTTGTTCTTTAGTCGGTACAACCTTGGCTAGGCTTGCAGTCTCCTGGAAGGACAATGGTTTTGGCAGAGTTGAAGTTCACTCTCTCTCTCTCTCTCTCTCTCTCTCTCTCTCTATTTTAAAGATTTATTTATTTTTAATTTTATTTAGTATCACTATTCTTCAATTTTGACAAATGAGAGAGACAGAGAGAAAGAGGGAGTGAGAAAGTAAGCCACCAGGTTCGGGAGTTGAACAATGATCGGCCATGTGGGAGTCCAGCACCTCAATCACCATGCCACCTGCTGGCCCCTCTCTTTTTTTAATTCTCAAAGGTTGCATGCACTTGACAGAGGTGGGAAGGGGGACAAGGAGAAAAAACACCCTCTAATAGGATGTGATCACTCCTCCATTTCTCCAGCTTGTCAGGATTTGGTGCACAAACACACACAACACACACACACACACACACACACACACACACCTGGTGTGTTTTTTCAAGTCACCAGGATCAGTATTTGAACTGCAGTCACCATGTGGAATCTGATTCCTTTAACTACCAGCTACAGAACAGGCCGCAGGTTTCCCTGACTACTCCCAGATGTTAGACTTCATGAATTTCCAGGGATCTCCCATTTTCACTTTCTCTGGCTCCCTCTCACAAATTATCTAGGCTGTATTTTAACTTACATTTCTAATAAACACACTAATTCACTCCCAGCTGTCTTTTACCATAAGTCCACTGTTTTTGAGAATGCCCTAGGCTCGAACTTCTCCCCACTTTCTTATAAATTAAGTTGGTTTTTTGGAAATAAGCTTGGAACTCTGCTTTATGGTCTGCTTTTCTATTTGGGTAAAATCTCTGAACCACCGATCTGGGGCTGGAAGTGAGGACTATAGTACGCTTCTTTCTGAGTGACATCTCACTTTTGTTTGTGGAGCAGGAAGGGTTCAGTAGCCTCGGGTTTCCTATTTGCCTCTTCCAGCATCTGGCAGAGACCCATCATCCTGTGCACTTGAAGGAGAGTAATCAGGGCTGCAGTGTGGTCAACAGCACTACAGCAGACAGGAGCATCCACCCCATGTGTGTGGCCAGACAGAGCAAGGGAGCCCCACCTCTTGACTCTAATCAGCTAGGATCAACAACAAGGATCTTGGAACAGGATGAGAAGTGCTGGCATTCTCCTCTGACCAGACCTGGATCAAGAAGGACCTTCAGTTCTTGGCTGCACCTGTCTGGAAGGTAGGATCCAACTCACTGAGCTTGGAGCCGAGAAGGAGGGAGTGGGTACTGGTTCAAATACTGCAGACTCTTGCTGTTTTCACTTGATTTTAGTAGCTTTTTCTGAATACTGCTCCATTTTTCTGCATGTCCTTAGAACCATTTCCGGAGACTCTAAATGGTTGCTTTATTTTTGAAAATAATTTTAACCAATTTCACCGGGTAGCAGGTCTGCAGAGTTTCTGAAGCTGCCATGCCAGAAGTGGAACCCATTTTGTTCATTTTGGTGTCCCTAACGTCTAGTCCAGAATTGGGCACAGAGTAGGTGCTCATAATGTAGACTGAGCAAATGAATGCTTGAATGGGTGGACAAGTAGTGCTTATCATTAAGTGGGGTGGCTAATTTCGTGTTCCAACTTATTGGTGCCACGGGGTGCCCAGACATTGGGGCAAATGTTTGGATGTGTCTGTGAGGGTGTTTCTGGATGAGACCAACATTTGAATCAATAGACTGAGTAAAGCAGATTGCCCTTCCTAATGGGGAGGGCAATCCATCAGCTGAAGACCTGAGTAGAACAAAAAGGTTGCCCTTCCATGGGTAAGAGTGAACTCCTCCTGCCTGTCTGTCTTCAAGTTAAGAATCACTCTTTTTCCTTTTTTCTGCATTGGATTTGAACTGAAACATTCCTTCCTGAGTCTTGAGCCTACCAGCCTTCAGACTGGAGCTACATTATTGGCTCTTTCAGGTCTCCAGCGAGCTGATTGCAGATTTGGGAATTTTTATCAGTCTCCATAATTGCATAAGCCAGTACTTTACAATGAATTTCCACATATGCATGCATATGTATGTCCTATGCATGTGTATGTGTGTGGTGGCAACTCCAGATAATGCCCTGTCCCTTAAGCCCCACTAGGCTCTCCATGTACTTTTAGTGAATTCTGTTCTTCCCACCCCACACCTTCCGTGTAAGCCTCTGGTGTGATTTTTTAAGGGAGTGCAGCCTTGGGTAGGCCTGTAGCACCTAGGGATGACAGTGGATTTTGTAGAGTGAAAGGGCTCTCTTTAGCCATCTAGTTCCCTGACTACACTTGATCGTTAAAGTCCACAAATTTCCAAGGCTTCGCTTCTCTTTCCCCAGTTCTCTCCAGCAAACCAGCTGGCACGAATATATGAAATTCATAATGTGTATAAGATATATCATTTTTACATATTTATATGTAATTTCTCATATGTATGATATCTTTCTCTTTGTACGTGCATATCTATCCTATGGGTTCTGTTTCTCTGCAGAACCCCGATTAATGCAGGCAGGCACGTGGCAGGAATGTCCTTACCCTGTGTGAGATCATGACACGGTCTCATCTGACTACCATAACACGGAGTACGGCAACCCTCTCTATACATTGTCTTCTGTGTATCAGACATTTCTCCTTTGGATCACTGAGTTGAGATACCTAAACATTCTCTATTTCTCTTTTTTTTTTTTTTAAAAAAGAGGAACCCTCTTTTCAATGAATTATTCTGTATTTATCCAAGTGAAATCAGTGATAATTGTATCTACTATTCCCTATTTCAAGCATTACCTTCAAAGCATGCGTGGTTGTAAAAATACTCAGAGTGCAGACGAGTATTTGTGGGAACCACATATTGTTTCTGGACCTGACTTTTGAGAGTTAAATCAGCTCTGTTTTAAAAATAATCTCCTCCAAATCTGTGGAGAAATCATAAGGAAGTGACAGTTGAGATAGTGGCATTTTTTACATGATGTGCCTTAGTAAGCGAGAGTCTCAGCTGAATAATTTCCAATCTGCATTAGCACGCCGCCGCTCCCTGCACCCCCTCTATTTTGTATTACATCCACATAGACCCTATTATCTGATCCTACAGAGATCTTGTTTCACGTACACAAAACTTCCCTGGAGTGTTTTCCATTTAAAGCGAGAACGCGGATGAGCAGTGCTCGGGTGCGGTGCTCTGGAAAGATGGAAAGCCCACGGTTGATTTCCATTGCAGGAGATGCAGGGCGTTCATCTACTCCCCAGCCTCCGTGCAAACTCCACAGCAAGGCTCAGTCGAGAACTGGGAACTGGCTTCTGAGAACATCAGGGAAACAACAGCCCTTGCTCGACCGTCTATTTTTTGCCCAGTTTTAACACTGAAGAGCTTAGGAAGAGAACTGACAACATTTTCGACATGAAGTTTATCCCATGTTGCTGTGTTGCTACAATTAAGCCTTTTACAAGCATATGTGCTGTCTTTCAGTTCAAACCCAATCGTCCGCTCTGACAGGTCACAGACAAAAACCAGGATAATGATATCCTATCTTGATCACAGGATCCAGACACACCAGTCTGGTGTAGAGCAAAAAAGAAAACAAGAAGCCAAGTACTGATTTAATTTCCTTTTACTCAAATATTGAGTTCATATTGAAACTGAGCATTCCGAGTGTGAATTTTGCTAAGAATAGCATCTCTTAGTGTTATAGGAAATCTGCAAATGTGTCTCCAGGTAATTGTAAAATCTTAACATCTTATGACGCAAGATTATTATCTTTTTTCTGTAAATTAAGATCCTAGTTTGGACATTGTCCTGTCTAACTAGGTAAAATGAAGAGGATGGTTGAGAAGATTATAGCCGATTTAGAAATCTAAGTAAAAATGGCTTTCAAATATCCAGAAGGTTAGGGGGAGAATGATATACATTATTTTGACTAGTATATAAACTCAGTTTGATTATCTCTTTAATCCTTCCTTTTCTTTTTCTGCTGTTACCATTTGAAGTTATTGATTTCTTAGTTTGCATAGTTCCATTTCAGATATAATGAACCCATGTAACCTCTCCCTGGAGTCTTGGATTGAGAGAATGTCATACTTTTGTCATGCATGGAGGTATCATTTATTCCCAGGACCAGATTTGTTCCCCATTTGATAACTCTGCTGAAGATGTTAAAGTTTGGAGGTCATGCCAATCAAATACGCACTTTCAATTTGGGGCCAGCTCTTTTGCTCTGAATCCCTGTTCTCTCTTTTAAAAAAAATCATGTTAGTTGCATGCACATGTATGAGAGAGAAAGAGAGAGAGAGAAACTCCCTCCACAGGGCTTAGTCATGCTCTGACCCCTTTCTTCCAGTTCTTCAGCTGACCAGGATCCATCCTGGGCATGTGCCTGGCTTGGTTTTGGGCGAATGAGGCTGAGGACTCAAAATGTGGTTGGTATGTGGCTTCCAGCTCCATAGTCTGGTATGTGACCAACTGCACTGTTAGCCTAAGCTCCTCGAAGTGAAGACCTCAAACCACTCTGCGGTAGGCTGAATGTGCCCCCAAAACGTGCACATTCTCAATTCCAGAACCTGGAGTATGTTCATTTCCAGGGCAAAGGAACTTTACAGATGTGATTCAGTTAAGCATCTTGAGATGAGGAGATTATCTTAGTTTATCCATGCATCTCCAATGTCATCCCATGGGTCCTTAGAGGGGGTCAGGGGACCATGATCAGGAGATATAATGATGCAAAGAAAGGTCAGAGCAATGTCAGACTGTGAGTCAAGGAATCCAAAGAGCTTCTAGAAAGAAGCTGGAATGGGCAAGGAAGCAGATGTCCTCCTAAAGCCTCCAGAAGGAACACAGTCCTACTGAACTATTTTAAGATTTGGCCTCTAAAACTGTACAAGTTCATCTGTATTGCTTTAAGGCATAGTGGCTATGGTGGTTTGTTACAACACCAATGGGAACTAATACACACTCCTTCCCCATTTTAGCCCTCTAGAAAGAACGAGGCTAATCACTCCTTGTTGTCTTTCCCTTGAGTCTTCAGAGCAGAGCTCTTAAATTGGGGTAGAATGGCGATCAGCCTCCTAAAATTGTATTTATAATCTGTGTCATGTGCTTTTTTCTGGGAAAGGAGTTCATATATTTCATTAAACTAGCAAAGTGATCCACGATCCGAAAACTGAAGACGTTAGTCTTGATCAGGCATTCCCAACTTCACATCTTTATCCCCAGCTGAGTGTGGGTGAGGTAAAAGAAAAAAAAAATATATATATATATATATTTATATATATGTATATATAAATATATAATATATATATATATATATATATATATATATATGAGAAAGAGAAAGTTTACCATGCTTTAAGGAGCTAGATGATAGTGAAATGGTAAAACGTGATGGTCTGTGAGGCCAATTCTCATGGGAAAGTTCCAGGTTTGCATCCAGAGACTTCCCTGAGTGAAAAGGAACATGTGTGGCCACAATCTGGGGCTGGCTGAGGCTGGGGGAGAATCAGTGTCAAAATCCCATGGAGGGTGCTATTTCTCTGTCTCTCTCAGAAGAGATACGTGAACTAAAGAAAGACTTTAATTCCTTCATGAACGGTCCTTCCCTACCCCTAAGGATGAAACTGGGTGGGGCTTTGCTCTAAGACGTGTCCCCGTGTGTCCTTTTCATGCTTTCTTACACATGCCAAAATCTACTCAGAAGAGAGCCCAGCTGCCATCGATTTCCCCAAGCCTGGGGAGGTGACTCTGCTACCCCCTCACTTCTGGGGGTGGTGGCAGTGGCAATGGTGGTGATGTAAACAGCGATGTCAGTCTGGACCTAGCATCGCTCAATTATTGTATGTGATTGCGGCCATCCCGTGACACTCAAGAGAGTCTCTATGATGTGTTAGCCTTTTGCCAGGCTTATAAAGATGTGGGCAGAAGAAGGCAGAAGGCAGGGCTTATCTTCTCCAGCCCTCAAATGACATATTGCTCGCATCGTCTCTTACACACAGGGAGAGAAACAATTCAGACTGAAATAGAGACAAGGTATTATCGAAAGAGGATTCTATTTGCTGTCCACGCAAAGCAAAGCAAAGATGAAGTTTCTATTTCCCATTGTGTGGCTGTTGTTTCTTTGGCTCGAATAAGTGTAGTCTTATTTTATGGTGATTCGTGTAGTCCTAATTTATTGGCGCTGTCATGGCCAGGAAGGCTCTGCTCACTTTATAGTCACTATACCTTTCAGGACTGACATGTGGAAGAATTGTCCTATTTGTGTCAGACAGCAATTGTTCCCCAAAATGCTTCTTGTTGTTCCATGTTTAATAAATGCCCACTGAGTGTTGGGGCAGGTCCAAGACACACTGACGATCCCTGCCCACACACAGGGATGTGCCAAAGCAAGCTGGCACCCAGCATGGTGATGTGATGCTCTGACCATCCCGCATGGCATTCTTCGGAAACAAAGAGTGTCAACAGCGACTCAGCTGTAGATTTCTTCCAAGAAAGCTGTAAAAGAGGCTGAATGCATTTTGTTTGCTTAGCAAATTATAAAAGAGCCATAACAAGGCCTTGACAATGCATATAAAGACGGTGCAGTTGCCGAAGACTTTCATGTCAACTGGTTCACATCGTCTTCTGTTTTCCGAGGTAGGCAGGGTGTGCAGTACTATCCTCCCTAACCATCTGAGAGGGTAAGGGGCTTTTCCCAAGGGAGAAAGAACATGGCAGCTCAACAGAACCCAACTATCCAGCCTGCGATTTCAGCCCTCCTCCACGCCCAGTCCCACGTCTCTCACCAGCTAAGAAGCCTCCAAGTAGCAACTGTGAAATCTCGTATTTTAATCCTGCTTTTCTTTCATATGGATGAAGGAGCTGGGGCGACGTCCTTTTGCGTTGTCTTTTCCATCAGCAAAAAAAGTTTACTCAAGACAGTGGTCATGTCTAGACCATGACCTAGTTACTGAAGTTTTTGAATACCTAAGACAACTAGGTAAGTGCTCAGTTAAGTGGAATGTAAATTCTTTTTGGCTGCGAATCGCTTTGAAAAAATGGCAACATTTCCTAAAATAGAGTTTTGCTTTTAGGCATTAATTTGATTTAAACATCTAGCATTACCTTTAATTAGACATACATATATGTATATAAATGTGTATGTGTATATATGTATATATGCATAAGTATGTATATATGTGCATATATATGTATGCATGTACATATGTATGTGTGTGTGTGTGTGTGTGTGTGTGTGTGTGTGTATATAGAGAGAGAGAGAGGAAGAGAGAGAATGAGTGTGTGTAAAATCACCAAGTTCCCTAGAGCTCACAGAACATGAATAAACATATGGGCTGTTCTCTTACACCTACTCCACAAGTCTGAGTATTGAGGATTTATATAGTTAGAGACTATGTGGTGTAAATATGTATAAATTTATATTGTGTTAATTTATGGCATGTGGTACAGAAGGCTGTTTGCAAGTTGCAGTGTACTTCTTCCCACGTTTCTGCTGAAATATTCATCTCTGGGTTCCGTCCCCATGTTTTCCTTTGTCTCCCCACAGATGTTCCGGCAGCTCGTTTTCAGGGGAGCGAATGCGCCTTCAAGTATGCTTCCTGCACACAATTCAGGTAAAGGACACTCTGTCTCCAGCAGGACTAGGTAGGCGGCAGGGTATCGCCCCTTCACCTGGGGTCCCACCTGCGTCTGTTTTGAAGACCATCGTCCAGAGCTGTCTCCTCTCAGTGGCTGTTGTGCCCTGGCCTGGGTGCCCTCAAGGTCCAAAAAGCAGTTTTAAGCAGATGTGCAGTATTTCATGATTTGTTAAGGGAAAAAAGGAAGCCTACCCATCAAAGCTGCTTTGTGGCTCTTTGCCAGAAACCGAATTTGTGATAGAGGGGCTTCGGGACATTATTTGCAGAAACGTGGAAGGAGAAAGGGCAGGCTCCAGTGAATGAGGTTCACAGAGTGATGGCGAGCACGGTTTACCCAGCCAGCTTGCCCGCTCGCCAGCGTCAGTCGTTGAGAAGAACTGCTATCGACTTACTCGCGTTAATCAATGTCTTCTTTCCTGCTCCTCCCACGGGGAGGTGTGCTAATGGGTAGTGGATGGTGGAGAAAGAGGCAGCGGGCAGGAAGAGGAAGCAGAACAGAGCCCCAAACTGAGTCAGCCGTCCCTGAGTGATCAAGGCTGGCGGTAGATGGGAAGAGGGTTGACTCATCCTTGAGTGCTCTAATGTGAGGCTACTGCTTTCACAGAGAGTATGTTTCTCCGAATTTAGAGGAAATCAGTGAGGGACGGTATTTTTAGATTATATACTTCTCCTCTGTCCTGAGAATGGCACTGCGTATGAAATTTGAGAAGAGATTCATTGGAGGAATAATAGCACCCTCTGCTATGGAGGTTATGCAAAGACTTGGGGGATCAAAGAACTGTTCCATGAGTGTCTTTCAAGTGTATGAATTCTCCAGTTTTCACAATGACTCAATATGGGCAATCCAACATCTGCACAGGCCTCTAACATTTGACAGCTCTTGTTCTGTTTTTAGTAATTACATTGTATGTATATTTAATCACGGTGCATCTTTATAGTGTGCAAAATGGTTTTTCCCAGGGTGAATACAGTACATGGTAGTCAGGTCATAGATATTACTATGTACATGATCAACAGGGAACTTTTTACTTTTGTTTCTGTTCGATGTCTCTTTCTTTCTGCCATCATCTCCCTCTCTCCCCCTGTGACCCACCCCCTCCTTTACTTTTTCTGTATCTTTGGTGCCTTTCCTGCTACAACACCTTCTAATCTTCAATTTCTGACATTGGGGGCTTAATATTTATATTCATGGTCCCATTAACTCCTCTCAACTAGTAAGGTTTAAACTTTTTTTAAAGTTTATTTCAAAATGTTTTTTTATGGGAAAGAGAGCAAAAGAGAGTGTGTGAGCACATGTGTGAGGGAGAGAGACAGAGAGAGGAGAAGGGGAGAGAGACAGAGAGAGAGAGAGAGACAGACACCTGTGGCAGGGTCTTATCACACCGAGATCCCTTCCCCCAGTCTCTAGGCAACTAGGATCTTGGGTGTGCATGCACCCAGCGTGTTTCTAGATCCGATCCCACAGTTAGACACTGGCTTCTAGCCCTGGAGATCCATGTACTACCACACGTGCGTGGAGGCCGGGCCAGGTTCAAACATTATACCAGGGAAAGAAAAGAAATGGTAAGTTGTTATTAAGTGACTTCCCTAAGGTCACATACCTGGAGAATATCAGGCAGAACTCAAATTATGATCATTTTCCCCAAGATAAGGTGCTCAGTGGGTGCACGTGACCCTTCTGAGTTGGGTGAAAAACCCATGTTTAAAATATTTATTGAAATGTAGTTTGTGCCAAGGCATCTGGTGCCGCTGCCTCATTTTTCTCCTTGTCATGCATTTTTAAGGATTTAGAATTCCACATCAGCTGGGACCAGCAGGTGGCATGGTGGTGAAGGCACTGAACTCCTACCCGGCTGACCACAGTTTGAGTTCTGGACCTGGCAGCTTGCTTTCTGACTTTCCCTCTCTCTGTTTCTCTCTGGTCAGAATAATAATAATAATAAATTAAATTAAATGAATAATTATTTAAAAGAAAATTTCCCATCAGTCACACCCAGTGAGAATGCAGGTCCACAGAGTCAGCTGGAAAAAGAGGTTCACAGTGGGGAGTAGCAACAAGGAAAAATAACGAAAATGAGTGTGGGCAACTTTGGCCTAGGAGTTGCTTAAGTGCCAGGGTAGAGTTTGAACTTAGGTCCTGAGGGGCTAGATGACGGCTCTGAAAACATCCTGAATTCCTGTAAAGTTCACACTTGACAAAGTGCTTCCATGCCATTCTCCAGTCAGTCTCCCTAAGGATTCCTTAGGGAAGATACCATGTTATTAGCCCACTGTTACTTTTTCGGGAAGTTGAGGCTCAAAGAAATTGGGATTTTTTTGCCAGATGGGGTTAGCCATCAACAACAGAACTGGACCCCTAAGCCAAGTATAAGTGGTGCTTTCAGAAGTTTCATCAGGGAGTGGCTCGTAGAATGGAGAATGCACTGGAAAAGGGGGAAACATTTAGGAGTGATTTCAGACACCCATGAAGTAGATTTTTACAATTAGAAATCTGAATGTAAGGCCAGCCTGGCCGCCTACTGGTTTTGGGAGCCAGAACCCACATGGCGACTGCAGTTTGAATCTCAGCCAGTGGCTTGAAAAATGCCAAGCGGTGTGTGTGCACGCCCCGAATCCCAACATGATGGAGAAACAGGGAGAGGGTAGAAGAGGGCTGGCAGTGTGAGCCTGTCTCATTGAGAGGGGAGCGCGCTCTCTCCCTCCCTCCCTCTCCCTCCCTTTCTGTGGTAAGCTCCCATGCACTCTGGCAATTTAAAAAAAGATAGAAAGAAAGAAATCTGCATGTGAACAGCGGCTCTCAGGGCCACTGCAGACTGTACATTCTTGGTGCACTGGAGGCAAAGGGGTGGTCTCTGGATCCTGAGCAGCTCACACGCAGGCCTGCCTTTCTCCTCATCTGACAGAGGCGTGAGTAATTGACTTCATTTACCAAACAGGCTGACTACAACACAGAATCATGCTACTCACCCGAACTGAAAAATAGTCTCTGTTTTCCAGAATAGTGTCAGAGCACCATGTGTGAGAGAACACGACAGAATAGAAACTGATTATGCAAATGTGCGAGAAAGAACCGCAGCTCTGGCTGACAGGAGGCAGCCTCCCGGGGAGGGCGACGGGAACTCTGGGTGCTGTCCCTGGTGCGCGCTGAACGGCGGGAGCGGGTTAAAAACCAGCCTGTGTGCGGTTGCACACGACCTCGTGTGGCATCCACGCGCGGCACACACGCGCAGGGAGGGGTCCTGAGAGGCACCCTCAGCCCTAACCCGTCATGGCTACTCTGTCTGGTTTGTTGTTTTATCCCAGGGTCCTTCCTCTGGGTTTGGAACCACCTCTAAAATATAAAACATCATGAAAACTCTTAAGAGAATGGAAAGGGTGACATGACTCGACAGAGACAGGCGGGGACATGAGGGCGCTCAAAGCTTCTCAAGACTCTTGAGAAATTCAGACAGAGCAGGGAATCTAAATGTTCAGAAGGTAACAAGTCTCAGTTTGCCTAAAGCGGACTTGCTGGGGAGCTATCCAAGGTCCTGGGCCACCGAGCTGGAAGCCAGAGCCTCTGCTCATATCTGACATCAAGTCAGCCAAAGGTCACCCGTTTCGGAACCAACCACTTGCAAGCCTTAGGCTTGGTCTGTTTTAGTTGTCACTGCTTACGTGTATGCCAGAAGGTGTCTGTGCTCAGAGAAAGAGAGGGAGAAAGAGGAGAAAGCTCTTGCTTACAGACCAACTGGTAGAAATGGGAAAACCAGGGCCAGCAGATGGCATAGTGGTTATGGCACTGGACTCCCATATGGCCGACTGTGGTTCAAGTCCCAGACCTGGCAGCTTGACAGTCACACTGGGTGCATGTGCGTGCGTGCCCCAAATCAGAGGAAGAGAGGTGATCATGGCATAGCCATCTCCCTGGGGGATGATTTCTGGCTTTCCCTTTCACTGTCTCTCTCTTCTCTCTCTGGTGAGCACATGTGCCTATGTCAAAAACCTTAAAAAAAAAAAAAGAAAGAAAGAAATGAGAAAACTATCATTTTGCAGGCCTCGTGGTAAAGACTGAGGCAAGCGAGAAAGATTCCTAAATGCTAAGCCTTGTAGGAAGTTTCAAGGCAAAGGATATTTACATAGTGTTATAGGTCTTTACATGGTGTCAAAGTGTGTGTGTGTGTGTGTGTGTGTGTGTGTGTGTGTAAGAGAGAGAGCATGCAAGGGAAGGAGGAAGCATTTCTGAAATACAGAAATACTTCCCTGGCATGGAATGTTGTCTGGCAATAATAGGAAGTAGGTGGTCATATTCGGTCTGAAAAAAAAAAATTAGGTTGGCCCCAGACTAGTTTTCCATCATCTTAAAATACAGAGTACATTGGAAACAACATCTAAAAGATTTTGAGAGGATGGTGATTCACGAGTTCTATATCAAGCCAATCATTGTTCTGAAAGGGAACAGGAAGATATTTTTAAGCTACACCATGACTTAGGAAATATGCAACTCATATAGTCTTTTTGACAGCTACTCTAGGTAACTGAGTGAAGGACCGAAGTGGAGCACTCAGGGATGTAGAATGTATACCTCCCACTGGTATAAAGGCGGGAGGGCACCAGTGTACGTGGCTGAGGCCTCCTGGGTCCTGGCTGGGATTCTGGCCCAACCTAAGAAGGCCAGTCACAATGATTCATGTCTGTGGCCCCAGCTGACGGGGAGGCCCAGGGAGGAGGATAGTGACATGGAGGCACTCTGTCAAAAATACCTCTCTCTCCCTCCCTGCAACCAAGCATGCTTTCTTATGCTCTCATGAAAAAGTATTAACTGTGAGCTTTAAAAACACTTAGTGTTATTTTAATAATATTTATAAGTATGATTGAAGAAATGGAATGCAATTGTTATTAACATTTCTAAAAGACAAATCCTGAATATAAAATAATAATGATAATATTAATAATGATTTAAAACTATGAAATGACTACATAAAAATACATATTAACTAGTAACAATTGAGATTGGCAGGGGAAGGGGATGAGAAACTGCATGTGAATTTTATTATGTCATGTAGAGGGATCCTATGAATTAGAGTGCTGAGGGAAAATACGTCCCTCATACTGGGTGGTGAGGGGAGGCGAGTTTAATGAAGAAACTATGGTAGAACCTTCATACAGGGTTATGATAAACAAGCAAGAGATGGTGAAACACCCTGGGGTGGTACCACCAGGAAGCTGTTCTGTTACTAATGCCAAGGCTTGGAGAAGAAAGGGGAAGAAGTTATATGGCTGACCACAGATTCACATCCCCAATTTACCTGAAAACACAACAGGTGTGCATGTTCCCAAGCTGGAGGACTGGGGAAAGGGGATCACAGTGTAACAAGACCCTGTCAAGGGTGTTAATCTCTCCTTTTCTCATGCATATGCACATGCTCTCTTACTAATTATAAAATGAAATAAAATGACTGAAAAATTCCCAAGCTCACATAGGAGTAAAAAGAAACCACCTTCCCACCAGTCAAAGGGAAGTGATCTTATAATAGCTGGGCATTGGGTACAGAGTTCAGAAAGAACTCTTCCTAGTACTGGGGCTAAGTTTGCCTTATACCAATGGTTTCTCTGTTCTTATCCTAGAAAAGATTGAAAGCAAATCTTTGAGGGATCAAACTTATTTCAAGTTACTTGCATATCAGAACAAAGTTCCACACCAATTTTACTATACATATGATAGTAATACAATATATTACACCAAGAAAAACCGTAACAAAAAGTGAATACAGTACAGCCTAGCACCCGATAATTAAAGTTCACAATGTCCAGTGTCCAAGACAAATATTAATAGCCATGAAAAGTAGCAGGGAAACATGACCCATGACAAGAAGAAAAAAATTAGTCAATAGAACAAAACCACAAATAACAAAGATCTTAAAATTAACAAAGACTTTAAAGCAGCTGCTATAAATATCATAAATAAGTTGATAATATTAAGCAAAACATAAAAATGAGGAGAGACGTGAAAGATTAAAAAAGATGTAAATGGAACTTTTATAAACAAAAATCTATACCTGTGAAAATATTAGATACTGAATTAGATAAACAGCAGATCAGAAACTGCAGTGAACTTAGAAACATAGCAATAGGAACTTCTAAAAATAAAACAGATTGTTACAAAAGCCTGAAAAAAAAGTGGTCAGAGTTACCTGTAGGGAGAATATCAAGAAGCTTGACATACATGTAGTTGGAGCCTCAAAGAAGAAGAAAAAAGAAGAATATTTGAAGAATGTTGGCTAAATCTTTTCTAAACTTGACAAAAGTATAAACTTACAGATTCAAGAAGCTCAATGAGCCCAAAAAGACACATGAGAAAAACCACACCAGGGTACATTATAAGCAAATTGCTTAAAATTGGTTACAAAGAAAAAATCCTAAAAGCAGTCAGAAGGGGAGAAAACACATTATATGCAGAAGAACAAAGATAAGGATGACATAAGACTTTCTGCTAGAAATAATGCAAGGTAGATGAAAGTGGAGCAACATCTTTAAAGTACTGAAAGAAAAAGCGGTCAACCTAGAATTCTGTATTCTACAAAATATCTTTCAAAACTAAAGGAAAAATAGACTTTTTTAGAAAAATAAAAACTAAGAGACTTCATATAGTGCAGAAAAATGCACTATAAGAATTGTAAAGAATTTATAAGTTTTTGTATGCAGAAGAGAAAAGTATTAAATGAAAACTTGGATCTATACACAAAAATGAAGAAATGAAGAATGTCAGAAATAATAAATATGTGTGTGAGTGGAAAAGACAATATTTCATTATTTTTACATTGCTCTAAAAGATAATTATTTAAATAAAAATGAATAGAAATATATTCTCAGGTATAGCATATGTAGAATAAAATGTATGACAACTATAGTATAAGGGACAGGAGAGTGGAAGTGAAAGTATATTATTGTGAACATCATAGATTATACATGAAGTGGTAAATTATTTGAAAATGAATTATGATCAATAAAAATTGTCTTTCTTAAGGGCTGATCTCATTAGTACAGTGGTAAAGTGTACATTAGGAGATCAGCAGATCCCACTTGGCTGACTATGATTTGAATCCCAGCCCCAGTAGCTTGAAAAATACACCAAGCACAAGTACATGATCAAAATCTTGATGGGAAGGATAAATGGAGGAAAAGGAATTGAAGCGCGACTGTCCTGTTAAGGGATGCTTTTCTTTCTCTATCCCCTCACCTCTATAGTGAGCATATACACCCTCTCATAATAAACAAAATGTATTTCAAATACCTTGAAGTAGCAATGAAAAATAAAACAAAGAAGAGTAACAGCATTAAAGATGAAATGGAATCCTGAAAAACACTCAATCCAAAAGAAGGCAGGAAAATTTTCAAAAGAAACCCAAAACATATGGGACAAAGAGAAACTAGTAGGATGATAGATTTAAACCCAATAAAATAAAAATTGCATTAAATTTAAATGGTCTAAACTTTCCAATTAAATGGCAGAGATTGTTAGACTGGATCGCAAAGTGAGACCCAACTATGTGTTGTACTCAAGAAACTAGTTTTAAGTCCTATTGCTAGTATTTAGAAATAAATGCCATGAGTGGTCTTTATTTTACAGTTAGCCTCCATTATTGTCATTATTATACTTGGGTGGGTAAGTCTCTGCAGCCAAATAGAAATGAATTTTAGGGACTAGCTGACTACAAAAAATTAACTCAACCAAACAAGCTCCAAATCAGGAAGATATCTTTGGAAAGAAGCAAAAGTATCTTATGAAACTGCTAAGCCTCCTGAAAGACAGAATTAGGAATTAAAATGTCAGAACTCAATGCTACTCACTCTTAGTCTCTTGATTTCTTTATATGCCCTTATTTTCTGCCAGATCAACTTTCTGACCATCTACTACACAGACTGAAGCACAGATAGCCAGTCCAACCTTTACCTCACCTGGGAGTTTAAGTATGCAACAACAACTAAGTACAATATCTTTGATTTCCAATTCCGAATTCCTAGGAGAGAGTATCTGATTGGCTTAGCTTGGGCTCATGTCTAACCCTGTTCTATTCGGTTGTGACTGGAATGGAAGGAGCAAGACACGAGGTCCATTACTGCTTGACTGGATCTGTATCATCAGACTTTATTAGGAAGAGGAGTGGACAGTTCTCTAAGAAGGAAGAATAGGGAGGGGGAAAATTATTAGTGTTTCCAATACAGGCCTTCTACACTGTGGGAGGAGGAACATCTGAGCTTCCCACTTGAGTGAGAGGTAACAGCCCCAACACCAGAACTTGTCCACACTGATGGGTCAAGGCGCTGAAGATAATTCATAATTCCTAGTTTCAGACTCAATTTCTGCCTCTTCTCTCACTCTAAGTCACAGAAGAATTGTGTTTAACATTATACTCCCTGCCCCCATGTATCCCACGTTTGAGATGGCTAGCTGCTTGCAAAAACATGTGTGTTCTTCCTCTATGTATGATTGTCCCTGGAAAATAGCTGCCCAGCCAATCTCCTTGGATTTAGATGCTCCCCGATGGCTGAGTTCTCCATGGTGAAGTGTGTTCAGACCACTCAGCTAGGACCTCTCACACTCTCTTCGAGTGGGCTTCTGGTTTCTGAGGTTCTAGCAGAAGAAGAGCCACAATATGGAAGGAGCTCGGGTCCCTGAATCATCCTTGGAGGAAATCTGCCCACTCACCAAGGAAAATTCTTTATTAAACGATTAAGTAAGTAGAAATAAACTCCTATTTAGTTAAGCCACTGATATTTTATAATTAACTTATAGCTACTGATAATTCAAATTATTTCCAATTCAAAAAGAATAGGTTCAGGACAAGCAGGTGGGATGATGGACAAGATTCCCATATGGCCAACCACAGTTCAAGTCCAGGACCTGACAGCTTGAAAATCAGACTCAAAATCCTGAGAGGAGAATGGAGGAGAAGGCATTGTAGAGTGGCCATCCCCCAGAGGGTGATTTCTCACTTTTTCTCTTTCTGTCTCTCTCTTTTCAGCAAGTACACGTGCCTTATGGCCAAAACCCCTAAAGAACAAAAACAAATCAAAATAAAAAGAATAGGTTCAGAGAATTAGAATTCTGTCTCCACCAAATACTGCAGATAAAACCTACTTCTGCTAAACTCTACAAGCCAAAGGAGTAGCAAATGTATAAGGTTTCAGAAAGTTTGTGGAAAAACGGAATCAAAGTATGAATTTATTTTGGCATGAAACATTTTTAAAAACTTTGTAATCTTAATAATACATTCTATATAAACTTTTTAAGATATTTAATATAGAGATTTTTTTCAGAATTAACAATTCTTATACTTCTTGGAGAAAACTCAAAAATTAGGAAAGAAGATGCTTCCATTTTCTTCTTTCATAAGAATACTGTAAAAGTAATTTTGCATTGTAAGGAATAAGGAGAACATTTTGAAGTTTTGCCTGGGGCTTCAAATTCCTAAATTCATCATTGAGCCATCAATTTGCTATATAATAAATAATGAGAGTGAGGCCAAAGATGGACAAAAATAATTTCACTGCAGTACAGCAACCATTCATTCTCGTGTGGAGATGTGCCAACTTGAAGAATAGAAGAAATGTATGAGGGGACTTCAAATATGTAATAGAGGGCAGACCTGTGGTTTTGTGACCATATAGCCAACTGTGTGTGTGGTTCAAGTCCTGGACCTGGTGGCTTGAGAAACATGCTGAGTGCAAGCACGTGTGTGCTCAACATCTCAAAAGGAACGGGACCAGCAGTTAGCGTAATGGCTATGTCGCTGGACTCCCACGTAGTCGACCGCGGTTCGAGTCCCGGACCCGGCGGCTTAAACTCACGCCGGGCGCATATGCGTGCGTGCCCAAGATCCCGAGAGGAGAATGGAGGAGAAGGGATTGCGGCGTGGCAATCCCCCCTGGGGGGGTGATTTCCTGCTTTCTATCTCTCTGTCTCTCTCTGTCTGTCTGGCGAGCGCACGCGCCCTATAGCAAATACCTCTCCAAAAAAAGGAAAAAAAAAAAAAAAAAAAAGGAAGGAGAGATGAAGGAGCGGGGATTGCAGCACAACCACTCCCCATGGGACCTCCTTCTTCCTCTCTCTCCCTCTGTGTTTGTGCTGGGTACACACATGCTCCAGCCAAAAAAAAAAAAAAAGGAAAATGGAATTAAAGTATGAATTTACTTGGTACAGAAAACTTTGAAATCCATGTATTTTCTTCATAATAAACATTTCCATAAACATTTTGCAGATTCCTCATATTGTGATTCTTATGATCATAGGAAAGGATTTGGAAAGTAAAAACTTTTAGTTAGATTGGTTAAAGGCAGTTTGCAAGCCATGGAAAGAGAAAGGAGTTTAGCACAGAATTGTCAAGTAATTTCACAGGCGGCTGATCAACTTCAGAAGAGTCTGCCAGATCTTAGGTAGGAAATAGCCTGGAAAAGATGAGGGGAAGAACACCCATTGTAAGGAGAGCTGATGGTGTGGTTCCTGTCAAAGGTCACCTGCAAAGGCAGAAGCTGATGCCCCAGCTCACACTGTCAAACAGGAGAGCTTCTTTTTCCTCAGCTTTTTGTTCTATTCATCTTTAATTGATTGGATTATGCCCATCCATAATAAGAAGAGCACTGTATTTAACTCAGTTGGCTGATCTAAATGCTAATCCCATCAAGAAACACCCTCACAGGCACACCCAGAATAATGCTGGGCCAAACATCTGGGCATCATGTGGCCCCATCAAGTTGGCACAGAACAAACCATCAGGAGGGATAAGAGATGAATGATGCTACCTGAGGTTAGTTTAAGCTGAGCGGTGGGTTGCAAGATAGGATCTCTAGTCCAGAGGGTTGCAGCTCCTATGAGGACACTTAAGGAGAGAGAAATAGGAGTGAATAAACACCCCATCTTCTCTCTCTGCTCTCTCTTTCTCCATCTCCTGCCATTGTCCTCCACTGGACCAACCCAATAAGAATTTAGTGAACCCTGGAGACTGAGTGATAATGCAGTCAGTGAGGTGGGGAAGGGCCAAGCTCCTGAGGTTCTGAGCAGGCAGATTGAGGAAGGGAATGCATTGCAAAAGGGGCAAATGGAGAGAACATGCCATAGCAACATCAGAGATTTTTCTGGAAATAACTAATAGAGAATTCTGGAAAAGACTATTACTCATGGCCAAGGGTGGCCTAGAGTCATTTTAATGTAAACATTAAGCAATAAATAAAGGGGGAACTAAATATTTCACCCCATATATAATATTTGGCATATACCAATTGCATATGGGAGATCAGTAATTCTAGGCATATTTTTGGGCATATACTTTTTCACTTCTTTGAAGCTATAAGCTTGTAGGGTCAAGATTGTCTAGAATACAGCAGGTATTCTATAAGTAATTGCTGGAGAACTAGTTCAACCTCTTTTTTTGAAAGCAAATAGGAACTGATGAAATGCAATACAAAAACAAGAAAGGTCTTGTGTGTGTTGTATGATTTCAGCCAAAGAGAGTCTTTAGCACAGCAGTTAGCCAGGACAGAACTAAATTGCTTAATTTGACTTTTTAGAGCTCGTTTTCTTCACAAATGTTTATGCAGTACCTACACTATGCCTGAGACTATATTAGTTTTTTCAGATACAAAAATAAAGTTTTGAACAAAAATATCTATTAAAGCTGAAAGCCCCTCTGTTTTTATTGCCTTCCTGCAGCCAAATGTCACACAACTGAATGGATCAGCCTACAAAGGTCTGATTCCATTAAGTCAATAAAATGAGTTGCTATTAAACCATTTATTTTATATTTAAAAAAATTTCCATTAACATATAATATTTTTGAGGTACATTGTTATTTTCCAGTATAAGAGTAGAATGCGTAGTGATTCAGTCGGGGGAATTAGTATACTCATCATCGCAAGCATTACTTTTGTCAGGAGCATTCAAAATCCTCTTTTTCAGTTACTCGGAGAGACACAGTACATTACTGTCAACCCTACTCGCCCTACTGTAGTTTATAGCACTACAGATTGTTCCTCTTATCTCCCTCTAATTGCGTTTTCATTCTACTGCATTCCTTTTAGACGTGTAGAAACTATTAGGACAGAGGCCTGGGCAGCTTGGATGTAGGGGTTGGATGCCACGCCCCAGTTGGTGGATGCAACCCGGATCTAGTCTGTCATCAGACCTGTGCTGCACTGGGATCTAACCTGGATGTAGCACAGGGCACTTGGCACCAGAGCCTGCGTGTCACAGTAGTCTGCTCTCCCCCTCAACCATTACCGGACGGCGACCGTTTCTACCTCTGAGACACTCCCCCTCTGTATACCCTTATAAACATCGCGAAACCCTTTGCTAGGTACTACTTCTCTGGCCCTCTCTCTCTGTCAGACCAGAGAACCTCACCCGGGGCGTTCCCAATAAAGGCTCTACATTTCTATTTCTCGTGTGGTCGGCCCTTTCCTTACAGAAACACTCTTCCTTTTTCTGTTCACGGCCTCGGTTCAGGATGACTCCCTGACAGAACTTGGATTTGCTGGAATGCAGACACACTGTGGCTCACAACCACAAAAGCTCGCGGAAGCTGAGGGGCTGCACTCTTCTCAAAGCTGCTGCCAAGACTGGGCCTGGTGATGAGGGGTCCTTCAAATTGGAAACTCCAGGTAAGAATAGCGGTTCCAGAAAGTTAGGCTTTCTTTAGTGATGTCAAATGTTAGCACATCTCATCGGGGAGCCTCTTTTATGGAGGTAGACAAAGCAGTGTTGCCATCCACCCAACGATTTCAGCTAGTTCCCACTCTGGACCCTGAGCATGAAAAGCCACTGTTTACTTGGGTCGTTTTTTTCAGCACCAAATAGCCCTATCTTCCAAATCCTTTTTCTAGAACCCTGCCTTGCTTCGTAATACCAGGAAAGTACATTGGAGTCTCCTGCTGTTTGTGTCAAATAGGAATTCTTTCATGTTGCTCTATTATAAATGCTGCTCAGACATTTTGAGTCAAAACTGTGAAATATCCCTTCTTGCTTTCCCATTGTACATTCTATTACTAGATTTAAAACTTGTGAATAATCCCAGATTTGACCTTGGTTAGAAGATTCTTTTTTTAACCAGGACAAAAACCAATCGAACAATTTCTTCATGTAGGGTGTGCCAGTAGTTAACATCCTACATACTTTTTAAAGAGCACTATTATTTGATCTTAAAATATTCTGTAACAGGATGGAATATATTTTCTCCAGAATTTGACTGTATGCTCATTATAGCTATCATGGGCTCTGAGACATAAATCAGAATTACTGAACTAATGTCAATCAAAGTTTTGTCTTGAGTAGAGTCAATCTGAATGGGAAATTGATGGGCTTTTGTAATATGATCACTAATAACTTTAAAAATTAACTTGCTGATCTTCTCTTCAGTAGAATTTCTGTTTAGAAATTAGAATAATACTGATGACGGTTCTTCCTCATCTATTTTCAGATTTGTTGATACAAATCAATGTAGCTTTTGCTTTATACACACTTGTTTGTAGATTGGTAGATTATAAACTTTTTGAATTGAGAGTTTTTATAGTGAGTTTTCTCTCCACAGCCAGCTCCAATACAGTAAATTGCATGCAATAAATACTGCACAGATATTTGTAGACTTTAATCACTAAGACTTTTTGAAAATGGTAACGTGCAATGATAGGAATAAAGTATTTAATTGAAGTCTTGAAAGGAAATCTACGTATAAGGAAAAGGCATAGATATGAAAAACAGAAGAGGAAAAATTAAAGGGTCTAAATATATCCATTAATAAAAGTTCTAGTAGGAGAAAAAGATTTTAGTATGCTGTATCACATAAATTATATAAGAAAAATTTCTAGTCCTGAAAAACATGCATTTTCAGATTGAAAGTATTCACTGAAATGCATGAAGAAAAAACTCACATTAAATCAAAGAATTGTAAAATTTTAGAAACTGAAATAAGGAGTAAACTTAAAGGCTCCTAGGGACAAGAGAAGATCAAAGACCAATGAGTAATAATTACATGGAGCTGGATTTTCAAATAGCAAAATTGAAAGCTATATGACAGTGAAATGATACTTTGAAAATTCTGAGTAAAAGGTTGTCCAACCTAGAATTTCTATATAATTAAGAGATTATTAATCAAGTATAAAAAGAAAATGAAGGCATTTGGGGGTATAAAAGCTATTAAAAGTGGGACTAGCAGATAGCATAATGGTTATGTCACTGGCCTCCCACGTAGTTAGCCGTGGTTTGAGTCTCAGACCCAAAGGCTTAAAACTCATACCAGGCACGTGTGTGTGCATGCTCAAAATCCCAAGAGGAGAATGAAAGAGAAAGGATTGTAGCATGACCATCCCCCCTTGGGAGTGATTTCTTGCTTTTTGTCTCTGTCTTTCCAGAGAGTACATGCACCCGATACCAAAAACTTCTGTCTTAAAAAAAGTCATTAAAAGTCTACTTTGGGGGCCAGCATATGGCATAATGATTATGACACTGGACTCCCACATAGTCAACCACGGTTTGAGTCCAGGACCCGGAGGCTTGAAACTCACACAGGGTGTATGTGCACATATGTTCAAAATCCTGAGAGGAGAATAGAGAAGACATTGCACTGTGGCCATCCAACCCTAGGGGTTGATTTCTTGTTTTCTGTCTCTCTGTCTCTCTGGCAAGCGCACATGCCCAATAGCAAAAATTCCTCTCTCTCTAAAAACAAAACAAAACAAGAGCCTACTTTTCATATATTCTTTCTCATGAAGCTACCAAAGGATGTGTTCTACTTAAGCAAGTGAATAAAGCAATAAAAGGAACGACAGTAGATCCAAGTAACAGGAGATCAGAACAGGACCAAAGATCAACATAGGCTCGCTCAGTGTCATAATAAAGAGAAGGCCCAGGGTGAAAGCTACCTAGCAGGCCCAGAGATGCAGAATCACACGAAGTCAGGAAGTTTAAGGGTTCCAGGAGAAAGACTGATGAGCAAAACAGAATGGATACAATTCTTTATGGTTGCTCATGTGAAAACACGAGGGGGAAAAGCCATGATATATCGAATAGTATATAAAAACAACAAGGCAACTGTAAACTCTAGAAATAAAAGTTGTTCAAGAAAGCTAATATACATATATTACATTTCGTATCTCAGTTGGAACAATTTGAAATAATCATTAATAATATTGGAAGTATGAAAGAAGAGGAAGTATTATGTTTACATATATATATATACATACATATATATATATACATATATATATGGGAGAAAATAAAGAGAGCTAAAATTTTAATCTCCATAAAAACCAAGAATATATAGTTACATTTAAAAATTATGAGTATTAATATAAGCTTATTGTAAAAAATATAGACAAATTGAACTTTATGGTCTCCTCAGGTGAGTAGAACTCACAAGTGAAGAGTAGTGGAACTGAGAATAAAATGAAAATTAAATTTAAAATTATATCACAATTGCCCAAATTCACACAAATAGAATCATTTAATATATTTTTTGAATGAGTTGTCAAATTATAACTGTTACTAACAGAAATATTTAAAACTAGTATCAATTTTATTAAGCAACTTACCTTATAATTTATGTTATTTATTATTTTTTCTATTTATTTTCAAATGACTGACAAGGTTTAAATATTTTTAAAATGCACAGGGCCAGCCCCGTAGCATAGCAGATAAGGAAACCAGATCCCACACAGCCAACTGCAGTTTGAATCCCAGCACTGACAACTTGAAAAACACACTGGGTATGTGTGAGTGCATGCCTAAAATTTTAACAGGAAGGAGAAACGGAGTAAAAAGGATTGCAGTGCGGCCATGTTCCATTGGGGGAATGCTCTCTCTCGCTCTCGCTCTCTCTCTCTCTCTCCTCTCTCTCTCTTTCTTTCTCAGATAAGACATGTGTCCTCTGGCAAAAAAAATGCATAAAACATTACTTTAAAAATGAACAAATCATATTAAAAGCTACCCTGAAATTTAAAAAGTAGTCAAGTGAGACATAGAAGCTAAATTAGTGCTTAAACTGAGCATAAAATTATGCTCCTAATTTCTGATAGAAAGTGAAAATTATGTATCTTTTAGCCCAAGGGGTGCCTGTCTCTCTCACTGTCTCTTGTTGTCTCTGACTTATGGAACAAATAAGTAATAAACTTTAAAAGAAGTAGAATGAGTGAGCAGTAAAATACATACACAAACGAAAAGGAATAAACAGAAGCTACACAGGAGTGTGTAACATCTTAAAAAACAGAATGCTTAATAAAAGGAACAAAACACAAAGGAATCATGTAGCATGATTCCATTTGCAAAAATTCAAAAATAAGCAAAAGTAAGTTATTTAGAGATCCACATATGGATTGCAAATTTATAATGAAATAAAAGAAAGTGATTATCCTGAAATTAGGATAACTGTGACTTTATTTGCCACAGAGTGTATGTGCTTGCCAGAGATGGGGTGGGGGTGGGGGATATGAGGAAAGTATCCCCACCCCTTGGGGCATGGTCATCTGCAATTGCTTCTCATCCATCTCTCTCTCTCCTTTTGGGAGTTGTGGGTATGCACACCCACATGCCCAGTGTGTTTCTCAAGTTGCTGGGTCTGGATTTGAATCTCACAGTCAGCCACTTAAACAGTATGCCCTGATCAGCACGGGAAAATTGCTACTTCTGGGGAGAGAAAGAGAGAGAGAAATAGAGAGATAAAGAATACAACCAAGAAGTGTCATATGGCGGGCCTCTGGGGTATGACAATGTTTTATTTCCTGTCCTGGATGATAGTTTGACTAGACTTCTCTTTAACATGACTCATTATACTGTACAGTCAAAAATAGTACATGAATAACCCTAGTTCCATAACCCAATGGTTAAATGCTGAGCACTGGCAACTGGAACCTACATTACTGCCCCATTTCAAATTCCAGAGCTGGCAGCCTAAAAAACATGCTGGGTACATGTGTGTGCATGCCCAGAGTCCTGAAGCAAAAGGGGTTGCAGCGTGATCATGCCCCCCCCCCCCGTTGGGTGGGTACATTCTTTCCTACTCAGATCACCTGGTAAACGTCTCTGTGGTAGTGTTAGCCACACTGTATTGCTATTATCTGTTCACAGGTGGATTGTGTATGTGCATGCAGGCACACGCACTCACACACACACACGTGTGCATGCACGTGTGCTTGCACACATACTCACCTAGCCCTGTGTCGTCTGATACCATACACAGTGATGAGGAACCAGTCACCAGTCAGACCAGGCCTTACTGAAATGGGCTGGAACTATGAAACACACATGGAATTTTGAAGACCTATTTGAAAAAAGGTGCAAAATATCTCAACACTGTATTTTTATATTTATATATTTTCATATTTGTTTAATGGTAATAGGTTTTGTATGTCAAACTAATAAAATATGTAATTAAAATCCATTTCACCAGTTACTTTTGCTTTTTTTTTTAAATGTGGCTACTAGAAAATTTTAAAAAATCTATATGGTTTACATTACACTTTTACTGGTTCCTTCAGTACAGGGACCATATTTTATCCATTTCCTTTTACTCGGCAGTGTGCCTACCATATAGTTTTTTTGAGAGGTTTTTGCCATAGGTCATGTGCACTCGCCAGAGAGACAGAGAGAGACAGAGAGACAGAAAGTGAGAAATCACCCCCCAGGGGGAATGGCCACTCCGCAATCCCTTCTCCATTCTCCTCTCTGGATTTTGAGCATGCATGCACATGCGCCCAGGGTGAGGTTTAAGCCACCAGGTCTGGGACTTGGACTGTGGTCAACTATATGGGAGTCCAGTGACATAACCATTAAGCCATCTGCTGGTCCCCATGCCCACCATATTTTAAGTGGTAAAAATGGTTTGTTTAACCCAGTAATAGCAAGATAGTGATTTCGAGGCTGGCCCAGCTGCCGTGGTGCAGGTGGTGGGACACTGTTGTGATCTCAGAGCCACGTGGGAGGCCTGAGTCAGATCCTGAGTTGACCTGAGTACACAATTGCCTCGTGCATCCACCTGGCTGGCGGGAGGCTTGGGGGGAAGACTGCAGTGTGGCGAGTCCTGTCCAAGGTACCTGTCTCTATCTCTCTCATATGGATGAAATAAAAAGAATAATTTTTTTTTTGGAGAGTTTTTTGTTATAGAGCGTGTGTGCTTGCCAGACAGACAGAGAGAGACAGAGAGAAAGAAAGTGAGAAATCACCCCCCAGGGGTGATGGCCACGCCACAATCCCTTCTCCTCCATTCTCCTCTCAGAATCTTGGTCATGCACGCACACGCGCCCGGCGTGAGTTCAAGCCACCAGGTCCGGGACTCAAACCGCGGTCGACTACATGGGAGCCCAACAACATAGCCATTACCCTAACTGCTGGTCCCTAAAGAGAATAAATTTTAAGAAGACAGATCAACAGGATGGCTATAGGTCAGGACTCAGTCTCATTGCATAGAAACTTCAAAAGAAAAATATCTCAAAATAATAGCAATTTGAATAATTCCGAAATTTATTTCTGTTAGAAAATAAGTTCAGAGAGGCTTTTGAGGGATATAGAGTGACTCCGAAAACTCCCAAGGGACGTTTTCTACCCACCTTCCTCTAATTTTCACATATGACCATCAGAAATAGAATTGCCAATGACGCCAAAAAAACCAAAACCAAAAGCAAAAGAAAATAACAAGTAAACAAGCACTTACTTAGTTCCAGGATAAAGCGTCTTAGCAGGAGACCCTCTGTGGAGGCTCACAGCATCCAGATAGTTGTTTCTGAAATATTTACACTTCAGAGGGAAACAGCTTAACTTAGGTACCTAAAGGAACGGGTGGTGAGCGTTTCTTATAGTTTCTCCTTCAACAATCAGATGTTTCGAGTGAGTTTTTGCCAAGGGCTGGATCAGAGGCAGGCCTAGAATCTCCGAGGAGAGCCTGCAAAGCCTGTGCTGTGTGTTGTTGATTAAAGACAGAGCCATATGCTTCCCATACCAGGTGTGCAGAAAGCGAAACCCACATTCTGCTGCGCAGAGTATCCTGACTCACCTGCTCCCCAGATGGGGCTAGCTACCCTGTTTGTGCACAGCGGGGTAGGTTTAAGGGGGGAACTAACATCTTTCTACCCAGTTTAAAATGTCCATTTGAGAACGGAGAAAAATGGAAGTCACAGAGTCTCTGCGCAAAGCTAGGTTTTACTAGAAAAGAGCTCTGAATTGATTGAGGTACTTGAACAACGATTTGATGAAACCTTGTCTGAAGATTGGATGAGAGTTGTAGACTGAAAAAAGGGCAGGTGAGACAGTTTGGTAGTTTCAACCATAACTTAACCAGAGCATAGTCTGGGTTGAAGAGTAGTTTTTAAGAAGGGTAGGGAACCAGCAGATGGTGTAGTGATTATGTCGTTGGACTCCCACATAGTTGACCACAGTTCAAGTCCTGGACCTGGCGCCTTAAAACACACGCCGGGCATGTGTGCATGTGCGCCCAAGATACCAAGAAGAGAATGGAGGAGGAGGGATTGCAGTGGCATGGCCATCCCCTTGGGAGGTGATTTCTTGCTTTTTGTTTCTCTGTCTCTCTGGCAAGCACATATTCCCTATAGTGAAAATCTCTCTATAAAAAAAAAAAAAAAGAAGGGTGTTAGCTGCAAAATATATTCCAGGATTCTGAAGCCAAAGGTTTGTCCATTGTCACTTTGGAGAGCATGTGTAATGATTATAGTTTTTGTTTAGTTAATGTGCATTAGCCGGATGGTAAATTTCTCTTGCCCTGAAACGTGGCTGTGTGATATAAATTCAAATCTTTTGGATTGTTTTTCTGATCTTTCCCCCATGTACCATAAAGCTTTTTATAAGTTTCTTTTTCAAATGAATACATAATCATTGAACATATCTGTGGGGTACACATGAGTTTTTTCAAGTTTATTTCTTTCAGGGCCAGCAGGTGACATGATGTGTTAAGGTGCTGGACTACTCCATGGCTGACCCAGTTGAAGTCTTGGACCTGGCACCCTGAAAAATCACACCAGGTGCATTTGCATGAGTGCCCCAAATCCCTGGAGGAGAATGGGGGAGAGGGTATTGCTGTGTGGCCATTACCCCAGGGTATAATTTTTCACTTTCCTTCTCATTGAGTCTCTTTGGCAAGCGTATATGCCCTATGACAAAAATATTTTTTTAAAAAAAAGGGTTTTTTCCCTTCCATGAGACAGAGGAACAAGTGGCCCTAACAAGGTCTTCATGTCCTGTCCACTCTCAGTTTCACCCAGAACACTCAGGAAGGCCCCTGCCTGTGAGCCCAAGACCTTTCCTGTGCTGGCCCACCTGTGTCACCACTGCACCCTACCTGGCCCACAGAGCGACTTTTTCTTTCTAGTAGAGGAGTACGAAGTGTAATGGCCAAATCGGAGTCATGAGCACATCCATCACCTGGAACATTTGTCCTTGCTTTGTGTTGAGAACGTTCAAACTCTTCTCTTTTAGCTAATGTGGAGCAAACTGTACGTGATTGTTGATGGCAGTTATCTTATTATGCTATAAACACTAGGACTTACTCCTCTTATTTCACTGTAGATTTTTATCTGTTCTCTAACATCTCTCTATCCTCCCCTTTCTACAGCCTTAGACCTCCCATCTTCCAGTAGTCCCTAGTACATTCCAGAGGCTACTTTTTAGTTTCTACATATGAATAAAAACATGCAGTATTTCTTTTTCTGTGCCTGGATTACTTTACTTAACATAATCATAAAAAAAAACAAGATATGGAAACAACCTAAGTGTCCCTCAAAAGATGAATGAAGAAAGAAATGTGTGTGTGTGTGTGTGTGTGTGTGTGTGTGTGTATGATGGGATACTAGTCAGTCATGAAAAATGATGAAATCCTGTTATTCAAGGTAACATGGACCAGCCTGGTGGACACGTTAAGCACACCACAAAATTACTGGCCTGGTTAGAATGTAATCTCCTCTCCACTTAGAAGAACTCGATGAACTAGGTCCTTCCAGCTTGGCTGCTGCTATGCTAAAGGCATGGATAATAGGTTACAGGGCCGGCTGGTGGTATGGTGGTTAGGGCGCTGGATTCCCTTGACCATGGCTGACTGCGGTTCTAGTTCCTGGACCTGGTGGCTTGCTTTCTTACTCTCCCTCTCTTTCTGTCTCTCTGTCTCTCTAGTCAAATTGAAGAAGAAGAAGAAGAAGAAGAAGAAGAAGAAGAGGAGGAGGAGGAGGAGAAGGAGAGAAGAAGGAGAAGAAGAAATAAAAATGTAAAAGATAATAGGTTAGATTGTCTGCTTTGTACTGGGCTACATGACCCATTGAATGTTGGGAGCCATTACTCTTACGCTTTTCTCTGAGTTCCATTTGTAATATATTTTACTTTATTCTTCAGGTAGATGGTTTCCTAAGGAAGCTAGATGAGGCCATTTGTTTGTTAAGATGAGTAAAGAAATTGCATTGAACTTCCTCTAAGTCTGATCGCCCTTTCCACAAATCTGTCAGGAGTCTGTATTTATCTACTCAACTTGGCTTTATTTTTGGCACCGTCTTGGGTGTCCGGGAGATGGGAAGTCTCTTGCGAGCAGAGATCGTGTTTGTTGCTTCCCACTGTACACGCAGCTCCTAGGTTACTACTTGCAAGGCCCAGTAACCAACTGAAAATGTTTTCTGAATGAATAAACCATGACAAATCTGGAATCTTTACCCAGATGGAACAGATTAACCCAGAGATGAGTCATGTTCATGTAAGTCCAAGAAACTTTGTCTTTCATAATGTTGAGAAGAAAGCTGATGTCAACTATCAAAGGGAAGAATAGTAAATCAATGAATCTTTAATTTGAGGCAGAGGCATAATGTTCCCGGGGACATGTGGGTATTGCACTTTTTAAGTACCCTGAATGAACTTCATCTGAGGAGAAATAATGAGTGAAAGATGGAACCCACCAATAAAACAGTGTAGAACTTACACACACACAAACACACACACACACACGAATACAAGTAAAACAGGAAATCTCCTAAGATTGCTGGATTGTATTAAAGTCAATATCCTGATGGTACTCTTACACTATAGTTTTTGTAAAACTTTACTACTGGAGACTCTGAGCAAAGTAGTGTACAAAGAATCTCTCTGTATCCTTTCTTACAGCTCATGGGAACCTACAACTATCTCAATAAAATTCCAAGAAAAGCAAACCAAAAAGGACGGAAAGAGGAAATTGTGGCAATATCATTCCTTAAAATTCTCAAGGTCACCACATGGAGGATGACCCAATTAAGATGAGATTAAAGCACTTCTGACTATACTTCTGGACACTTCTTTAGCTTTAAAGATGGCGCAGATGCTTAAGATAAATATCTTTTCTTTCTTTTTTTTTTTCCCAGAGTCAAAACTGGAATCTACAAAACATGAGGAGATTGTGGGAGATTTGAAGTCAAGAGAATTTGTAATGTTTCCAAAAAAAGTCTGGAACTTCCAGTGCCTTATTTACAGAAGCCAAGTCAGAGCCAGCCACATCTTCCTTTATCATCAACTCTAAAAGTTAATTTTATGCTTAGTCTTGAGGCCTATCAGTCTAGTTTGTAAAAACATGTGTTTCGTTTTAACGTTGACAGTTTTTTCTTTTACTTTTCCTAGTAAAAGTATTTATGTAATTAAAACATAGGGTGGCCTCCTTATCCAAAGAAGATGGTCAAAAAAGATTTTAGTTGTGCTACCATTTTTAGAAAAGGTTGGTTGTAAATACCTTGAGAGAGATCTCAAATCTTTTGATCATCTCTTTTCTGTTATTAGCTTCCTTATCTTATCCTATACTTCTGGCTTCATGTATGATCAGAGTCGTTCATTTCTAGAGAGTCATTTTGTTACAATATACATGTTAAATGTAACAGATGAAAAAATTCCTTCAATATGATTTCATAACAAAATTAGTGTTTTCGTTTGTCCATATTCTACTTTAAGGCTGCCAGTATGTGCATTGATTTTTACACATTTGTAGAAATACTGGGTCATTGGGACCAGCAGATGGTGTAATGGTTACATTACTGGACTCCCACGTAGTTGACTGTGGTTCGAGTCCCAGACCCAGTGCCTTAAAACTCATGCCAGGCATGTGTGCATGCATGCCCAAAATCCCGAGAGGAGAACGGAGAAGGGACTGCAGCATGGTCATCCCGTCTGTGGTGTGATTTCTCACTTTCTGTCTCTCTGTCTCTCTCTGTTGCTCCAGCAAGGGCAAGTGCCTTACAGCAAAACTCTCTCTCAAAACAAAACAAAAAAGTAAATTTTGGGTTGTCCATAAAAGTCATGATGCATTTCGCATAGAAAACCAGAAAAATAAGCATGACTTTTCGGACAACCCAATATTACAGTTACAATTTTAATTACCAATTTTATTGTATAAGGGCCAGCAGGTGGCATAGTGGTTAAGGCACTGGACTCCCACATAGTCAAGTCTCAGTCCGAAAACTCATGCCAGGTGTGTGTGCATGCATGCCCACAATCCCAGGAAGGAGAATGGAGGAGGAGGTATTACAACATGGCCCTTCCCCTGGGGTGATTTCTCACTTTCCTTTTTACTGTCACTGTCTCTTTGGCTAGCGTACATGCCCTGTGGCAAAAACCTTAAAAAAATTCATTGCATATATTTATTGGGTACAATCTGATGTTCTAGTATATTCATATATTATAAAATAACTAAATCATAGCCATACTTCAAAATTCTACATTTTGAGCTAGCACTATACCATGAGGATGTTTCCATTTTCATTTCACAGGTTCATTCATTCATCTTTAATTCATTTAATAAACATTGATAAATTAATACTTGTCATTGGTCAGGATAGGTTTAAGGGTTTAGCATTTTTCAAACTAGATTAAAATATCTGATCAAGAATGGAGAAAAGCTAAAGTGAAGACTACTTCAGAGGAAGTGATATCTCTCTTTGATTAGGATAGATGAACAAAGGTCATAATAAACTTACCCAAAATGCCGCCAATGAGTCATTTAGTCCTGCTGATTCAGGTAGACTGCTCTGGTAAAATGACCAATAGGAACAGATTCTCACTGTTCTTATTTTTTTGGAGGTAAAGTTTTAGCAGAATCATTGCCAAACCTGTCATTCCATTTCCCGGCAAGTGTTCAGTAAGCTAACACATGCTGGAAACTGTCAAAGTGATTCCATTCATTAAAGGACTCTGTGTGCCTATTAGTAGGTAGGATTCCCATCTAATGACAGACCAGGCTGATCCCCTCAGGAAGCCGGACAAGAATTAGGAAGAGTACATTCCTGCTCTCTGAATGAAATGCATCATGTTCACCTGATATTCCACAAGCTGACCCCTAATGGTAGTAAAAATCAATGTAGCCTGAGTCTTTGCTGCCACTAGAATTCTTCTGCCTTTAAGCTTGGGAAGAGTAAAAAGAGGAACTGACAATTCAGATAAGGAAGCATTTTCTGAACCACCAGGCTTTCTGTAAATGGTTGATGTTAAGGTCTAAGGGAGACATTACAGAGTCAGAATGCTTGTCTTTGCTCTCCCACTTTGCCTCACTTAAAGGAAAAGATGAGCTGTCACCAGAAGACACATTCTTAGATACATTCAGTGTCAGGGGAAAAAAAAAAAAAGAAAGAAAAAGTAGTGTTCCTCTTGGAGAACTTGACCTTAAGTGACTCTACAGTTACTGACCTGCGGTTGGTCAGGTCCGTGTGATCAGGGCCACGCACAGCAGCACAGGGGAGGACGGAGGCCTGGCGGGGCATGGGAGGAGGAGGCAGATGCAGAGAGCAGGGCAGTGCCCTGGGACTGCTGAGAACGAGATTGACTGAGGGTTAGCGCCGAGCTTCCTGCGGACAGACAGCAGATGAACAATTTGCCTCGGAGTGTCTACTGCCGACACATTATCACATGACAGTCACCTCAGAAGGGGACGCTTGGCTACAGCCTTGACCCTTTCGTTCAGGCTCTGCTACCACCTTTCCTTCTTGCTCACAGAGACACACAGGAGTCTCTGCCCTCTTTCCTACCTGGGCTCACTGACTTCATTTTCTTTGTTGGGTGGCAAGCTGAGCCTCATTTGAATGTGAATTCTCTGATTCTAAGAGGGCTGCAGAATTCTGACCAAGTTCTGGTTGTGAAAGGAGGTTGTGTGTCTTTGTAAAGAGGGGTGCCCCCAGGAAGCCTCATCCACCTGGTCTTGACATTCCTAGCTAATTTCTTGCTGCTTTTCATGGTGACAGAGGGTGTGGGGAAATAGTGTACAAGAAAACTTTATAGAGGTCTGGGTTTTGGAAAAAAAAGACTGCGTTTACTCCAGTTTTTATTGTAAAGGCTGGCGGTTGTTAAAGGGGTTCTAATAAGATGGTGAACTGTCTTCCGTTGTGTCTCCAAGACTGAGGACTACAGATTGTTTTTCCAAAATTGAGTAAAATGGATGAGTGCTTTCTAGGCAGGAATTTTCATATACTTCTTTCTCAACCCATGACTTGGGCTTACTGGCTGAATGGATAATGCCAGAAAAGTGTGTGGTGTGTGTGTGTTTTGGATGTTTGTGTATTTCTTCAGGGAAGTGCTGATCATCTGAGGTTATGATAACAATATTTTTCTAAGAATTCATCAGAGTGACCATTGCATTTGAGTCTTTGTTCTCTTTTTGGGATTGTTATTATTATTTTGCCTGTAGTTTTTCTTATCAGGTAGTTTAATTTTAGATGTAGCAGTATTAACCTTCCCCAGGGACTATCTCTGGGATCAGAGGGATCTTTTTTTTTTTTTTTTTTTTTTTTTTTTTTTTTTTTTTTTTTTTTTTTGAGAGGTTTTTGCTATAGGGCGCGTGCACTCGCCAGACAGACAGAGACAGAGAGACAGAAAGCGAGAAATCACCCCCCAGGCGGGATGGCCATGCCGCAATCCCTTCTCCATTCTCCTCTCGGGATCTTGGGCACGCACGCACACGCGCCCGGCGTGAGTTTAAGCCACCGGGTCCAGGACTCGAACCGCGGTTGACTACGTGGGAGTCCAGCGACATAGCCATTATGCTAACTGCTGGTCCCAGGGATCAGAGGGATCTTTTAGACCCATTAAGAATGACCTGACTGGAGCTAATAGCCAGGCAAGCCCTATTTTCATGGACACAAGCAAGTCCTATCTTCATGAACGCGGCCAAGAGCTGATAACAGATGGGCCGTGCCACTCATGTGGCAAGTTCTGTTTGATTTAAAATCAATAATTAATCAAACAAATAACCCTGTAAAGGGCAGGTTTTAGTTATAAACTGAAATCCTGGACTGAGGTTTCCAGTGGGTCCCCATGAGGTCTGGTGATTCTGGTGGTTAAAAGCTGGGATGTGACAGAGCTGCAAAGGAAAGGTGCAGCCTGGACTCAGGGTGGGGCAAGGCTTTTGATTGGCTAACCTCTCTGTCAGGCCAACTACACTCAAAATTTGCATCACAGGAGCAGGCATTTCTCCCTTTTCAGGGTCATTCCCTTCCCCTATTCCACAGGACCTTGAAGTGCTCTGTTTTACTTGCTTCATGGGCTCAAGACTATCAGGGGAGCATTTATTGGTCTTACGCTCAGTAGCGTCCTTCAACTGGCTAAACAATAAGCCTAAAATTTTCTTATGCTCTTAATAATACATTTGTACTTTAAACTATGCTAAACCTACCATTAAGCATGAACTCAACATGGGACCAGCAGATGGCGTATGGTTACGTCACTGGACTCCCATGTAGTTGACCACAGTAAGAGTCCCAGACCTGGGATCTTAAAACACAGGCTGGGCGTGAATGCATACATGCATGAGATCCTGAGAGGAGATGGAGGAGAAGGGATTGTGGTGTGGCCAACACCCCTGAGAGGGGGAGTGATTTCTCACTTTCTGTCTTCTGTCTCTCTCTGCGTCTCTAGTGAGTGCTCATGCACTATAGCAAAAAAATCTCTCTCTCAAAAAAAAAAAAAAAAAAATCAACCCAACTTCTCAAGTTATATCAAAAGGAACTTGAATTATTCAAATCAAACTAGAAGTTAAAATCTGACTGAAAAACATTCTCAGAAAATCCATTTCTAAGATTTGCAAATCTTCATGAGGCTGAATGGTTATTTTTCATATTCTTTCTGGTTATAAGATTATTATATCTTTATTGTAAATAGGCTAGAAGTTTAGAAAAGGTTAAAGAAGAAAGTAAAACTTAGTCTGGTGACTAGCAGTTAGCGTAATGGCTATGTCGCTGGACTCCCATGTAGTCGACTGTGGTTCGAGTCCCAGACCTGGTGACTTAAACTCACACCGGGCGTGTGTGTGTGCATGCCCAAGATCCCGAGAGGAGAATGGAGGAGAAGGGGTTGCAACATGGCCATCCCCCCTGAGGGGGAATTTCTCACTTTCTGTCTCTGTCTCTCTCTGTCTTTCTGGCGAGCACACACACCCTATAGGAAAAAAACTGCTACAAAAAAAAATAATAAATTAGTCTGAATTCATGTACAACAACACAGAAAGAAAAAAACCTTAGGAGTAAATTTAACAAAGAAGTGAAGGATTTATGTGCTAAAAACTATAAAACTTTGTAAAAAGAAAGAATTAACTGAATGAAAAGATACCTATGTTTATAGATCAGAAGACAGTATTATTAAGATGGTAATATTAGAGACCAGCAGGTGACATAGTGGTTAAGGTGCTGAACTCTCACACGGCCAACCATAGTTAAGTGTCAGACCCATCGACTTGAAACTCATGCCAGGCACATGAGCATGCATGGCCAAAATCCCAAGAGGAGAATGGAGGAGATGGGATTACAAAGTAGCCATTCCCCCTGGAGCGGGGGGTGATTTCTCACTTTCTCTCAGTCTCTTTATCCATTTCTCCAACGAACACATGCACCCTATAGCAAAAAAAGTCTCTCTTGAAAAAAATGGTAATACTCTCCAGACTGATGTACAGACTCAATGCAATCTGTGTGAGAATACCAGCTGCCTTTTTTGGGGTAGAAACTGATAAGCTGACTCTAAAATTCATATGGAAATTTGGGGGACTCAGAATAGTCAAGACAATCTTGAGAGAAAAGAACAAAGTTAGAGAATTCATACTTCCTGATTTTAAAACTTACTATGAGCTATAATAATAAAGACAGTGAAGTACTAGCATAAGTCTGGACATATAGAACAATGGAACAGAACTGGTAGTACAAAATTAAATCCTTGCATTTATATCAGTTGATTTTTGACAAGGGTGCTGAGATTATTCAATAGAGAAAGGAAAACTTTTTGAACAAATAGTGCTTATGCAACTGAATAACCCCATGAAAGAGATGAAATTGAGCTCTTACCTCACACCATATACAAAAATTACCTTAAAGTGGCCCATAGACTTAAATACAAGGGAAAAAACTTTAAAACTCCTTGAAGAAAACAAAAGCATAAGTCTTTGTGACCTTTGATTAGACAGCGAATTCTTATATGTGACACTCAAACCAAAAGCAACAAAAGAAAATACAACTGGATTTAATCAAATTTTAAAACTTTTATTTAGAAAGTTTCTTTTATTTGGGGACCAGCAGTTGGCATAATGGCTATGTCTCTGGACTCCCATGTAGTAGACCGTGGTTCGAGTCCCAAACCCAGTAGCTTAAACTCATGCTGGGTGCGTGTGCGTGCATGCCCAAGATCCAGAGAGGAGAATGGAGGAGAAGGGATTGTGGTGTGGCCATCCTCCCTGGGGGGGAGGGGGCAGTGATTTCTCACTTTCTGTCTCTCTGTCTCTCTCTCTATTTCTGGCAAGCACATGCACCCTATAGCAAAAACCTTTCCAAAAGAAAAAAAAAAAAAAAAAAGAAAGTTTCTTTATTTGTTTTTATTTTTTAATTTGACCAGAAAAAGACAGAGAGCAAGTGTGTGTATAAGAAAGCAAGCTGCCAGGTCCGGGACTCAAACTGCTGTCTCCCATGTGGGAGTCCAGTGCCTCAACCACCATGCTATCTGCCAGCCCAGGATTTTGAAACTTTTTGTAATTTTTATTTGTGTATTTATTTCATAAGAGTAATAGAGCTGGGCAGATAGAAAAAGAAAGGCATCTTCAACAAGGTCTCATACCATGATCCTCCCCAAGCTCTCCCAGTCAGTCAGGATCACGGGCACATGTTGTGTCCTACCTGAACAGGCCTTCCTGGGAACTGAACCACTGATCTTCTATGTAGATCCAGCATCACAAGAGGCATGCTGCTACTGTGCCACCATGGTTGGCCAATATCGAAACCTTTTTGTGTTTCAAAGGACATTAACCAGAAAGTGAAAAAGACAACTCATGGAATGAAATAAAATATTTGCAAATAATGTATCTATAAGAAGCATGTATCCAGAATATAGAAAAAGCTCTTACATCTCAAAAATAAAAACTCAACCCAATAAAAGATAGGCAAAGGATCTTAGAACATTTGTTCTAAGGAGATCCATAAATGACTAGTGTTTATTAGTTATCTGAGAAATGCAAATCAAAACCACAATGAGAAGCCACTTCATATCCATTAGGGTGACTAAAATCTAAATGATAGACAAAAACAAATGATGGAGAGGATGTGGAGAAGCTGGAAGTTTAATACACTGATGGTGAGATTATAAAATGGTATAGCCACTTTGGAAAACAGTTTGTCAGTTTCTTAAACATTTTTTTTTATTTTATTCATTCATTTATTTTAATTTGACCAGAGAGACACGGAGTGAGAGAGAGAGAGGGAAAGTGAGAAAGCAAGACACCAGGTCTGGGACTTGAACAGTGTTCGGCCATGTGAGAGTGTCCAGCACCTTAACCACCATGCCACCTGCTGGTCCCCAGTTTCTTAAACTTTTAAACGTAAAGTTATCATAGAGTTCAGCAATTCCACTCCTGAGTATATACCCAAGAAAACTGAAAATAAGTGTCTACATTATACTTGTACACAAATAGTAGGATACTTTATAATAACTAAAAAGAGAATAGTAAAAATGTCTATTAACTGGCAAATGGATGGAATGTAGTGTATCCGGGGAGTGGAATGTTATTCTACAATAAAAAGGACTGAAGTACTAAAACATGACAATATAGATGAATCTTGACAATATTATGTTCAATGAAAGAAACCAGTCACAAAAAAACCACATAATGTATGATTCCATTTATATAAAATTCTCAGAATAAATAAACCCATTGATGGAGTAAGTAGATTAGTGATTTCCAGGAGCTAGAGGGAGAGAGTCATGGAGAATATCTGATAAAAGATACAGCGGGTTTTCTTTTTGGAGTGATGAAAATGTTCTAAAATTAGATACTGTTCATGGTGTACAACTTTATAAATATACTAAAAAAATTCTCTAGAATGTGAATTACATTTCACTAAAGCTGCTATTTACAAAAAACAGGAGTTACTCATCATTTTAAAATTAAGATGCTACTTATTTTTTAAAAAATCATAGGAGACCATATGACATAGGGCTAAGTACTATCAACATTTTGGGGTATACATGTCCATAGTGTTTCCATACACACATATACACTCATATACGTATTATTTCCACAAAACTGTGATCAAATTGTATTTTGTGCTTGCTATTTTTTTTCAGGGTAACAGCACAGTCTTTCTCCAGGGACACTAAACACTCTTCCCAAGCAAAGATTCTCCAAAGACTTGAAAGTGTACCACTGGGGATGCCCAGGACGATTTTAGCTGGTACTTAGTTTAATTTTTTTAATATAATATAGTTATGTTTGTGTTAACGTGTACTGGAAATATAATTCGCCCATTAAATTCATGATGTTGTAGATATTGCTTAAGTAAGGATAACATGGGACTATGTATTTTAAAAATGGAGACAATTTAAAGAAGCCAAATTAAGTAGGTAAGAGGAGGGTTAAACGCAGGCAGGACAAAAACCCCGACGAGCTAGTAAAATAATGGTAGCTTGAAAAAGATTGTTAAGATAGTCCAGTGGCCTAGTGCTGGAGGGAACTGGATCCCACAGGGCTGACTGGGGTTTGAATCCCAGCCTAGCCACTTGAAATACACATGGCATGTGTGCACGCCCCCAAATCTCAACTAGATGGAGAAATGGAAAGGACTGCAGTACGATAGTGTCCCATTGGGGTGGGGGTACTTTCTCCCTCTCTCTTTCTCTTTCTGTCTCTCTCCATCAAGTACAAGTGCCCTCTGGCAAAATAAGAAAAAAGAAAACAAAAATACAAACACAAACTATGATTTTTAATCACAGCACAGTGTTTTGTTGCGTGGATCACAGCAGCAAATTAACTTTGATGAGTTTCTCCATAGCCTAGTTGAACCCTCCTTGCCATGGTTGCCTACAGCTTGTCCTCAAGGACAGAGAAGGACCCAGTTCAAGTCTTTCTAGCAATCCTCTAAGAGATTAGTTATGTAAGTTTACATGATGGTTATGCCTGAGTATAGTCTTCTCTTATCCAGGGGGCATATGTCCCAAGACCCTCCATGGATGCTGGAAACCACAGATAGCACAGAGCGCTGTCTATACTATACACTACAGGTTTTCAACCTGATAACTAAGGCTACTAAGTGTTAATGGGCAGGTAGTGTAGACAGCATCAATCTGTTGGACCGAGGGATGGTTCATGTCCAGGGTGATGGAACAGGATGGAGCAAGTTTTCATCATGCTACTCAGAATGGTGTGCAATTTAAAACTTACCAATTGTTTATTTCTGGAATTTTCCACTTACTGTTTTCAGACTGGGGCCAGCTACAGATAACTGAGATCACAGAGAGTGGGCAGGAGGGCACATGGAATTTAAAACCCATATATTCCCATGCGAGGCAGGAAAAAAGAGGAGTGGCAGAGAGCCATGATGGCTTAAACCACTTCCCTACCCCTCAGTTCTCCTCGCCCCCATGCTCTGCCCTGTCAGAATTCCTAACACCTGGATCCTGGAAGAGTGACAGGAAAATGCAGGTTTTGTCCCACATGACATTTCTTATTCTCCTTGCAAACACTTCCTATCTCTCTCCATTTTCTTCCGTGCAAAGGGGTTTAAACAGCAAGCCCCACTTGGGAAAACCAGGCTGAGGACAAAATCTCTCATCTGTGTTTAAGAGGCGAAACCATGCATTTAGAAATAACCTGTTTTCAGGAAATTCAGAACAATCTTCTTAAAGTTATGCTAGAGCTAGCCAATTTCTCTTTTAGGGTCACTTGTTTGTATTAATAGAAATCCATCTGCATAAAGTGACAGTCTACGTTCCTGTTCCCCCGTCTGTCACCAGATGGAGACTTGGTCAATGTGGGATACGGTCTCTCACAGATGCCAGCACATATAAAAAGACAAGTTATTGGTGGAAATTATAAGAGATGGAGATTAGGACCATTCTAAAACAGACTTGGATCTCTGCTTTTGACACAGGAAATGTTGTTTACGCCGTTTCAGTGGGGTTGCCTAAAATACACCCGCTCCACTCAAAAGATACTTACACTACTTACTAACAGATAATGCCTTCTTCCAAGGAAGTTAAAAAAATAAATAAATAAAACCCTTCCAGTTGATATTTATTTATTTACCCTTTGTACTCACCTTTCCATGACTATGAAGACTTTTGTTTTAAGGTAATAAAATGAGCAAGAGAAGGCGATTGTTTTAGAAGCACACCGACTGAAGGGTGGATCTTCCCTCTATCTCTCCTCTCCCAACCCCGGGCTATGGACTCTGCTAAGTAAACAGGGACTGCCACCGAAGGGCAGGTGGGTGCAAATAAAGCCTGAAGCTTCCAGCAGAGAAAATGCAAGAGGTAGTACCTGGGTTTCTTCACCACCACCTAGCAGAGCACTTGAAAAGCAGGATCATCCTATGAGGGAACTTCAAAACATTCAGGGAAAAATACAGTATGGGCTGATTTTGGTGCAATTTTCAAAGTCCATGCATAAATTTTCTCTTTTTTTTTTTTGGAGAGGTTTTTGCTATAGGGCGCGTGCGCTTGTCATACAGACAGAGAGAGATACAGAGACAGAAAACGAGAAATCACCCCCCAGAGGGGATGGTCATGCCGCAATCCCCTCTCCTCCATTCTCCTCTCAGGATCTTGGGCATGCACACACACGCACCCGGCGTGAGTTTTAAGCCACCAGGTTTGGGACGCGAACCGCGGTTGACTACATGGGAGTCCAGCAACATAGCCATTACGCTAACTGCTGGTTCCCCATGCATAAATTTTTTCACAGTACATATTTTCTGTGAATGTTTTGAAGACCCCTCATATAGGGTAAGGAACTGAAAGTGGGAGGAGTGTGGAACCACCCCATTTTGCTCACCAGGCAGAAGCCGCCCTGACTTTTGTCTCCTGTGAGGTTCTGGTCTACGCCTGACTGATGATTTGAAAGTGTGTCCTCAGTACCTGAGTACACACCAAGTGAGCGGGGTGATTGCCTGCCTCTCCATTGCCCAGACCCCTTCTCTACTTTCTAGGATCAGAGCCACCTGGTTCAAAGCCCTCATCGGCCCTCCAGAACCTCGGCAGTTCTTGGTTTCCTTTTTCCTAAACCTTTGTCAGAGGATCCAGAATTGGTCATGATTAGCTTTTTTTTTTTTTTTTTTTTTAAGAGGTTTTTGCCTTAGGGCTTGCATACTCACCAGAGAGAGAGAGAGACAGACAGAGACAGTGAGAGGGAAAGTCAGAAACATCCCCCCCAACACACCCTACAGAGGTGATGGCCACGCTGCAGTCCCTTCTCCTTCATTCTTCTGCCAGGACCTTGGGCACACATTCACATGCGCCCAGCATGAGTTTCAAGCCTCTGGGTCCAGGACTCAAACCGCAGTTGACCATATGGGAGTCCAGAGACGTAACAGCTACCCATCTGCTGGCCCCGTTAGTTTTGACTGGAGCAGGCTGATTACAGCAGCCTAGCCAAGCAGGCCAGTTTTCTCATGTAATAGGAACTCCAAGGGAACATCTGTCCAGGACTTCTGGAACCACCCTAGGAGTTCATCAAGGACCCAGGCTCCTCTTGGTTTCCTGCTCTGCCATCTGGTGTGATTTTGTGGTTACATGACTTTTCCACTCCCAGGCCCCAAATCTATTTCCAGACGGACTGAAAGATGATGAAAGGCTGAGGGCGTACGTTAGCTATGTCTGTCCTTTGTAGTTCATCAAGAAAAGAATCGTTTTCAGTAAGCATCACCCAAACGACTTTTGTTCTCAATACTAAATAACATGACTACCTCCAATATCAAGAGTCTGAGGAAGCATACGTTTTTAACTGGGCCTTTTGTCGCCTCAAGCAAAATCTGGCTTTTGTTGCAAGGAAGAAAAAAATAATAGCTATCAGGTAATGCTGCAGTAGGTGTGTCCACCCAAAGCCAAGTTTAGGGAAAGAGTTGGATGGCTTAGAATGATGGTGTTCCCGTGTGCTTGACTTCCCTTGTCACCTCCACATGGCAGGTCCTGTGCTCCCCACCAATCAGGACTTTCCATTGGTGGGGGTGACTGGATGACCTCATCCATCTAGGGTGCTTCCCACCAATCAGGACTTTCCGTTGGTGGGGGTGACTGGATGACCTCATCCATCTAGGGTGCTCCCCACCAATCAGGACTTTCTTGTTGGTGGGGGTGACTGGGCGACCTCATCCATCTAGACACTACTCGTTGGCTTATCGGCTCCAGTCATTAGCAATGAACCCCATAGCTGGCCTACTCTGTGACAGATACCTTTATGTTTTTTCAACCGTCTCTTGTCAGTCTCGGGAAAACTCCTATCTTGCAGCCAGAATTGCATAAGTTAGGACAGTGTAGGATCTCAGACAGGTCAGAAACAATAAGAAACGAGGGAAAGAGTTTAATTCATAGAGGTGACATAGAAATACTGGGAATTAGGAGATAGGAGTGACAAATAAAAGTCCCTGTCACTTCCTAACCCTCCATTACAACCCCAGAGGTCATTTGTTTGTTTGTTGTATGTCTTGCCAAAAATTCTGCAACCCTATACACATATATATGATAGAGTTTGTGTATTTGTGACACATGAGAGTATACTGAGCATCTGTTCTGTAATTTGATATTTTTCTTTTTCTTTTCTCCCTTCCTTCTCTCTCTCTCTTTTTTCCTTTCTTCTTTGCTAGAAGGGGCATGCACACACCAGACAGAGGCAGAGGGAGAGGAGAAAGCACCCTCCATGGTAGTGGTCACACTGCAATCCCTTCTCCTCCATCTCTCTCTCCTTTCAGGATTTTAGGCACATACACACATGCACCCAGCGTGTTTCTCAAGACACTAGGTCTGGGAATCAAACTGCACAGTGGGTCATGTGGGATCCCGTTGTCTTAACCATAAGGCTATGTCCCTGGCTCCTTGATCTTTCTGAACAAACAGTATATCTTGGATATTTTTCCATACAAGTAATATATATCTACCTGATTCTGCTTGGTCTTACATTACACAAATATATCAAAATTTCTTAAACTAATTCCTTACTATGGGCATTTAGTTTGTTTCTAGTTGTTTACCTCCACCATTCATGTTGCACTGACAGCCTTCTGCAGTGGACTCTAATTATCTACGTGAGTATATGTGTTGGATGGCTCCTCCAAGTGCAATAGAAATTTGCTTTATTGAAAAGAATGAAATTGGGATCATCCCAGAAAATCTTGGTTGCATAGGCAGAATAATTAGAACTATTTTCTGCTCACAAATAGCCATGTAGCTCTGAGTGAGAACTGATTTTCCTATTCACCATAAGCTACCATGGAAAATTCAAAAGAAAATGTCCCTCTTTCTTAGTTCCACCTTAAGGAGCATTTAAATGGCATTTCTGCCCCCAGAAAAATCCACACGTTAATAAAAAGTTAGGAATTTTCTTAGCACTACACTTGCACAAATTGCAGTGCTTAACAGGCATGGAGATGTGAATAATTCAAAAGAGAAAACCAAATAACTTTGCCTTAAAATAGCCAGAAGACTGGACCAAAAGTGTTGTGGGTTTTCTTTCTGTTTTACTATACTGGAGGGTGCCATTCTACTAAGCAATTACGGAGAAAATGTTGCTTTAATATTAAAAGATACCTGTATATTTAATGGTGCACATTTAAAATTTATGGACACTTCTAGATGAACAAGAGAACACTACATCATATCATATCCAAGCACCAACTGGAAAACATGTGGAATGGGTAATGGTAACTACTGTTAGAGCCATGTGTTGTTCTGTGTCGAAGATGTTAACTATCAAAGTCTAAGGTAGTAAAATTAGACATACACTGAGATCACAGATGGCTGAGAAAGGTCACATCACTGGACTTCCACGTACTCAACCGTGATCCCAGACCCAACAGCTTAAAACTCGCGCTAGGTGCATTTGCGTGCGCGCCCAAGATCCTGAGAGAAGAAGGGAGTAGAAGGGATCCCAGCGTGGCCATCCTCCCTGGGTGTGTGTGTGTATATGGGTGTGCGTGTGTGTGTGTGTGTGTGTGTGTATGATTTCTCTCTTTCTCTCTTTGTCTCTCTGGCAAGCACACATGCCCTATAGCAAAAATCTCTCTCTGAAAACGTAAAATTAGACATAAGCTTCACAAATTGTCATTGGCTTGTCACTTTGTGATCTTAGGTCAACATAGATACTAGGCTATAGGATTTTGAAAAAAATAAATGCATACTTTTAAAGAATCTAAAAGACAGGGTGAACAAAACTTTCTTTCCATAGCTAAAAGACTTCTATGACGTCTCCAAGAATTGGTTGAAACCAGAAATATAACATTCCATAGGCTGTTTCCTAAAGCTTGCAGTGCCTCTGTCATGTTCCAGGCCTGAGGAATGAGCTGTTTCTCATATCTGTCCCGGCGTTATGTAAAAGTCAGTCCTTCCCTTGTTTGTCTTTGTTCCCTGTCTCTTTTTATAAAGATGAATGATGACCTTGTGACTTTCGAACATCACTGATGGGTTATTTCAGGACTTTTTCCCCTGATAGAGCTGCTGCCTTCTTCTTTTTTTCTTTCTTTCTTTTTAACCTTTCATCTATTTTAGAGTTCAGCATTGGCAGTATCATCTGGCCTTCTTACTTTGAGAACGACTGAGGGGAAAAATGAACTTCTTAAAAGGGTTTTCTTTTTTGAGTCCTTTTTCTTTCATACTTAAACCTCAGCTGCCTCTACTACCCTCAGTCTTGTTTCTGTTTACCCCACATCTGTCTTCCTTGATGTAGGGAGGGTCTGCATTTCATTGCTGTATCCAGAGTGAAAGGCTTCTTTGACATCGCTTCACAAGTGGGGAAACTGAGGCACCCACAGCAATAAGGGGATTTGTAGTGCCCTCAACTTGACTTTTGATAGACTTAAGATCAGATACAGACATTTTCTTCCCAACTATGCTTTTCCTCTTGTTTCATAACTGGGTCCCTCTGAACCCTCTGGTCCTTGAAGTGACAGGGTTATAAACACGGAGTAGAAGAACAGGAGTGACTGTCGTATTCAGCAGTGGACACCCAGGAAGAGCAAGCGGGACATGGGATGACTTTCACGGCAGCTCTTTAATCTGTGGAAGGAGAAGACCAGTCTCTGTAGCGACGATAACCAGCCATCCCATCTCACTCAACCAGACCCTAGTCTTCTTTTCTTTCCGTGAACCAGTGCTTTGTAGTACTGAATTAAAGGAAGCGTAAACCTCAGATGGACAATTAAGAAGACCCGGATTTTAGTCCAGTTCAATTAGTACAAAGGCTAGGGCAGCCTCTTAACCTCACAATGTTCTACTTTGTAAAATAAAGACTTGATCTTTCATTTTTAAGTTCTCTCCCAAGCTATCCATCACCTGGTATTCTTCTGAGCGTGGGTAATGGCCAAAGAATTATGAGAAATAATTCTAAGAAATATCACAGTTTTTTCATCTTTCAATTTTTACATAATCCACTAAGTATAGTAAAGTCAATTGTATTACCATGCAGTATGTCAAAACTGTAAACAATTCACACTACTCTTGATGGTTGGTTTAGGAGGAGAAACATTTCTGCTCCTTGTGTTCATTGGAAATATCAAACAAAGAGTACTTTTAAGTTACCAAGATACCCTCTTTGTAATACAAAGTGGCACCCAGCTTCTATCCTCAAGTGATTTACAGGGTACAGGTATACCGCCAATTCAAATATAAAGTATAAAATGAATGTGACAAATTAATCTGAAAACTCAGAGAAGAACATGGCTTTCAATTAGAACTGGGAAGTCTTTATGAAGAGGTTCAGCTCCTGATTTGTGGTAGCTGTCTAGGAAGTTTTTGCTACAGAATCAATGGGCACCATGTAACCTAGTCACTGAGGCTAAGTAGGAATTTATCATATTGAGTTGAGGGAGTAGGTGACGGAGGCAGAGGGAATTGCGTGGACAAAGGGGAGACACATTGTGGAGAAAACAGCTAATGTTTAACAGAGTCAGGCAGCTCCAGGAGCTCTTCTCTCCTTCAGCTGTGCCCATTTATCCCCTATTCCCAGCTTCACCATGGTCACTTGGACCCTGTGTGTATGTATGTGCATGCATGCATATGTGTGTGTATGTGTGCACGTGTGTGTGCTTGTATGCATATGTGTGTGTGTATGTGTGCACGTGTGTGTGTGCCCGATATTCAAGCTGTCTGTCTAGCTTTGATGGCCAACCAGGCCTTGTTTTGTTTCAGATCTCCACAGCAACCTCAAGATTTCTGTCCCATTTCCTGAGCCCGAATCCATATTTAGTAATCCATTTACACTCTATTCTCCCTCAGATATAAGTCCTGCCTTCTTGGTATTTCCACATATTTCTTTTTCTTTTTAAATGAGAGGGAGAGTGGGAAGGGGAGAGAGAAAGGGAGAGAGAGAGGGAGAGAGAAAGGGAGAGAGAGAGTGTTAGAGGCAGAGACAATGATGTTTGACAGTATCTTGCCAGGTCACAATCTTCCTGCCCCAGCCTCCCAATTAGCCAGGACTGCAGGCTCTGACAACTGCACCCAGTATGTTTGGGTTGGCCAGGGAGCCGAACCCAGGCCTCTCAAGTGACTTTCAGCTCCTAAGCAGTGACACTACCTGTGCACCCCCATGGCCAGGCCCACTCAGTAATTTATAGACACGGATGCCCTGTCCTCTGGCCCTAAAGCTTCTGATAAGACGTTCAGAGCTCTCTGCAGCACTGTTCCCTTGTATGTCACGGGCCATGTTCCCTAGCAGCTTACAAGATTTTTTGTTTGCTTGTTTGTTTAATCTTTGGTTTTCAGCAGTTTTGTTATGATGTCAAGTGGGCTTTCTTTCCGTTTATCCTGCTTGGAGTCCACCGAGCTTCATGAATCTATAAATGCATGTCTTTCTCCAATTGTGGAAGTTTTTGACCTCAATCTGTTTTTCTTCCCTTTCTGGAATTCCAATGACATACTTTAGACCTTTCGATATTGTTCTACAGGTCCCTGAGGCTCTGTTTACATTTCTTCCTCCCCTCTCCATGCTTCAGCTTGGACCGTTTTTATTGATCTGGCTTCAAGTTGATAGACTCTTTATTTTCCCCTATTATTTCTACTCTGCTGGTGAGCTCATCCAATGAGTGCTTAAATGTTGAGACATTGTGCTGAAAAATTCCTCAAAACAGTTCTGCAATTTCCAGTTGGTTCTTTTGTAGTCTCTGCTTCTCTGCAGAGAACTTTCTCTCCATTCATGGTAGGTATTTTTCACCTTGGCCTCATGGATCTCAGTTAGACTCACGGCTTTAAAATTTCTGCCTGAGAATTTCTACATCTGGGTCGTCTCAGAGCAACGTATGTTGCTTATTTTTTGCTTCGAGGATTGATCCCATTTTCCTGGTATATCCCAACAGATTTAGATCGTATTTGGGACACTGTATAGTATGGGCTCTTGCTATCAGTATCTGGAAACTGTGGAGTTTTCTGTTGGCTTGAGTTTATCAGGCCATCAACCTGGTTCGGTGTAGACTGAAAATTCTGCTTGACCTTCTGTAGACAGTGGTTCTACGCGCAGTTCAGCGTTCAGAGCTCTGGGTATGCTATGCTCAGTATGTGCCATGCACTTGCCCCTTGGGCATTAATCTGTGAGCTGGGCGTAGTTTAATATCAGCTCTCCTAGCTTTGCTGCACTGGCTTGGGTCTGATCCATGCAAGCCCTTATGTGGGTTCATAGAGTCATGGAATCCTCCACCATTGCTCTCTCCTCCCCACACTCCGGCCCACAGGGACCCCTGTTCCCAGCTCTGCAGTCCAGACAGCTGGGATTATTATCTGAGTGTTAGCAGCCTGCACAACTGAGCCCTTCCCAGCTCAAGGCTTGGGGCTGCCCTCAAGGCAAGATGTGACAAAAGAGACAAAGGACACTTGGGAAATCCATCTCCTTGGGGGGGTCACCTCTCCATTTCACCTTGTCCCACGCCCATCTGCCTCTTTGGGCTTCATTTGCAGAGTCCTTAGGGAATTGCTTTTTGGATTTTGTCTTGAACTTTCCTTTAGGATCAGTAGGAGAGGTGGGTCATGCCTCGGTATGCCAGAAATGGAGTCCAAGTTCATGCAGGAAATACATTTTCGAGGAGTTTGGAACGGAACAAGAGGAAAGCAGGGTGACGTGTTGGTAAGGTGGCAGATGGAGGGAAGGGCACTTTAGGAAGGGCTGGGAGACCTGCTTCAAGACTGAGCAGAGACCCAGAGGGGAAGTTACTTAACAAGGATGACCTGCCTCGGTCAGGGCGGAAGTGATGGTGGAGAGGACTCTGCAAATCAGGTCCAAGCAGGCACATTCTGGAGGGACACTGAACCTTGGAGAAGTGGCCTGCAAGAGAATGCATTGCTTAGGTGTCTATTTTTTTTCTTTTCCTGCACAGCTTTGCCCTGTGGGTGGCTCCAGGCACAGAGTTGGGAAGGTGAGTGGGAGGCACAGGCTGCTGACAGTCAGATAATAAACCTCTCTCTGGCCTGAAGAACTGGGTGAAGGGGAACTGGTGGGCCAGAGAGTGCACTGTGAGTGTGTGCATGGATCAGGTTACAAATTCAGGAAGGGAAACAAGAGATTTAGCACATAATGGTGGAGGCCAGGAGAGAGACTTCCTCCTCTGAGATAGAGGAAGCGGGTGAGGACAGGGAAGACCCCAGAACTCACAGGGTAAAGAAAGACAGAGGAAGCTGAAAGAACAGATCTAACATCTCCCTGAGACCACCTGACAAGACAACGCGAGCCCATGGAACCCTCATGCCGTTTAAAGGGGCTTCCACCCTGCTGCCGTACAACCATCTCCCGTCTCACCCTGGACAGAGGCAGGTCATTCTTGTCGATTCCGTAACCCGGCACTGTCCCCGAAGGACGGAAATGTCAGAGCAGGACTGGTCAGGAGCGAACTAGGGCTACACTTGGGGAACATGTGCATAGCATATTCTCTCCATTTCTGGAGTTGAAAATGGGTTTGGGAAAAAAAGAATTCATACAATTATAATATGCGGACCACAGAAGAAGAAGGAAAGTTAGCAATGTTCTGGGAACGGTGCCCAGCTTTTTTCTGATTCTGAATAGTAAAGTCGCAGCCGCCACATGTACGCTGGCTGGTGGGGTGCAGGCAAATGCTCCCGAGGCCTCTAGCTCATCTGTCTCGTTCTCTGCCAGCTTCACCATTATTGATGAAGAGCGGCTGAGCCCCGTGGCAGGTTCACGTTGGCGCTAATGTAATCGTCCATTATCTCTCATCATCGCTTTCATGAGCTCAAATCCCTCCCTCCTCTTTCCTGAAACCTGACTCCCAGAACTCGGGGTCTGGATGATCCAAAATGCCAAGTCACTTCAGACCTGATGCCGTCTGCCTGTCTCATCCGAGGACAGAACTGCCTGCCTCTCCCACTGGCAGAGAAAAACATCCCATGGAGGGTTAATGTGGATTCAATCTCTGTTAACCACAGGACGACATTGACCTTTTCCTCTAGGCCAAGGGACAAGTGACACATGTTTTCCATGTGCGGTTCGTGTGTGTGAAGTGCCCTAAGATGGTTTTTATTAAAACGAAGCGAGATGGACATCCAGTGAGAATCGATGTTTCTTGATAAATGGCGGAGTCTTGTGTTGGCAGGTTAGAGTTCCCCAGGGCTGGGGTCAGGATGGCAGGGGAAGGGGACTGGTGAAGACTTCCCCCAGGCCATCAGCTCAAGAGGCCTCAGATTAGGCTGAGGACGTGGAAGGAGGAGAATTCTTTAGAGGATGAGAAATTACTTGGAAATGAAGTCCCAACCACAAACTGCCAAGCTGATTTGTTTAAAATTAGCAAGTGCTGAGCTATGAGCTCCTTTTGACTGTAGTGTGGATTTAATGTATGTCTCAACCACCCAGGTAATCTTGATTCATTCGTTAAAGTGAATTCCAATGGCAAATGAGACTAGGGCACTATGGGTTTATGAGAGAAGGATTCATTTATGAGTTCTGCAGGGAAACTGAAATGTAAGCTTGCAGCTCTTCAGGGCTGAAAACAAAATGTTGAAATCCTCTCATCCAATGCCTTGATTCTATAGCTAGAAGTGGGAACATCAGAGAAGTTAAGCAACTTGCTAAAGGGCACACAGCTGATTTCTGACGTAGCCAAGGCTCAGACCCCCATGTAGTCCCTCCCCACTTGTGTGATTTCCTCTGTGTCTTGAAGAGTCAAGCCAGTCTAGACTAGAGACTCCCAGGACCCTCCAACATTTGGGAATAACGCCAGACCAGCACGGATGTCTGAGCACGCAGGGCTAGGGTTGCATCTGTCCTGCCCTGCACTTCCGCCCCACTGAGCCAGCATGTGCAGGCCAGAGCTGCTTACAACAAACAGGTTATACACTGGAAGCAAACACTTTGCAGGTGCCCTTGGGCATGCGTGAGTGGGGGGTGCATGGGCATTTTCCTCTGAAACAATCTCCACGTGAATGCTGATGACACTCTATGGAATACTACTCAGCCATAAAAACAAGACCTTGGCATTTGATAGAAAGTGGTCGGATATGGAGGCTCGACTGCTGAGTGAAGTAAGCCAGGTTATGAAAGGAAGATAGTGTATGTATCCACTTAACATATACTGACCCTCCGCACTTTATGGTAGAGATGGAAATATTGGAGGGTGTAAAAGCAGTGAAAATAGTTAGCGATGCTAAGAAGTGTGGAACTGGTTACTGGGTTACAGCCAATCCCACTAGTCCCGTTTCCGTCGGTCACGGAAACCCCACCTTTTGAGCTCTCTGTGCAGCCTACCTCCCACCTGTAACCGGTGATCTCTCTACCTCACTCCCTCCCTTACATTATGACACTCTCCCTCTTCACGGCACTCGCACTTTCCCATCCTATCCAAATATATTCCCTGTAGACCATGCAGCTAGCTGTGGTCTCTCCGAAGCCATTTTCTGGGAGGCTGCTCAATTTAAATCACCTGCCTTTTGTTTAAATAAGTTCTGTTAAATTTTGGTTTGTCTAAATCTGTTTTTAACAGTGTATAGAGGAGTGTGTGTATATATACTTACTCCATTTTTAAATAGTGATCTATGCTCTCAGGAAGAACCGAAGTAAGATTAGCTCTGTAATCAAGTTTTTTGTACTTTCTAGTAACTAATATGGGAACCCCCTATACTCAGCACTGTGTCAGACCCCCATCAAATGTGGATAAACAACACATCCACATTTTCTGCCCTCCTGGAATTCACGGTAAGTCCAGTGAAAAGTTTTCCAAGTAGTTGTAGTTTTTCCAACTAGAAAATAGAGACTATCCATCTATCTATATCTATCTATCTATATATATATATATATATATATATATGTAAGAATTTTTTATTTTAACTTTATTTTTTGTTTATATATTTTAATTTCACCAGAGAGGAACAGAGAGAGAGAAAGAGAGAAGAAGTGAGAAAGCAAGCCGCCAGGTCTGAGACTCGAACCATGAGAGGGAAAAAAAAAACACAAAGGCACCCTTGACAGTTTTATCACACTGTAGTCCCCACCCCAGCCTTCTGGCCAGTCAGGCTCTCAGGGCACGTGTGCACCTGCCCTGTGTATTTCAAGGTGACCTGAGATCCAATCTCTGGTCTTCCATATACCTCCAGTACTGCAGAGTGGTACTCCAGACCACCTGCACCACCAAGACGGCTCGTGTCTTCAACATCTTTGTGTCTTCTAACGAGTAGAACAACACAGTAAATATTCAATAAACTTCCCTTAAATTAAAATGATAATAGCAGCATGCCTGAACATTACCTGAATAATATTTTGCAATTGTTCAAGCTGTTTGGACAAAACCCATCAGGAAACTGAGAAGAATGTGGGTACCTTTTAATGCATTCTGTTTCTTCTCACATTATCAAAGCCTGAACAGTTTGTCAGGTTTTGTTTGTAACATAGAACTTTCCAAATGTAATGTACCCATGTTTCTCATTACACATAAATAATATTTGGTTTAGTATTGCCTAAGTCTGTGTGTACCAGACAGGGAAAGAAAGATTTCAGCAGAAAATAAAGCAAGATGTTTAGTTGGAACTTGTTCTACTTTTGCTTTCCATATTGGTTTCTGCCTTTGTTTCAAGATGTTCGTGTCTAAGAGGAGATTTCCAGACCACAGCCTTTTGACTGAGAGACAGTGAGACAGTGAGTCAGTTCCCCACTTGTCTTGTCTTTAATGCTTTCTTTGCAAGTGAAATAGAAAGATGGAAAGATAACTTGGCTCCTACACAGAATGATTTGAAAATACCAACCTAGAAACAAATTCGCTTGAGAATAAAAGCAGAGGGAAAAATCACAGAGCTGGAAGAAACCTTCTATAAAAGCTAATCGTGTGAGAGGAAGAGTGGGGTGAAGGGGGCTGGCCCCTTCCCTCATTTTACAGATGAGAAAAAGAAGAGCCAAAAAAGGAGAAATGACTTGCCAAGGTCTGTTACAGTTTAGAGAAACAAATGGAGATGATTGTAGAAGGATGCGTTTAGTTTCTCTAGTAAAAGCATTAATGAATTTTCATTGTTATAATCCAGGTATATATTTTTTAAATAAAAACTTTAAGGTAGGTGAGATTTGACTGCAGTATTCCAAACTCTCCTTTTTGTTTTTTCATCCCCATCTTAATGTTTCTGTTTGCTTTTCCTTAGTTCTCTCTGTTCATTTTTGGTCTCCTATTGTAGTTCTATCAATTACTGAGAATTACACTGAAGTCCTCAACTTTAAATGGGATAGTGTCTATTTCTCTTTTTCAATCCTGCTATTTTTTGCTGTCATATACTTTGAAACTCTCTGGTAAGAAGTATACACACTTGGTATCAGCAGCAATGGCTACGTGGCTGGACTTCCACATAGTCAACCTCAATTCAAGTCCCGACCCTGGTGACTTAAAACTCACACTGAGTGTGTGTTCGTGCATGCCCAAAATCCAGAGAGGAAAATGGAAGAGAAGGGGTTGCGGAGTGGCCATCCCTCCTGAGTGGGTGATTTCTTGCTTTCTGTCTCTCTCTGTTTCTCCAGTGAGTGCACGCACTCTATAGAAAAAAATCTCTCTCTAAAAAACAAAAAAAAGAGCATACACACCTAGGATTGTTATGCATTCTTTGCAAGTTAATCTTTCCATTACTATGCAATGATAGAAAAATTAACTGTGTAACCTTTTTCAGTCCTGATAATTTTCTTTGCTCTAAAGCCTACTTTGTGTGATTATTAATATAGCTACTCAGCTTTCTTCTGATTAGGGTTTGATTGGTGTACATATTGATTGGGTTGTTGGAAAAGTGGTGATGCAATTTTGCATAGAAAAACAGAAAAAAATACGTCATGACTTTTCTGACAACCCAATGTTTTATCATCCTTTAACTTTCTACCTTTTTAAAAAGAATTTATTTCTCCAGTGAGTGAGAGAGACAGACACTGAGATAACAGCCCCAACAAGATCCACGCCCAGCCTGAGCCAGTCCTGCACCACGGGTTCCCGGAATATTCAGGGAGGTCTCCAGATGCGAACCTGGAACCTTCCTAAGCGGATCAGCCTCACAGAACCTCACATTTTACCATTGTTCTGCTCTCCAGCCCCTCGTTCTTTTACATTGAACATATCTTTATCTTTGAAGTGAATTTCTTGTCTACAACATATACTAATAGTTATGCCATTTTTAAAAATAGAATAATCTTTTCCTTTTCATTGTTGCATTTAGGCCATTTTCTTTTAAAAAATTTTTTTTAGGTTTTCACCATAGGGTACATGTGTTCTCCAGAGAGAAAAAGAGAGGTAGAGAGAGAGAAAGGGAGAAATCACCCCTCAGAGGGCAGCCCGAAGTCGCAGTCTCTTCTGCAGTCTCCTTGGGGATTTTGAGCATGCATGCATATGCACCCAGCGTGCTTTTCAAGCTGCTGGGTCTGTGACTCAAACTGGTGGGTTCTGTGGCAATCCGGCACCGTAACCACCACACCACCTGCTAGCCCCCATACTTAACTTCTTACAGTCAACTTAGGATCCATATTTCATCATTTCTACTGGAATGTAGCACCGTATCATTATAGAGAAACTTTTATTCTCTTCCATTAATGTCATGGCTATTCTATATATTGTGTAACATATTTTGAAAATCCAATCATATATGCTATCATTTTTGCTTCCAATCATGCAATTGTTTTTTAATTAAGGAGAAAAATAGTCCATTATAGATACCTATGTGTATTGAGGATTTCTGTCTTTGCTTTCATTCCTGATAGTCCACATTTCCTTCTGGTATTCTTTCCTTCTGTCTAACCTTCTTTTAGAAATTCCTCATCAGTAGGTTTGCTGGTTAATAATTCTTAGTTTTTCTTTTACTGAGAATACTTTTTTTACATTGATAGGCCTTTGCTTTCAGCACTTAAAAAAATCTCACGTCACTTTCTGAGTCTATGGTGTTCTGTGAGAAATTTATAGTCATTTTAAAAATGCTACGCTACTTGGCACTATCTTCATGGTTTCTTACGAGAGATCTATAGTTGTTTGAAACATTGCTCCATAGAAGTGACATGCAATTTTTTTTCCTTTGGCTGCTTTTGGTATTTTGTCTTTAGTTTTCAGTACTTTGATTATGCTGTGATTAGGCCTGGTTTCTTTGTGGAATTTGATATTGTCACACAGGCCTGAGGCTCTAGTCATGGATTTTTTTTTTCAATATTTTTTTCCTCCGTTATTCAGGTGAGATCATTTCTATTGTTCGATCTAACGACACTTTCCTTTGCCATTTCTACTCTTCTGTAGAACTCATCTAATGAGTTCCCATTTGCTTATTCTGTTTTTTATCTCTAAAATTGCATGGGGTTCTTTGTAGCCTTGTCTGTGTATAAGGAGTTATCTTTCCACTCATTTTAACAGGATTTTCTCTTATTTCTTGGAGCATGTTTATAGTAGCTGCTGCCAAGTTTTCGTCAGATCGTATCAATGTGTCATCTCATCACTGACATCTGCTGGTTGCCTTTCTCTATGCAAGTAGAGGTTGTACTGGTTCTTCATTCGCTGAATAACTGTGGATTTTATCTTGGACATTTTGGATTCTGTTATGGGATGCTGAATCTTAGTTAAATCTATTGAGAATTTTAAAGTCTTTGTTTTACCAGATGAACAACCTGTTTGGATTCAGGCCAAAGTCTCCAATAGCCTCTGTAGTTCCAACGTCTATTTCATTTGCAAAGCTTTGGCCCAGTCAGGGCGGCACGGGCAGTAGGGACACTGCTGCACAATGCTGGAGCCGTGTGAGAAGCCTCCCGTTTCAAGTTCTAAGTCTACCTGAGTGTGTTGGGCGTGCCCATTACAAGCTGCGGGCTGGGAGGTGGGGCCGTAAGGTAAGGACCCTGCTGTGGGTGCTGCTCTGTTTCTTTCTCATATGAAGGAAATAAAGTTTAAATACATACACGCACACACACACACTATATAACATATAAATATATAAAAATATAAAAATATGTATGTGTGTATATATATATATGTAACACACACTATATAACATATAAATATATAAATATATAAAAATATGTATGTATGTGTGTGTATATATATGTAACACACACTATATAACATATAAATATATAAAAATATGTATGTATGTGTGTTTATATATATATGTAACACATACACTATATAACATATAAATATATAAAAATATAAAAATATGTATGTATGTGTGTATATATATGTATGTAACACACACACTATGTAACATATAAATATATAAAAATATGTATGTATGTGTGTGTGTATATATATAACACACACACTATATAACATATAAATATATAAAAATATAAAAATATGTATGTATGTGTGTATATATATGTAACACACACACTATATAACATATAAATATATAAAAATATAAAAATATGTATGTATGTGTGTATATATGTAACACACACTATATAATATATAAATATATAAAAATATAAAAATATGTATGTATGTGTGTATATATATGTAACACACACACTATATAACATAAATATATAAAAATATAAAAATATAAAAATATGTATGTATGTGTGTATATATATATGTAACACACACTATATAACATATAAATATATAAAAATATAAAAATATGTATGTATGTATGTATGTGTATATATATATGTAACACACACACTATATAACATATAAATATATAAAAATATAAAAATATGTATGTATGTATGTGTGTGTGTGTATATATAACACACACACTATATAACATAAATATATAGAAATATAAAAATATGTATGTGTGTATATATATATGTAACACACACACTATATAATATATAAATATATAAAAATATGTATGTATGTATGTGTGTATATATATATGTAACACACACACTATAACATATAAATATATAAAAATATAAAAATATGTATGTATGTGTGTGTATATATATATGTAACACACACACTATATAACATATAAATATATAAAAATATAAAAATATGTATGTGTGTGTATATATATGTGTGTGTGTGTATATATGTAACACACACACTATATAACATATAAATATATAAAAATATAAAAATATAAAAATATGTATGTGTGTGTATATATATGTATGTATGTGTGTGTGTATGTGTGTGTGTATATGTATGTATGTGTGTGTGTATATATGTGTGTGTGTGTGTATATGTGTGTGTGTATATATGTATGTATGTGTGTGTATATGTGTGTGTGTATATATGTGTGTGTGTATATGTATGTATGTGTGTGTATATATGTGTGTGTGTATATGTGTGTGTGTTTATGTATGTATGTGTGTGTGTATATATGTGTGTGTGTGTATATATATATGTGTGTGTGTGTGTGTATATGTATGTATGTATTTATAACTAGTCAGACCCATCTGCCTTTGCACCATTCCATGCCATTCTGGATATGGCCAGTAGTCTCTCCCACAGTTCGGCTCTCACAGTCTTTGGGAGAGTGGTTAGAGACAAACCAGTGCTTGTTCAGTCCATAAGACTAGGAGTTGATAAATGCTTTTACGGATTCACTTTCCCCAACACCTCCTTTGCTATCTCCATGATACCTTCCAATTCCCTGAGACTCCCCATTTCGATCCTCGTGAAGAAAGTTGGTCTTTATGCCCTCTGCCATGTAATTCCTGCACATCCCACATCCAGAACCACACAGTGGGAGGACAGTGAAAGGACAACTGTGGGGTTCCCTTCACCCTCCGGGGACTCTGGTTCCTTATGTCAGAGAAGAAGCTCTCCTCTCTCAGAGTTTTAGTTTTTGAGAAGGATAATAGCAAGCAAATAAATAAATTAAAACACTCTCTCTGCACACGAGGAAACCCCTTTTCTTCTCCTTGTGCTTGAGCTACAGGGTGTCTGGGAGCTCTTTCTGTCTATACCAAAGGCCACCTCTGGGTTTCAGAATGGCTTCGTTCAGAACAAGCTAAAACCAACAAGAAGACAAAGATCACTTATTGATAGATTTAAGAAATTTAGAATTCTAGTTTTCTTTCCTAACATACTTGCTTTCTACTTCACTTTACTTTTCAAAACCCTCCAATAATTGCTCCGCACACGCTGCTTGAGTGTTTAACTGCATGGAGTGAGAGAGATGGAGTGGAACGTGCTTGTCCGTCTTTCTGGGAATCTGAATTTTGGAAGTTTACAAAATGCAAAACAAAACAGATATTTAGGTCTTGGCCCCAGAGATTCTGATTTGATTTGTATGGAATGGAATGAGATAAGAACAAGCATGTTTTTTATTTGCTTGTTTTTGTTTGTTTGAATTGAATCACCCTTGTGACTTGAACACACATCAATGTTGAGAACCTCTGTCATAAACAAAGATGCTTAAGGATAGATATTTTATTTTAAAATCTATTGCTATTTTAAAACCTGTCTTTGCCAGAACTGCTGGATATTTTAAGAGTGATTTAACTTTATAGGAAATGGTTAAAAGCTTGTACTCTGGAATGCGTCGTGCTTAGTTTCAAATTTCTACTAGGACTCCTTAGTTGGGTGTTCCTTCATAATTTGCTCACTCTAAGCCTCAATTTTGCATCTGGGAAATGGGAATAATAATAAATTTACATTAAAAGGTTGTGGGAAATAGTAAATAAAATAATGACTCTAAAGAGCACGGTATTATGCCTGGAACATAGTGAATATTCAATGAACATTATGGCTCACATGTTACAGGGCAGAAATCTAAAGCTCACACATATTAAGTGGCATGACCAAAGTTCCATTCTAGTGCTTTTTTTAAGAGATTTTTGCAATAGGGCATGTGCACTCGCCAGAGAGACAGAGACAGAGATACAGAAAGCAAGACATCACCCTCCAGGGGCATGACCACACTGCAGTCCTTTCTCCATTCTCCTCTCAGGATTTTGGGCACACACGCACATGCACCTGCCATGAGTTTTAAGCTACTGGGTATGGGACTCGAACCGCGGTCAACCATGTGAAAGTCCAGTGTCTTATCCATGCCACCTGCTGGCCCCCAAAACTTTATCAATCAGATCCTGAAATATATCATGAAGACCTCTATGCTGATACAGTCAGGAACATCTGAAAAGACATTTTTAAAATGAAATCATTCAGACATAGTTTTGCTTTTGTGAAAATGAACCCTATGGGTGACAATTAAGGAGTTGTAGCTTCTTCTAAGAAGGCCACACTGTAACAATACAAGAGCAGCATTACTAGTGGAGAGTATTGGTCCCAGAAAGCTTCAGTGACTTCTTTCCATATGCAGATATACTTTAGCTTTTCCATGGTGGTACAGGATAAGGAAATCCCAGACTTGTAATTCCCGTTCTGCTATATCGAGCCTGGTTTTTTGTTTTTGTTTTTGAAAGTTCTAGGACAGGATGCATATGGATTTAGGATCATGTTCAGAAGCATCAGTTTTAAATGGTTGCTAGACATAGCATCTATGTGCATGTGTAGCATACAGTATAACACAATATTTGGAATTCACGTACAGTATTTTATTATCAAATGAATTTTAAATTGACAAGGAACTTCTCCCAGGTTTTCTAAATTAAAGGCTTCAAGTGATATTTTAACTTATTTGCCTCCCAAAATGTACATTTCATTTTAATTTTCCTTTCCAGTTCTTCCTTTCTTGTTAATTCTTAAAAAAGAAAAATGTTTCTCTTCTCGTCAGAAGAGGTCCTTGTGCTCTTGTAGAAGTTTTATGATTATAATATGATTTCCTTTCAGAGCGTGAGGAGTGGAGTCTGACTGGTCCATTTCATCTGCCAATTTATCAATAGAAACAGTTCTTCGAAGATGTTTTCCATCATGTAACATTATCCACATCAGAAGCACAGCATTTAGAATAAATTTAATGTACCTTTTTAAACCATGCTGCTAAAATATTCATGAGCTATAAATGTTTTCTTGATCTATATGTGTGGGTGAGGGAGGCCGAATGATGGTACTGAAGTGAAAAGGCCTGGGAAGAATCCCTGACTGTCTAGGGGACTTTGCTGTCTCCTAGATGAAAAATATTAATGTTTTCCCAAATTTTCAACAAATCTAACTTTGGCCAAGTCTTCATAGAACCATGATAAGTTCCTTACTTTATAATTTCTATTCACCTTTCAGCAGTATCTTTTACCTTTTTCCTTTCTTTTTTTTTTTTTTCTTTTTAAGAGATTTGTACTATAGGGCAGGTACACTCACTGGAGAGGCAGAGAGAGAACAGAAAGCAAGAAATCATCTTCTGGCAGGATGGCCTTGCTGCAATCCCTCTTCCTCCATTCTCCTCTCAGGATTTGGGGCACATACACACACACAACTAGCATGAGTTTCAAGCCACTGGGTCTGGACTCCAATCATGGTCAACCACGTGGGAGTCCAGCGTTATACCACCTGCGGGCCCCATCTTCCACCTTTACCATCAAGCCCTTGAACTCTCAATCTTCAGGATGCCTCTTTGGTAGACAGGGTCTCACAGTATCAATGCATTTTTTTTTAATGCCAGAGGGCACATGTATACTCACCAGAGAGAATGACTGATGGGGTGAGACAAAGAGAGGGAGAGCAAGCTCCCCCTGACGGGGCCTGGTCACCACACAAGTTTTGTTCTCCCAATTCTGTTCTCCATCCCATCATTCAGTGATCACATGTGTCCTCAGGCAAAATTTAAAAAGAAAAAAAAACCTTTGAAAATCCTGAAGCTTGATATATAGGATGATAATCACAATGTAATAAAGATAAATGTTTATCGTGGTAGCATTGCTTGAACACTTATAAGATACCAGGGATGGAATTAAATCCTTCCATGGGTCATCTCAGTGCTACCTGACGAGACCACGCAAGACGGTACCAAAAATGATGCTCATCACTAAATAAACAGTCGATAAATATTTTTCCTAGAGTAGCTCTATTTTCCAGAAGAGAAAACCGAGGGTGATAAGGTTTAACAATTTATTCCTTTTTTCCCTTTCCTGCATTCATTCCATGTCCAAATTCATGCATTTACTTTTCCAAATAAGGCTTCAAGCCCTCTGAAGACAGGACATACATCTTTCTGGATCGTTGAGATCCCTGGAATGAAAACTGGAAGAAATTCAGACCATTCCAAATGAGGGGTGATTTTATCACCCAGGGGACATTAGGAAACGCCCAGACTCTTCTGCTTGTCATAACCGACTGGAGACACAGGCGAGGCAAGGGGGCTCACTCGGTGTCCTGCACTACACGGGGCATCTCCCTTGACAAATATTGACATGGAGAGATGTCAGAAGCACTGAGGCTCAGAAGTCCCGACTCAGATAAACAAAAACCAGATTAATACACTGGGAAAAACTGATAGGCTAAATTAATGCACGGACTGAACTGTATCTCAGAGTATGATGTGACATGCAAGCTCTCCCCGGGTCTGGGGAGAAAACAAGGCTGGGTAAGAGAAAGAGGAAGAAGAGATGTGGAGGGGGAGAGGGAGAAGGGAGGAGAGAGAAAGAGAAGGAGAAGAAAAGAGAGGGAACACACTGAGGAGAAGGCCAGGGACGGGGCACAAAGAGCCTCTCTGCTGGCTGGGTGACTATTCCCTGGAATACCCACTCACCCCCGGCTCTGCTTTCTTAATGCTTCATGCCTGTCTCATTTCTCTGTGAAGCAAAAATACTGGAGACTGTCCATCCATACCAATTTTATGGTAGGGTTTAGGAAATGCAAAATGAGAATAATAATCATTTTTCAACTTCTCAACATTTGATTAGACTGTTCTGGTCTACAGGATGTGGGAAGACCTCTTTCTTTAATTATTTGCTAGGCTGTTCCCCTTCTCCCTACCTTCCCTCCAAAACCACCAGCAAACCTCTTTCTCTTTGTAGCATGGCCTAGAACACCACAGGCCCTGTCCACCTCCCACTTACATTCTCTAAAAGAAAAACACGTTACGCACACGCAAGTCAGCTACGGGGAAATCAGGAAAGTGTGCTCAAGTATAAGCAAAACATTTTAATTTAATTTTTTTATAATATTATAATGGCTTTTCTACAATTTTCAGTTTTGTAGGTAGACATGGTTGGCAATGTCACATCCCCCACCTCCGTGCACACACACTGAATCCCATAATTAGATTGTTTGCTGAGCTGACTGACACTTGAAATAATAGGTACTTTTTTTTTTTTTTAAGTCATGAATGATGGCGCTTAGAGGTTAGTTATCCTGTGTAAAAATTCCTGGCAAATTAATTGCTCCGCTGTTTCACTGTTGAACATTAAATATTTGATCTCCCATAATTTCAACATTAAAGGCCTTTTCTAGTTTGTTGTGTTTACATCACCAAATCAAAATGTCTTTGACTAACCAAAGACATATTTAGCTCTTTCAAGATTCCGACAATAAACACCTCTAAAATAAAACACAAATTTACCCTTGTACTGACGATACAGTTGGCAAAATAATTTTGTGAAAGGATTTTAGAGAAATCAGGTGACTCTCTGAAGGAAAAACATGGTTCCCTGCACCTTACAATCAGGACAAAGGAAATTTAGAAGTATTTGGGAAGAATTACTCATACTCTTGTGAAGGTAGGGATAATTCTTCTTTCCCTTGTCCTTGATCCCTCCTGGTAACCCGATAGATTAAAAAATATCACAAGGAATCATGCAGAAATTTTACAAAACACTATGATCCTATGACTTGTAGTTAACGTTGCTATTTGGAAAGCCATTGCTGCTGTGACTCTGTCTCTAAAAGTGTCACTGTGTCTTAGACTGTGAACACACACTTTTTGTCGGTAAAGTACTACTGCGGTGTTCAGTACTGATTCCAGACTCCTCTATCTGCTGTGTTAATTTCTCATTAGATTTTAATTATAAATCACTGTTTCAGAGTGGGCCCTTCTTTCCAAAAGGTTCATCCATTACTGATTGTTGAGATATTGAAATGTCATTACTAGTAATTTATGTGCACACGCCATAGGTATTTATTGACTACTTACTTTCTGGACACATGAGAGAAAAATCACAATCTTTTTCTTAAAACAACTACAGTCTTAGTGTTAGAACTAAGGTCATGGGACCAGCAGATGGTATAATGGTTACGTCTCTGGATTCACACACTGTCAAATGTGGTTCAAGTCCCGGGTCTGGTGTCTTCAAACTCACGTCAGACATGTGTGCATGTATGCCCAAAATCCCAGAGAAGAATGGAAGAGAAGAGATTACTGTGTGGCCATACCCCCAGGAGATGATTTCTCACTTTCTGTCTCTCTGCTTCTCTCTCTTCAGTAAATGCATGCACCCTATAGCAAAAAAACTCTCTCTCAAAAACAAAAAGAACTAAGGGTATAATAGATTTTATTTGACTTGATATTTTATCTATTTACTTATTTGCATTCAATTATTGTGTATCATTTACAATACACCAAATGAATTTTCCCATTTAAGGGACACAAAAATGGAAAATTACCTGTTGATGATAATATGTAGAGTAATATCTTTGACAAAACAGATTTTAAATACCCACTAGTTGGTCCCATATTGTGTTATCCCACCTATATGACATGTTGGAAAAGGCAAAACTATGGAGATACTAAAAAGATCAGTGGTTGTCAGGGATCAGGAGGAAGGGAGGGATGAATACACAGAACGTGAGGAATTTTAAGGCAATGAACCTACTCTGTATGATACTGTAATGGTTGGTACATGTTGTTACACGTTCATCTAAACAACTGGAGGGTACAACTCCAAGAGCGAGCCCTCATGTAAACTTGGACTTTGGGTGGTGATGTGTCAACATAAGTTTGTCCCTTGACAAAACTATTACTCTGGTGTGGGATGTTGAACATACAGATGCCTGTGCATATATATTTGGGTTGTCAGAAAAGTCATGATGCACTTTTGCATAGAAAAGCAGAAAAAATACATCATGGCTTTTCTGACAACCCAATATTTTCCCTTCCTTACTTCTACCACCTCCTTATCATCTCAGCACGTGCAATCCTGCCCTTCCTTCAGAATGCAATTCCAGGGTCACCCCATTTATATAAAACTCCTCTAACTACTCTAGCTCTAGCCTAATTGACTCTGTTAAAAGAACAAAAACAAACAAACAAAACAGAACAAAAATCACTTCGAATCATGTTCTTTGCATGGCCCTTCACCGTCATCTGTGGTGCAATGGATTGGTTAGGTGAATCTCTATTTGTCCCTCTTTCTATAGTTTCTCAGTCTTGGCACTATTGGTATTTGGGTCAGATCATTGTTCATCGTGAAGCTGTTGTGTGTATTTTGAGATGTTTAGTAGCATCCCCGGCCTCTGCCACAGGTGTCATTGGCACTGACCCCCAGTGGTGAAACCAGCAGTGTCTTCAGACATTGGCAGACATCTCTGTGATGGGGTGCAAAGTCACCCCAGTTAAGTTCCTCTCTGAAGCTCAGAGGCTAGAAGGCTGAAAACTACATTTCCCAGACTAGGGGAAATGCGGCTAGGAATCTGGTCAGGAAGTGGGTTCTCCATCTCCACTGCTTCCACCTTAGTTCAAATCACCATTGCCTCTCATTTCTTCACCGGTTTTTCTGCTTTCGACTTCCTCTCATATTTGAAAAGATAAATTGGATTGTGCCTCTGCTCAGCTTTGATCTGGCCTAGAGCTTCTCATAAGAATGAAGTAACAGCCTTCATTCCAATGAGCAAGGCCCTACGTGATGTGGGTGCTGCCTGGTTCTCCACACTCTCTACCACTCTCCCCTGCTTTGTCCCTCCAAATTCATGGGTTGGAAGGTTAATTCCCCAGGACAACACTGTTGGAAATGGGGCCTGGTGGGATGTATTTAGGTCATGAGGGCTTGACCCTCTTGAATGAATTAATACCATTGGGAAAAGAACTTACAGGAGCCAGTTCACGCTCTTCTGCTTTTCTGCTGTGTGAGAGTCAGTGTTTCTCCCCTCCGTAGGATGTAACCCTCAAGGCCCCATCTTGAAAGTGGGGACCACATCCTCTCCAGACACTAAACCTGTGGGTACCTTACCCCTGTACTTCCCAGCTTCCAGAACTGTGAGATCTAAACCTGTACTCGTTATAAATTACCCAGTCTCAGGTGTCCTGTTACAGCAGCACGTGATGAACTAAGACACTCTTTTTCTTTTTCTTTCTTTCTCTCTTTGTATTTTCTTCTGTTTTTTCCTTCTTTATTTTTTAAATTTGCTATAGAGTGTGCATATACTCTCCAGAGAGACAGGAGAGGGGTGATAAGAAAGCACCCTCCAATGGGGATGACCGTGCTGCAATCCCTTCTCCTCCATTCTCCTCTTGGGATTTGGGCACCTGTGCATATGTGCCTGGTGTGTCTTACAAGCTGCTGAGTCTGAGACTCAAACTGCAGTCAGCCATGGGGGATCCAGTCACCTTAACCACCGTACCACCGCCTGGCCCCAAGATGCTCCCCCTGTTTCTTTCCCCTTGGTTTTCAGGCCTTCTTTGTGTTCTCTGAATTGCCTACACTCACTCTCACTCCAGGGTCTTTGCAGTTGCTGTCCTTTCCATGTCCTGTATCCGTCCCCTGGTTCTTTGCATGACTAGTTCTCATTATCACTCAGATCTCAGCTCACATGTCACAATTGTACTTGATCATCCCATTTTGAGTAAACCCTACCCCCCAAGTCTGTCGCTATCTTATCCTGTTCATTTCCTTTGTAGTACTCATCACTATCTAAACTCCCTTGCCTGCTTCTCTGGTTTTTTGTTTGTTTGTTTTCATTTAAAATTGCCTGTGTGTATCCACTAGGATGTAACCCTTACTGGGGCAGGACTCTGCTCATTGCTGCATCCTAGCGCCCAACACAGAGCTTTGCAAAGAGCAGGCTCTCAGAAACATTTGTTAAATAAACATAGAGTTGAATATGTTCTCATCCATGTTTGTTAAACTTATTTAAAGAGAAGGAAGACAAAGGGAAAATAAATGCAGTCATGTCTCACATGACAGCGTTCTGGTCAACACCACCCACACACATGGTAGTGGACCCACAATGATAATAGGTTATGCTATGGAGTCTGGGCACGTGTTAGACTCCACCTTCTCGGTTCGTGTGGGTACACACGATGATGTGTGTACGCCGACAACATCACCTAACAGCACATGGCCTAGAACGCATTCCTTTCTTTAAGCGTGGCATGACAGGACCTTTAAAACAGTGATCAACATGGCTCTGTAAAAAGTGGAACCTTATAGAGCTGAAAAGGACATTGTCCTCGCTGAGGTATAGCACTGCTACCATTTCTGGAAAAGTTCTTTGGCAATCTTCATTTCAGACATAGTGAGGTGTTATTGTGATTTGTACAGAACAGATGATAAAAACGGTAATGATACTATTTTAAAAATATTTTATATTTTAATAGCTTGTATTTACATATGTCCCAGGACTGTTCAAAGCACTTTGCATGTATTAACTCCTCACAGTACCTCCATGAGGTGGGTACTGTTATTAGTCCCATGTCAGAGGGTAGGAAGCTGAGACACAGAGATTTAGGTGATGGTTAGACAGCCTCAGAGCTCTGACTTGCCCTCAGGGAGTCTGGCTCCAGGATTGCTACGGAGCCTTTTGGTCTTAGTGCTGCTGATACCTGGACTATATGGGCAGATGTGCCTTAAAAGTTTGTTCGTGGGACCAGCAGTTGGCGTAATGGCTATGTTGCTGGACTCCCATGTAGTCGACCATGGTTCGTGTCCCGGACCCGGTGGCTTAAAACTCACGCCGGGCACGTGTGCGTGCGTGCCCAAGATCCCGAGAGGAGAATGGAGGAGAAGAGATTGCAGCGTGGCCATCCCCCCTGGGAGGTGATTTCTCTCTTTCTGTCTCTCTGTCTGGTGAGCGCACACACCCTATAGCAAAAACCTCTCCAAAAAAAAAAAAAGTTTGCTTGTAAGTTGAGTACTACTTAGAAGCTCCCAGTGAGGGACTGGATGGTGGCTCAGAGGTTAAATGAGATGTTGTGTGAGGCTGATTCACACCAGAGTATTCCAGGTTCACATCTGGAGACCTCCCTGGGTATGCCCGATATCCTGGGCTGACTGAAGCTGGGGGTGGATCACAACACCAAGACCCCAATGGAGGTGCTGTCTCTGTCTCTCTCCTTACTCACGGAAGAAGTAAATAAATAAACTAAAAAATTGTATTTTAAAAACATGAGATGACCTCGAGACATGTTTTCCAGCCCAGAAAGCTTGTGTTAGGGCGGTGGCAAGCAGGACCTCGCTCGGCCTGCTGAGCCCTCTGCTCACGGACTGCACATCCTGGCCCGGCTCTGTGACTCGGATACTCCCTTGCTGAGCCTCCACCATCATCTGGCTCCAGCGATGTCAGCATCCTGGTCTGCACTGACAGCATGCTCTGTGCTGGGCACCAGGGCGGCTGGGCCTTTACTACCTTAGGTAACTGCGCGCTTCTTCACTCCTGCCTCCTGCAGCATCTGCCTCGCATTGGACGCCACTCCCACAGCGACGCTTGCTCTCATCAAGTCTCTCAAATAGGACCCAACGCCACCTGAACCTTAAGGCTGGCTCCCTTGACAGGGCCTGTTTTTAAAGGTCAGTCTTGTTATTAGCAGAGAACAGCAGAAGCTGAACAGAACAAAGCGAGCATAAGTGCCCCAGCAGGAAACTCCCTGGGGGCCCGAGGAAGGGACGCTGCGTGGGAACATTTTTTGACACATCACTGGGCCACGGATCTGATGCAAAATCTGCAAAAACACACACACGCGCACGCGCACACACGCACAGTAGTCACAGATTTTTTTTTCTCCCTCCTCCTGGAATATTGAGTTGTGAAAAATATTCAGAGCCTGAGCCGAGCTGGGTGTTGCTAGCGAAGCAGAGATTTCAGGTGAGAAGTGAATGTGAGCACGGATGCAGTGACCTTTCTTATTTGCAGTGTTTTCATTCTGCAGCTTGCACGGCAGGGACCCTGACATCAGAGGCTCTGATAGCCCCAGGCTGCGTTGGAAAGGAAATAAATGAGCCTGCCCTACTTCCAGAGGCTCTAGTAATCTGCGTGCTGCTCCGAACCTGGGCAGGCCAAGATGTGTGTGGACGCGCGACCTCTAGTGGCTAGAAGTCGGTCTGCATCGCCAGCTCTGAGGTTGGAGGAAGGCAGAGGGACCCCAAGCCACACCGCGGGGTCAGCGTGCCCAGCCCGCCCTGGTGTAAAGGAAGATCCAGGGGAATTATAAACAGGCAAACCTAAGGAGCTTATCCTTCGGCCCGGGGAAATCCAAAGAACATACGGCTTCTCTATTGACTTGAGACCGTAAGAGCTCCAGAGAAGGCAGTGAGAACCACAGGGCTCAGAGTAATCCGCCAAGCTGAGCCTCGAGGACCCCTGGACTTGAGAGGAGGAGAGGGAGAGCGCGGCTGGGAGAGTATCGCCAACAGAGCTGGGGAGGAAACCCTGGATGGTGTGGGAGCCGGAATTCTGAATGAGAAAAGGCAGATCGTTTGGGGCGTGTTGCTGTGACTGGAAACTACTCCTGGAAATAGAAGCCCCAGCCCTTCTGGGTTCTTTGCAATGACTTCCTCGGCTCTGCGGGCCAACAACTGCCACACCACTGGTTGGGGCAGTGCCACCTGCCCCGGCGGATGGCATCTTACCCACCTACCGCGGCAACATCAGGGATTGCAAACCCAAATGCTACCGGGGCCAAAGAGCGTCGATGCCTGCACAGACTGGGTGGAGGACTCTGGCATTTCAGAGGTGTCAACTTCAGTTTTAAATTTTCCAGTGACATTTAGCCAGCCTCGAGTCGTGACACAACTGGAAGTAGTGGAGGCTGTGACAAATACCAGAGGACTCAGACCTCCTTACCGGGCCGCAGTGACTAGTTCTAGCTGGTTATCAATGCCAGGAGGTCAGATCTGCTTGCCAAAGACTCCACGTATTCCACAGAAGTACGGGTATCGACGGTTGCAGGTGGAATCTCTCCATGTTTAAATGCCAGGCCAACGTTTTGGGGTTTTTTTGAGAGATTTTTGCTATTGGGTTTGTGCACTCGCTGGAGAGACACAGAGAGACAGAGACAGAAAGTGAGAAATCACCCACTGGAGGGATAGCCACGCTTCAATCCCTTCTCCTCCATCCTCTGGGGATTTAGGTCACACATGCACACACGCCCGGTGTGAGTTTCAGCCACCAGATCCAGGACTAAAACTGTGGTCGACTCCATGGGACTTCAGTGATGTAACCATTACACCATCTGCTGGTCTCCAGGCCAACTTGTTAAGAAATTATTTTAAAATTTATTTATTTCTTCCATGAGACAGACAGAGACACAGGCAACCCTAAGCGGGTTCTCATACCACAATCCACCCCCGTCTCAGCCAGCCTGGGTAATGGGGCACACACTAGCATTGTGCCCAGGGTTGTCCTAGGATGCACACCCAGGACTGTACCATGCAATCCAGCTGCATCCCCACCGTGCCAGTGCCCAGCCTGTGGGCCTTTTCAAAACATTGCTTGGATTAGACAAAACATTTATCACTTTTGAATTGAGATTTAGATGAATCAAGTGTATTCAGAAAATAAAAAGTGTTTCACACCAGGCACGTGTGTTTGCATGGCCAAGATCCCAAGAGGAGATTGGAGGAGAAGGGATTGTGGCGTGGCCATCCCCCCTGGGGGAGGAGGTGATTTCTCACTTTCTGTCTCTCCATCTCTGTCTGTCTGTCTGGCGAGCACACGCGCCCCATAGCAAAAACCTCTAAAAAAAACAAAAAGTTTTAAAATACTGAATTAAGTAGACTTAATTTACTACAATTCTCACGGTTTAGGGGGAGCTGTTGACTTTGCTGCTTCTGTTTCTCTTTGATGGGAGAAGGAAGTGCTTTTACTCCGGTGGGTGCTTTGCAAAGATCTTGGGCCGCGGCCCAGCAGCCCTTTGCTCCTGCTGTCCCTCAGCCCCTCATTGGCGAGTCGGGACCACCTCTGCGGGCCTCTGTTTTCTCGTCAGTAAAACTGGCGATGCGATTTGCGGTCTCGGTTTCATTTGTGCTGGCTTCTTCTACTCCTTCAAGAAAGTCGGTGCTGTGAACTGAAGTTGCTGTCCACCTCGGCACACACCGGATTGAACTGCAGAGTTCTGCAACAAACCCAGTGTCGGGGCCCATTCTGAACGGCCCAAACTGAAGCAGACACCACGCGCAGGGCTGTTTCTGCAGCCCCTAGGGGATTCTCACGTGCAGATCTCCTGAGAGAAGCACAGTGTGTGCAGAGGTGAGTTTTCAACCCAGTATCTAGAATCTGAGAAACTGGGCAGGAGCAAGACACATTGGAGTTGAAGGCAAAGGAAGACTGTGGGTCCTTTCAGACACTTATCAAAACACTCTCCCTATTTTGATCAAAACTGAAAAAAATGTAATAAAGTCTCTTCTATCAGAGGGCCAGCAGGGGCCATGGTGGCTTAGGCACTGGATTCCACATGGCCAAGTGCACGGTTCGAATCCCAAAACCAGTGGCTTGAAAAACACTCTGGATGCGTGTACATGTGAGCCCAAAATCCCAAGAGGAGAATGGAGGAGAAGGGACTGCAGCATGGCCATTCACCCAGGGGGTGATTTTTCATTTTCCCTGTCTCTCCCTGTGGAGAGCGCACAAGCCCAAGAGCAAAAAACTAAAACTAAAACAAAACAAAAAACTGTTCTCAGAAATCAGGACCGTCTATAAAGCCTGTGTCGTCCAGTCTGTTCAGGTGCTGCTGTCAACTTTCACCATCCTGGCAGGGGACATGATGTCTGTGCAAGGTCTGATGAGAAACGACAGTTCCTAGCTGTGTGAAAATGCAAGGTAGTAAGTTAAACTAACTGTAGTAGGTTGTCTGTATTTTAAGTTATGATAGTTTGTTCATCATGGACACTTTTGCATTCATTTTGACTTTTTATAAATGTCGAGGGGCCAGGTGATGGCTCAGTGGTAACACAGCTAGACCCTTGAGGGAAAAGTCCTGAGGTGTGTCTCAGACCCTCCCTGAACCTACCAGGTTTACACAAGTGTGTGTGGTCCTGGCTGGGGGAGACTAGCTGGGGGGTCGCAGTGTGCAGACCCTGTTGGGGGTGCCATCTCTTCCTTTCTCACTCTCTGTCTCTCTCCCGGAAGAAAGAAAGAAACTTTTAAAAAAATAATAAGCTATTGAATTCAAATATGATTTATCTCGATGCCTGAGTTTGTTGTTTCCCTCTTCAGTTTTATTCCCAAAGTGAATACCTTGCTCATTAATCCTGAACCTGGGTTCAAATGCTCTCTCCGTTTCAGAAGGTTACTGAGCCAATCAAAGGCTCACTTACTTGTGCAAGGCACAATTCATGCCGGAGCTCCTTCATAGAGCCATGAAGTTTAAAGAGAAGGTGTAGTAAAGGCTTAGCCCCGAGGGGGAGCTCTTCCGTACGTGCTGAGATAGGCCAGCTAATCAGAGCCAAGGCCAGTCGCTGAATATTATGGACATTAAACTCTGAAAACGTGATCGAGAAGAGTCGCCCTCAAACATTTGAAGTCTATGGAACTCTGTCTTTAAATTGATTAAAATTAAATGAATGCAGAGCAAAGGGTTCTAATTTATCTGCTTATTTCAAGAAGGTTGGCTCCTCTGGGTGTAGGATGAGGGTGATCTCAACTTCATAAACTGTTCCCAATCAGAGACTCTGGAGTAGAGATGTTCAAGTTCTTCCACAGACCCTCAGGAATCTAAAAATAGCCAGGTCTTATTTACCATCAAATAATGACTACCTAAACTGCCTAATGGCATAACTATTCTACTCTATTTTATTTGCTCCTGTGCAAGTTTAATTTTAATCAATTTCAGAAGGAGTTCCATAGACTTCAAATGCTGGAGAACTACATTTCTGGGTCACATATGCAAAGTTTAATGTCCATGAGATTCGGCTGGGGGCCTTATTAAAACGTCGGTTCCAGGGGCTGGTTGGTGGTGCAGTGGTCAAATCGTGATGCTCTGTGAGACTGACCCACATTGGAAAGTTCTGGAATAGCAGCTGGAGACCTCCCTGAGTATACCAGACACACATGCACCCATGATCTGGGGCTGGCTGGGCAGGGGAGAGGGGAGGTCATGGTGGCCAGACCCTGCTGGGTGTGCCATTTCTGTATCTCTCTCCCTCTCTCTTGCTCATGGAAGAAATAAATAAACTTTTCTTTCTTAAAAAAGAGGTTTATGCTTTAGGGCATATGTGTCCCCTGAGAAAGAGACAGACACAGTAAGATGGAAAATGAGAAATCACTCCCCAGGGAGTTGGCCACTCCGCAATCCCTTCTTCTCCACTCTCCTCCACTCTCCTCCTGGGATCTTGGGCACGCATGCACACGTACCCAGAATGATTTTCAAGTCACTGAATCCGGGGCTCAAAATGCGGCCAGCCATGTGGGAGTCAAGTGACATAATCACTACGGCAGCTGCTGGTCCCATAAGTAAACTTTTTTTTTTTTTAAGTGTAGATTCTGATGCAGTTGGTATGGAGTAGGGTCTGAGACTCTTGTTTGTGGAGTAAGCTCCCCAGCAGAACTGGCTACATAATTTGTAAGCCTGGAACAAAATACTGGCCATTTTGTTCAGAAAGTGCAGGGTCCTTGTGAGCACGGGACCTAGGCCACTGTGCAGGTACACACTCGCACAATTCCCAGGGGAGGCAGACACTGCTGGTCCACGGCCCTACTCTGAGAAGCAAGGCTTCAATCAGTGTGGTCCCATGGAACCTTCTGTGGTGGGATATTCCACATCTGTGCTGTTCGACTCAGTAGCTGCTTAGCCACATGGGGCTACTGAGCCCTTGAAATGCGCGGCTGGTGTGAGTTAAGCTGAAGTTTTATTGAAGTTTAGCTAAACGTATGCGGCCGACATTTCTAATGGCTGCTGTCTTGGACCGCACAATTTGAATGTCGACTTTGTCCAGCAAGAGCTCTTCCTGCTCCAGCAAACTCCGATTCCAGCCGAGTGCAGACCATCACAGTCAAAGCGAGTTGACTACCTCTCCTTTGTTATAGTTTAATAGATCTTTTTACCCTTTTTAGAACTTTTCTTTTTTTTCATTCTCAAGGTAAGGCTATTCTGAACAGTCTCATTAAAAAGACATGGTCCAAGCTGGGACATCATTTTACACATCAAAAAATATTTTTAAATTGTCTGTTGAAAATATTGGCAATTCATATGTTAAACGTTTCTTGTCTCCTCTCGTAGGAAATGATTGACAGCCGTTAAGTGCTGTCAGTGTCTTTTAAACCGAAGTGACAAGTTCTTCAAGCAAACCCACTTCCCCGCGCCTTGGAAGTGCCTCTCTCTCCCCAACGTGAAGCTGGTTTTCAGGCATCTGAGCTGCTCCTCAGGTTTTTAACCCTCTGTGGCCAGGCAGCTTCTGACCTGGCAGGAAGAGCCTCCATGGGGAAGACAGATGGCATCCTGCCACCAGGCCCACTCTTACGAAACAAAGAGGCACTTCCATTCTGAAGGATTTCTTTTTTTGGAATTTGGGCTGAGTGAAATCTCCTAATTGCTCATCTCCAGAGAGGTTTTCTGATTTCAAAACTCTGTTCAAGATTTTAAACTTTCTTTTCGAAACAAGATTAGTTGGGTACTTAGGAGAGAAAGAAAAAGAAAAAGTGAGAGAGCAAGCAGAACAAGGGGAGACCGAGAGGGAGGGAGAAGTAAAGAGAAGAAGAAAAGAAGAGAGAAAGAATGAGGAGACAGGGAAGTAAAGAGAGGAAAGAGAGGTAAAAATGTAGCTTCTTGAGGCAAAGAAATGGATTTAAGAAAATACAACGGAAAGCCAGGAGACCAGGAAAAAGGGAAGAAATGTGAGAAGAGGTGCATTTAAGAATTAACAACCCCAAACTGAAGTTCCAGACAGCAAAAATTCATAAATACCAGGGGAAAATAGGCCTTGGTTTCTGTAACTGTTTTTCCTCTGGATCTGTAGTTAGCTCTTGACATCAAAGCACAGAACTCAGGAAGGATTAAACATTCTCTGAGCGGGTCACTGCTTGGTTGCCCTGAGGTACACTGTTGAGAAACCTAACACCTGGAAACAGACCCAGGAATCTCTGAGGAGTGAGTAAGAGTGACAGTTGGGATAGGTGGCATTTTTTTAAAAGTATTAGGTCAACTGGCCAGACATCTGGGAAAAACAAATATTGCTAAATGCTTATACTCTGCAATAAAATAAACCCCAGATGGGTGAAATATTTATGCGTTACAAATAAACAAACATCCAAACCATAAAAGCATTGGTGAGAGAGTGGAACGTCTGGGTAGGAACCTTAAGTACACTTAATTCGACCAGGCATTGCAGATTGCTCTCCTGAATGGCGGCCATAGTTGACTCCCCACGGCCAGTGCACAAGGGTTCCATGTCTGCAAAGCCACCCCAGTACCTCATACTGCCTAGTTACTGGTTTGGGGCCATTCTAATAAGGCATAAGATGATAGCGCATTATGGTTTAAAAATACATTTCTCTGATGACGAATGAATTTGAACATCTCTTGTACGCATGCTATTTTGAAAGGTTTCCATGTTCATCAAATGCCTGTTGGCGTCCTTTGCCCAGTTGTTATTTAGGTTCCTGTGTTTTTCTGATTGAAGAGTTCCTTGTGTCCTGGAGATATCAATGCCTTGTTAGTTTCAAGTATCGCAAAGTTCATTTTCTTCTTTGATATCTATTAACTTTGCAGATGTTCATCTTTGTTGAATGGAGGTCCTTGGCAGTCTAACTAATCTCACACAGATCCATGAGTGAACGGGGTGTTGTTTGTGGTGACAGAAATCAGGAGGTGGTGGTGGTGTGCATTTCTGGTCAGGGGGTGGTGCGAGGTGGCGGATTCTCACCATGGATACCTGCCCAGAACTTACAAGCAATGGATTAAATGCACACAAGGCATCAAGAATGGGCCTTAAAAATGCAGGGTGGAGTGACACAAGTACAAACAGAATAATGTACAAAGTGTAGTATCGGGCCTGCCCAAAGCCTGGTGATTAAAGCAGCTGGATCCCATTCGGCCGGCCCTGCAGTTCAAATCTTGGACCTGGCAGCTTGAGAAATATGCCAGGCACATGTGTGTGCGTGCCCAAAGTCCCAAAAGGTGGGAGAAATGGAGGAGAAGGGATTGTGGTGTGATCTCTCCCCATGGGGCTGCTTTCTTTCTTTCCCTCTCTGTGTTTCTCTCTCGAGCACACTCACCCTCTGGCAATATTTTTTAAAATGTAGAATCATCTATGCCAATAGTGTGTGTGAAAGAGTAGGGTCTGAGGAAGGACATTTAGAAGAAAAATAGGGAGGCAAAGCATTAATGGGACAAAGCAATGTGGTATTATCTGTTGAAGATATTTTATAGTTTCATCAACTGGACTAGGGAGAAATGTTCACCTGTTGAAATATTCACTTTGTAAACTAAATAATGTGATTGAATGTATAAAAGAAAATGAAATTTAAAAATTAAAAAAACTTTTTTTAAAAAGTGTGAACATTACACAATACATATTAGAAAGAAAAAAGTGAAAATAAAAATGATACATATTTAGTATATACAATGGCTGTATGAGAAGGAGGCTGGAATGGAAAATGCAAGGGGTCCTCAAAACATTTCTGCAAAAATGAAATTAAAGGACATGTTTGCTCTGGTGCAAAAAAAAAAAAAAAAAAAAAAAAATCCATGCATAGTTTCTTACAACATGCATTTTCCGTGAAAATTTGAAGACCCTTTTCATGGACAAAAACAAATAAGTAAGAGGAGCCTAAGAAATAATAGCT